>CM076572.1:620785145-621020061 GCA_034641835.2 Pinus albicaulis | reverse complement strand
AACATCAAAATCATCTATTTCTGCAGATCTCCAACAAGTCTTGGACAATCATTCCAAGGTGTTTGAAACTCCCAAAGGACTTCCACCTATTCGTGATCATGATCATGCTATTCATTTGATTCCAGGAAGTGTTCCTCCAAACATCAGGCCTTATAGATATCCTTATGTCCAAAAGAGAGAAATTGAACATATGATTGCATAAATGTTAGAGGTTGGTATAATTCAACCTAGTCAAAGTTCTTTCTCTGCTCCAGTAGTATTGGTGCACAAGAAGGATGGATCATGGCGCATGTGTCTGGATTATAGGGAGCTCAATAAGCTCACCATTAAAGATAAATTTCCCATTCCCATGATTGATGAATTATTGGATGAATTACATGGAGAAATTTATTTTACCAAGTTGGATCTTCGTTCAGGATATCATCAAATTAGAATGAAGACTGAAGATATTCTGAAAACAACATTTCGAACTCATAAGGTTCATTATGAATTTTTGGTCATGTCTTTTTGCCTTACCAATGCACCTTCTACATTTCAAGGGTTGATGAATTCCATTTTTAAACCCTTCCTTAGAAAATTTGTGTTAGTATTTTTTGATGATATACTAATCTACAACAGGTCTTGGAAGGATCATGTTCAACATGTTGACAAGGTGCTAAAACTACTGGAGCAGAAACAACTATATGCAAAAACCTCCAAATGTTTCTTTGGAGTACAAGAGGTGGAATATCTGGGTCATATTGTATCTCGAGAGGGTGTTAAGGTAGACCCTAACAAAATTAAAGCCATTAAGGAATGGAAAGTCCCCACAACCATAAAGGAGTTGCGAGTATTTATCGAGTTAATAGGGCGTTATCACAAGTTTGTTAAGAATTATGGGAGAATAGCAACACCTCTAACAACATTATTGAAGAAAGATGCATTTTCATGGACTCCTGAAACAATTAAGGCCTTTGAACATCTTAAAGAGAAAATGTGCCTAGCACCATTCTTAGCAACGCCAGACTTCACAAAAACCTTTATTGTGGAATGTGATGCCTCAGGAAATAGAATTGGTGTTGTTTTAATGCAAGAAGGAAGACCTGTTTCTTTTGAAAGTCGTCCAATCAAAGGAAAGTATTTATAGAAAGCTATTTATGAGAACGAAATGTTGGCAATACTACATGCACTAAAGAAATGGCGACCTTACTTAATGGGAAGACACTTCAAGGTAAAAATTGATCATGATAGTCTTAAATACTTTTTGGAACAAAGACTATCTTCAGAAAATCAGTGACAATGGGTCACAAAAATGTTGGGTTATGACTTTGAA
This sequence comes from Pinus albicaulis, assembly GCA_034641835.2. Lineage (NCBI taxonomy): Eukaryota > Viridiplantae > Streptophyta > Pinopsida > Pinales > Pinaceae > Pinus > Pinus albicaulis. The sequence continues at coordinate 621,018,749 of CM076572.1, read as the reverse complement.
ATCATCTACAAAAAAGGGAAGCTAAATATTGTTGCAAATGCACTCTCAAGAAATGATGAGGAGGTGGAAGCATTGCTTTGTGCCATTTCTATTATCCAACCAGATTGGATAACCGAAGCAAGGGGAGAATGGAAGAATGATGAATAAGTGTTGACACTCATTGAAAAGTTGCAACAATGTCCTAGTACATCTCATATATTTAGTTGGAAAAATGATTCCTTATGGTACAAATATCATTTATATCTTTGTAATAATTCCCAACTAAAAAAAAATTATTTTGGAATTGCACACCCCTCTCGTTGGAGGGCACTTAGGATTTTTAAAAACTTATCACAAGGTGAAGAAAGATTTTTTTGGGATGGCCTTAAATCTAATATTCAAAAGTTTGTGGCAGAATGTTTGGTTTGCCAACAAAATAAAGTTGAGACAATTAAGACCCCGGGTATGCTACAACCTTTTTCCATTCCAAGTAAATGTTAGGAGGAGGTTTCAATGGATTTTATCACGAGTTTACCTAAGTTTGAAGGAAAGAGTGTCATCATGCTGGTAGTTGATAGACTTACCAAGTATGCACACTTTTGTGCATTATCTCATCCATTTAAAGCAAGTAAAGTTGTTACTGCATATGGAAACAATTCAAAAGCTACATGGAAACCCAAAGATTATTGTAAGCGACAAAGATCCCATTTTCACTGGAAAATTTTGGACAGAATTATTTTCTTGTTTGAGTACTCAACTAGACCATAGCTCATCTTATCATCCTCAATCCGATGGGCAAACTTAGATAGTGAACATATGTTTGGAAGGATATTGTCATTGTTTTGTATCTGATAAGCAAACACAATGGGTCAAGTGTTTACCTCTGGCTGAATGGTGGTATAACACGTCCTTCCATACTTCAGCAAAAATGACCCCATTTATGGCACTTTATGGATATCATCCACCGTCCATCACATCATCTTTAAGAGAAAATTATAAGGTTCAAGCAGTGGAATATCACATCGAGAATCAACAACAAGTTCTCCAACTGTTAAAGGATAACCTAAATTTGGCACAAAATCGAATGAAACAACAAGCATATCAACATCGCAGCGAGAGAAGTTTTGGTGTAGGAGACTACGTATTTTACAGCTATAACTATACAAACAAATTTCACTCAAGCAAGCTAAGAAGGATAATAAATTATCGCCAAAGTACTATGGTCCTTACAAGGTGTTGCAAAAGATTGGTACTATGGCATACAAATTGGAGCTTCCTACTTCTTCTTGAGTGCACCTAGTTTTCCATGTTTCATGCTTAAAGAAGGTTATAGGTTACAAAATTCCAGTTCAAACAATATTTCCAGAACTTCATGAGGAAGGAAAAATTATATTGGAACCTGAAGCAGTCACGAAAACAAGAACTCGACAACTACGAAATCGATCAATTTCAGAGTATCTCATCAAGTGGAAGAACTTACCCACAAAAGATTCGACATGGGAGGATGAGAATTTTATACAAAAGCATCCAGAGCTACTCAAGCGTTGAGGACAACAATTTTTGGAAGGAGAGGGGCATGTTAGGTCCCTATATTACTAGTGTAGTCCCTTATTGTTGTAGTGTAGCCCCCTTATTGTTATTGTTTTACCCCTGTAGTCCCCATATTGTTATTATTGTGCCCCATAAAACCCCATTATTGCTATTGTTGGCCCTTAGATTATTATTGTTAGGTCGGCTAGGATTATATTGTGACACCATGGACTCCTATATATAGAAAGGAGGTTTTTCATTTGAATCATCCAAGAATTGTTCATTTATATAATGTAAAGGAGGTTGCCCCCTCAAAGTTGTTGATTTCTAAGTCATTGATCTCTCTTTTCTTCTATTTTTGGAGTTGGTATCTTAACACTTGTATCTTAGGAAAGCACAACAAATAGGCATTTCATAATTCTCATTCCAAAGCACACAGAAAGTTTGAATTCGCTCATTATGACTTATCTGGCCCTATGTGTTGGGGAAATATATTGCTACGAATACACCAACCTTTAATATAAATTGAGACTTGTAAGCTTCGAGGCACAAGCACATGTAACGTGGGATTAAAGCATCTAGCTTAAAATAACATATTATAAATTATGGAATGTGGTACTGAATGAAGCACATAATTTCTGTTCCTAAATCAGTCTACTACTTAGTACATAATTAAGTAAAAATCCTATGTTTCTAGTTCAAAAGCATTCTACTGATAAACTAGGCTTAAATAAAGAAATAACATATAACCAAATTCACCATTTCACAACTTAACTCAAACTTATACAAGTATTGAATTTAATCAACTGTTATAATTGATTCAAGAATCAAATTCAAATAAACTACTTTTCTCAATCTTACTTCACAAAACTATCCTCGGGGTCAGAGCATAAATCAGAAAGAAAATACAGAATCTAGAATGAAGAAGTGAATGCATAAATTAATCGAAAAAGAGGGATCTAAAAGTTTAGTTCCATGAGTCTTGCAGGGTTTAAACTATTCATAGATTCTTGTAGACTTCTCTCATAAATCCATGTTCATCCACACAAAGACATGCAAACAAGTAAAGGCAGAAATTAATAGGGCACGGAGTGACCAATAGAGTATCTAAATTTTTAGTCACATGAGTCTTTCAGTCTTACGACTGCAAGATGGATTCCCAATTAGATTGAATCTTCAGATGCCCTACTTACTTCAAACCATTTGTTAATTATAAATGCAAGAAATAAAATATAAAATATAAAAGGAAATAAATAATAAAATTCACACTTACATAACTATACTAACCGTGCAAACATGATGGGTTCATGGGGGCCTTCATGTCAATGTGTTGTAGGTCTAAGCTCAAAATCACGAAATGGACACCAAATATTACAAAAACTTCATTATCCTTTACTTATTCAGCCAAAAATAGAGTATAATATACATCAGCCACTAAATCTTGTAGATGTAGTTGTGCTTCTCTTTCCCTACTTAACTAACTCTCTCTAGTATTGAGTGATTGAAACATATATATTATGCTTTTACAATTTTAGATCTTGAACTCAAGGATTTGATCTTAGCTATACACCAATGATATTACAAAAATATATCTCAAATGATTTTTTTGGCATTTGGTTACGGTAGATTTTTCTTGGGCAATCTCATGACCCATGCATAGCTTTATTGAGATTTGGGCTTGTGATTGCAGCTCCACATGGCTTGAAAATAAAATAAAATAAATCTTCAACCCACATCCTTTGCGTGTCTGGTGATAAAATAAAGATGGTATAAAATATTAGAAACCTTCAAACCCAGAATTTCAGTACTTAATTTTGTATTAAGTGCAGTTTATTGTAATACTCCCCCGACCATAACTTATTCATGACAAAGAATTTTGACAAACGGTTTTTAAGTTACCTAAATGGGGGCACTTTGAACAAGACCCATGTCTCATAATCTCAATATTCATATTCATTTGATCACAATTGAGGTTTTAACTACAAGAATTTTGGAAGCCATTTGGTACTTAGTCATGTAACAATTAGCTTAATTGGCTTATGAAGAATTTAGACAATGGGTCCCTGCAGTAAATGAACTTGGCAACACCATCATTAGAAAATCATGGAAAATTCATCTATAATCATTGAAAATTCAAGAAAACTAATGATAATCAACCACAAAGTGTAAGATGTGAATTAGCGGCAAGTTGTGGGATTATGGTACGAAATGAGTTAAAAGTACAGAAATATAGGCTATGAATAGTGGTATTGTATGGTGGAAAAATAGGCATATTTGAGGCCCAACATCCCCCCCATGCCTATGGATTTGCATGTCCTTATGCAAAAAAATCCCTTGCTCATTGACAAATTATTGACATTGTTTTGTAGATTTTGGTTCTTGTGGGACAACTTTGCTTGAATATTTGGAGGCGTTGGTTCTTGTGGAGCAACACTGCTTGAATATTCGAAGGTGTTGGTTCTTGTGGAGCAACACTGCATGAATATTTGGAGGTGCTAGTTCTTGTGGAGCAACACTCTTCACATTTAGCATATCATACTAATTTACAGAGAAATACAAATTGAGGACAAGAAAGGGATGGATGAGGAAGAGATGATGAATGAAATGAGGTGGTGGTGGAGATGGTAAATATGTGAATATGTGCTTGCATACTTTGTCATCGCAATGCCAATGCTTATAGGTGGTTTCCTTTATCATTTTATGGCATTAATGACTTCATCCTTCGAATATAATTCTTATTATCATGGGAGTAGAAGACACTATAGAGATTGACTTTATTAATATACCATAAGGATTTTCTTTTACATGGTCTTGTAATCAAAGTATAAGTCTTTTTATTATGAGTAATGGATGGAAGGAAACAAAAGAATAATGTTTTATGAAACATAAATGCATGGAATGGGAAGTGGTTGATCATTGAGTTTCTTAAATATTATAATGAATTAGAGAATTTTAAGCCAACTTTACCTCAAGTTTTACCTTTGTTGTTGATGTGCTTGGTGCTACAGGATGATGTTGGGGATGGAATGGTTGGAGTTGATGTGACTCTTGATATGATCTGCTGAAGAAGGCTCATGGATGAACTAAAGGTACCCATCTCCTCCATGCCTGAGGAGTTGTATGTCCCCAAACAACCGAGGAAAGGTGATTGCTGCTGTAAATGAATGGGTAGGATGTGTTGAGATCACAAAATCATATAGTCTTCAACCGCTACACACCCATGTGAAATATTTCATATGTGAATAAATGGCATCGATGTCTAACATAAGCAAGGATCATTGGATTACCGACCATTGAGTAGGTCGTTAATCAATGCGAGATATCCCACCTTTGATGTCAACGGGAATTAAGGCACTAGGTACATTCTACCAACCATGAATGGATTTGTCGAAGTCGAATGGACTGCAGAACTAATCCACCAAGAAACATTGATGTATTTCCTTAGTAGATGACAAGGATACATGTCATCAAGGCATGCAAGCTACCAGGTACCTTATCTAACTCTAACCTTGATCCCAGATAATGTGTTGATGTCGATGGGACAAGGCTTGTTGGCAGGTGGGCCTGAAGGGATCCCACATCAACCAACTCGAGTATAAAAATAATGACTTGAAAGATACATTATTTGAAGAACTCATACAATTACAAACTTTATTGGGAACTTTTCCCGCCAGTTACCTGGTTTTCAAGCAAAGTCCCTATCCAGTTGCGCTAGACAAGCTCGTTTCCACAAAAGAACTTATTTTTCTCTTTACTACTTTCATTTATTTATTTATTACAATACTAAATTTCATACTCTACTAGAGAAAAGAAGTCCTCCTTCAAGTGAAAGATTACTTCCAATGAAACCATGTGCAGATGAGGTACAAAGATATATTCATGCCCAGATTTAACATATAAACTTTAGAATGTACATGAGCATGAAAAATCAACAATTTTGAAAGATGTGATACAAAGAGTATTTGAAGATGAGAGTGGTACTTTGACTAGATTGTGATCTGGAACCAATTCTCGATGTAATCCTGGTGGTATTAGCCCATTTCTTCATTTGGACCACTCTGAAAGCCCTCCTCGGTTATGCGAGACAAACTTGGATAATTGGTATCCAAAATGCATACAAGGCTTGCTAATGGGCATGGTGAAAGTTCCTCGATCTCAGGTTTAGTAGGATGCTCCCCGTATAATTTGGTACATGATTTATTTATCTCCTTGGTAGATAAGCAAGAGGAAACAGGGGATACTTCCAAATCCTTTTCTAGCTGTGGAGAGATAGATGATTTCCTAAATGTGGTCAATATGAACTCTTCTTGAGAGGTAGATATCCCAGCTACTGTTAGGATTTGAGAAAGTACTTCGAGGGACATTCTTCAAGCTCTCAATTGTTCTTGTATTTCTCCTGTTGGTTGATGATCTCGGTCATGCACATGGATTAGTGTATGGAGTTATTATTAAAAATCCTAAATAAATAAGAAGAAAACACACTTAAAACAAATGAAAGAAAACCAATCATGTACTCGAAGCGCCACCATGTTACTAGGATCCTTCTGTTAGTTGTATGTTCACGCAAGTTAGGCTTCTCTTATTTTCAAGAATCAATATAAAGGAAAACACACTTGAAAAGGAAAATAAAGGAAAATGAGGCTTTGGATCCTACCTTTAATTTTACGCATATGAAAAAGAAACTAGAAAATCAATTAGAGACAACCAGACTTCGGAGCGACCCAAAACTAAAATAGATGCATGGCTCTTCACTCGTGTCTTACAATCTTTCTTTGCCCTCTATTTGACCTGCAACTAATAGCATGCAAAAAAAACTATGCTCTAATAATTTTAGCAACTCCCCAACAACGACACCAAAATGTTGGGGAAATATATTGCTACGAATTCACCAACCTTTAATATCAATCAGGGCTCGTAAGATTCAAGGCACAAGCGCAGGTAACGCAGGATCAGAGCATCTAGCCTAAACTAACATCTTAGAAATTCTGGAATGTGGTACTGAATGGAGCACAAAATTTATGTTCCTAAATCAGTCTACTGCTTAGTACAATATTAGGTACATATCCTCTGTTTCTATTTGAAAAGCATTCTACTGATAAACTAGGCTTAAATAAAGAAATCATGTATAGCCGAATTCGCCATTACACAACTTAACTCAAACTTATACAAGTACTAAATTCAATCGAATGTTATAATTGATTCTAAAATCAAATTCAAATAAACTACTTTGCTCAATCTTCCTTCACAAAACTATCTCCGAGGTCACACCATAAATCTGAAAGCAAATACGGAAGCTAGAATGAAGAAGTGAAAGCATAAATAAATTGACAGAGAGGGATCTAAAATTTTAGTTCCATGAGTCTTGCAGGATTTAAATTGTTCATATGTTCTCATAGACTTCTCTCATAAATCCATGTTCATCCACATAAAGACATGCAAACAAGTAAAGGCAAAAATTAATAGATCATGGAGTGACTAACATAGTATCTAAAGTTTTAGTCACATGAGTCTTTCAGTCTTACGACTGCAAGATGGATTCCTAATCATATTGAATCTTCAGATGCCCTACTTCAAACCATTTTTTAATTATAAATGCAAGAAATAAATATAAAATATAATAGGAAATAAATAATAAAATTCGCACTTACATAACTATATTACCCTGCAAACACGATGGGTTTAGGGTGCCCTTCATGTCCATGTGTTGCAGGTCTAAGCTCAAACTCATGAAATGTGCACCAAATCTTACAACAACTTCTCATCCTTTATTTATTCATCCAAAAACATAATATAATATACATCAACCACTAAATCTTGTAGATGTAGTTGTGCTTCTCTTGCCCTACTTAACTAACTCTCTAGTATTGAGTGATTGCAATATATATATTATGATTTTAAAAGTTGAGATCCTGAACTCAAGGATATGATCTTAGTTAGACCTCGCCTTTCTTGGAAGCAAGAAGCTAGACCGATGAAAAACATGAAAGGAGTCGAGAGAGCGGAGGATCTAATAGCGCGCTACGACAATCACTCTCCAAGGATGATCGTCCACATTCGTCACAGAATTGCCGTTCTCCAACGCATCACCGTCGGTTCGATCTGAGTTTGCTGGATTGCGGTGCCTGGATTCCTTGTTTGATAAGGGTACCAGGCTCTACTTTTTTTCCCAAGAGCAGAGGAATGTTCAAGCCGCTGGCAATGGCTATCACGGAGTAGTCACTATGGCGGGCACTGGCAAGATGGAGGCGCGCAAGAAGCAGACTTGCATGGCGATGAATCAATCCGATCTGTCTCTCCATGGCGGCAAAGAAGCTGAGAAGGATCGGATCCAGGGTCTTTACAATGAAGGCAAAGAGATCAGCGCAGTTTGGGGAAGCAAGCTCATCGGAAATTACAAGAAAATACAAGGGCCTATGAACATGGGAGTTGCTGGCGATGGATCTGTTTGCAGCATCAGATCTGGGCTTTTGGGACGTCGCCCTGTCCATTCCCAGCAACCAACAATCAAATCACATAGGTAACAGGTAACATCAACCAGCTTTCAGATTTTTATTAAACCCCCTGTGGGGAAATCTAGTCTAGTATGGGTACATGCAGAAAGCACCATTCTGCAGTTGAAACAGCAAATCTGGGCATTGATGGGATACCCTATTCAGATCCAACACTTGGTCAGTGGGAGATGCTCCCTTCAAGACAACAGAACCCTGAAGAACTATGATATCAGCACAGAAACAACCATTGCTCTAAATCTTAGGCTGAGAGGGGGTGCTGTGCCCCAGGGACATTCAAGCTCCACAGGAGGAGATAAAGGGAAAAGGACAACATCTCAGCAACAACCCAAAGGAGGCCTCTCTTATAAAAACATCTTACAGAGTAACAGAGATGCAGGGTCCTCTCTAGACCAAGGTGGGCATACACCTAGGCCATATATAGTAGATCAGCTTGGGAAAACCCCAGCCCTCAATATTGACTCTATAGGATTAGATGATTACGTTAAGTCATTTGAAACACAAGCTCTAATATGTCGTTTTAACTGTTTTTGGCCAAAGCCTATGGATCTATTTCACTGGATCTACACCCATTGGACCATGGAATGTGATATACATATGTGCTCCAAGGGGTTTTTCATTGTAAAGTTTGCATCTACGGAAGCCAGAGATACAGTCATCAGTGCAGGGCCTTGGTTTTGGGGAACAACGGGTCTTTTTATGACCCCATGGTTTCCAGATTTTGACCCAAACACAATGACTGTCTCCAGAATGCCGGTATGGGTCCGCCTATATAACCTTCCTCTTCACTTTTGGAGTGAACGAGTCTTGGAAGGAATTGGGAACAGCATAGGGAAATACATCAAAACAGATCTGGAGAGGATCTACACCTTTGCACGCATTTGCGTGGAAGTTGACCTAAGTAAAGGATTTCCGGAAAATATAAAGTTGGTATACAAGCAACAAAACTGGCTGCAAGGACTAGACTACGAAAACACTGCCTTCAGATGCAGAATCTGTAGGCTGACAGGACACTTGCAAAGAACATGTCCAGAAGCCAAGAAAGAAAACAATAAAAAGAAACAGAAAGGGAAGCAGAGAAAAGGGTGGCAATACCCCCTCCTGACTCAGAGGAAGATGAATCAAAAGCAGAGGAGGAAGTTACTCCCATAGAGAGGACTGAGCCTTCCCAAGGAAAAGAGACTCAAAAGGAAAACATATCAGCCAACAAGGCTTCACATTTCCATTCAAATCAGGCAGAGAAGACTAGCGAGGACTTGAGTATTGGAGGGATCAAACGGCATCACCCTGGATCGCGGACTCGAGATGAGATCTGGTCCCAGTAGAAACGGTTGGTCGACACTTGATGGGCCCCTCCCGGGGAGAGTGCATTGAGGTGAGAAGAAGGGAGGAAAACATGAGGTGTGGTCTTTTACTCACTCTACGGAACAGTTTCTTATGCACCTCCTTCCTTTCTTTTCATTTTCTTTCATTCTTCTGAATGCACGGTATTTCTTCTGTTTGCATTGTGTTAAAAGCACATGATTGAGCCCAATGGGCAATTGCTGAAAAATACTTGATACGTATGGTATGTATATACTTTTTCATTTTTATAAATAAAAGGTTGCAGTTTTCCATATGGAAAAAAAGGTTACCGATTTTTTCTGTGGAAAAAAGGATCTGATCTTAAATATATGCCAATGATATTACAAAAATATATCTCAAATTTTTTTTCTTTTCTGGAATATGGTTATGACAGATTTGTCTTAGGCAATCTCGTGATCCATGCATAGCTTGATTGAGATATGGCCTTTATGATTGAAACGCCACATGGCTTGAAAAAAAAATATAATAAATTATTAAACCCACATACTCCATGTGGCTGGTGATAAAATCAAGATGGTATAAAATATTTGAAATCGTCAAACCCAGAATTCCAGTACTTTACTCGAATTATTTAAAACCTAGAATTCGTGTACTTCATTTTGTACTAAACGCAATTTAATGTAATACTCCCCTGATCAAAACTTCTTTGTGATAATGAATTTTGACAAATGGCTTCTGGGTTACCTAAATGAGGGTAATTTTAACAAGACCCACATCTCAGAATACCAATATTATTCTTCATTTGATAAAAATTGAGATTTTAACTGCATGAATTTTGGTAGCCATTCAGTACTTAGTCTTATATCAACTAGCTTAATTGGCATATGAATAATTTCAGCAATGGGCCCCTATGGTAAACAAACTTGGAAATACCATAATTATAAAATCATGGAAAATTCATATCTAATAATTTAAAATTCAATAAAACTAATGATAATCAACCGCAAAGTGTAAGATGTGAATTGGCAGCAAGTTGTGGGATTATGGTATGAAATGAGTTAAAAGTACAGGAATATAGGTTATGAATATTGGTATTGTATGTTGGAAAAATGGGCATATTTTAGGCCCAACACCGTGCTTGTTCCCTTTGCAAATGGAAATAAATACATGACTAATTGCATTGATGACTACACTAGATTCTGGTTGGTGTATATGTCAAGAGCAACATGGAAGCTTTTAAACTTTCAAAAAATCCTATGCATGGAGGGGAAAGTAATATACAATCTCATATTGGCTTTATTCGTATTGATAATGGAAATAATATACATCAAATCAATTTGAAAACTATCTTCGCCAAACATGTGATCAAAACATCAAACAACAACAATACCTTATAATCCTCAACAAATGGTGAATGAAAGAATGAATGACAATCCTAAATATGGTACATTCAATGATGTTCTTAAAAAATGTAAATTTGATGTTCGGTTGATGGAATTCTATGTGCAAGGTATATAATAACATGTGTCCATCTCATGCTCTAAAAAATAAGACTCCCTATGAAATGTGGTGGCGGCCACATTCCTTTGGTAAGGCATCTCAGGGTTTTTGGTTCCAAATGTTAGCCTTGATACCTAAGGAGTTGAAAATGTATCTTCTTGGGGTACTTAGATACCTCCAAAGCACATCATCTATATGATGAAGTAAATAAGAAGTTTATATTATCTAGAGATGTGTTATTTTCTTGAATCTTACAAGAGTGATAATGTTTTTGAGCGACAACTTGATCGCTTGGACAAATTCGAGCATGCAAAATCGTTTCAAGTAGCTGATAATGAGATTCCACATCCTGAAGGGGGGATTTCCTATCCCGGATTCATCTGTGGAATCTCCTTCTGAAGTACTCTCTCCCCATCATGAAGCTCCAACCACTAATCAAGAAGACACTTTGAGTGATGTGGTTGAGATAATTGGAAGACTAAATCTTGATTCAACCCTATCTCAGTCAATTGAACAACCTGGGCCATCTTAGAAAGGTCCTCTAAAATTACTCTCCAAGACACTTGAAAGTGTTTGTCTTAATGAGGTTGGAAAGACAGGAACATGAAGCTCTACTAGATAGAATGTAGGTGATGTAGATGACTTTGATTCAACAATTAATATGGATGTTTCTTATGACTGTGAAGTAAATTTGTATACATATTTTGAACCAAATTCCTTCAAATAAGTTGCTTCTCATGATGAATGGGAAGAAGCAATGCAGAAAGAGTATGAATACCTGATAAGGAATGGAACCTAGAAGCTAGTGGACCCTCCATTGGGAACCAAACTGATTGGCTTCAATTGGATCTTCAAGAACAAGTATAAAGTAGATGGCTCACTTGAAAAGCATAAATATAAGCTTGTGGAAAAAGGTTTTGCACAGAAGAAATGGGTCAATGATGAGGGGCCTTCCCCCCCATAGTAAAATGGGCTACCATCCAGACTCTCTTTGCCTTGGAAGCTCAAAAAAGTTATAAATTCCATCAAATGGCCGTAAAAGTTGATTTCTTGAATGGAGATTTGAAAGAGATTGTTTTTATGTCTCAACTAGAAGGATTTGTTGTGAAGGGATAGGAGCACAAAGTATGTAAGCTTGTCAAATCCTTATATGGCCTCAAACAAGTACTGCGAGTCTGGTACGAGAAATTGACTGAGCATCTTCTGAAAATAAATTTCAAACACTATGATCTTGATATCATGCAACTTTGTTTGTCAAGAAAGTTGGAAAAATTGTTGAATATCTTGTGGTATATGTAGATGATATTATAATCACAGGGGTCAATGCAAATTATATTATGATATTATGATGACAAATTTGGGATATGTTCACTACTGTCTAGGTATTGAAGTAACCCAACATCCGAAGTTTATATTCCTCTCTCGAAATGAATTTAAGAATGCAACAAAGTACATATAAATTGTAGGAAGTCTTAACTACATGCCTACTACTAGACCAGAAATTTTATTTGTTGTTGGAATCCTCTCCAGGTTTATGTGAAGGCCTTGTGAGGGTTATTGGTCTGCTTCAAAAAGAGTTCTAAGGTATTTGAAGGGAACTCAAGACTTTGGAATCAAGTATACACAAGTGGATGACTTCAGCTTGATTGAATACTATGATTCAAGTTTTGATGGAGATAAAGAAAACAAAGTATCTATTTCAAGTTATGATATGAGTCTTGGATTAGGATTTCTCTCATGGAGGTCACACAAACTGTCAGTTCCAGCAGATTCCAAAACTGAGGCATAATAAGTGGTAGTTACATAAGCAACGAAAGCAATTGTGTGGCTCAAGAAAATTCTGAAATATTTGCAGGAGAAACAAGTGCATTCTACTCCTCTTTTGATTGACAATACTTCTGTAATAAAATTGGCAAAGAAGCCAAAGTTCCATGATCGAACCAAACATATCAATACAATGTATCATCTGATTCAACATCATGTTGAGGCCAAGACTATTCACCTATGCCATTGTTCCACAAATGAGCATATTGTAGGCATCTTCATTAAAGCACTTGGAAGAGAAAACTTTGAAAGATTCAAAATGATGCTTGGACTCACCAACATCCCTTTAGATTAAGGGAGGGAATGTTGACACCTATTCTCTGGGATTAAGAAATTATTGTAAATATTGTAAATAAGAAGATGAGAAGGTGAAGAGACACTCGAATATGAATTTCAAGAGTTTCCCTCTCAATGTATATATCAATAATTTATCTTAATGCAAATCACTGAGTCGTTGATTTACCCAAACCTCGACTAACACGTTCAACAAAATTCCTCTTGGATATTGAAAAATAATTCACAAAAAATTAGTTGAATTTTTCCAGTTATCAACTTACCCCATTCATATAAATTTGTCATTACCAAGTCTCATTGGATAACCTTTCCCAAAATTACAATTTTAATTACGAAATTTTTGTTTTTAATGTAAAAATAAATTTAACAACCTTCAATATTTTTATTACTAACACAACCACATTAGTAAATGTGTTTGACATATATTGGAAGCATCATTTCAAACTAAAAAGATTTAAATAAGAAAACAATAATAATTTATAAAATTGAGAGAAACAAAAATCAATAATTAAGTTATCGGTAATTATAAAGTATGGAGACTAGAAAGTATTGATAGCAGACATAATACCATTGTAAACCTGAAATACCAAAAAAAACGTGGACGGAGAAGTGGGAAACCCCTAAAATGTAAAAATTGGAAAAAAGGGTATTTTTTTTTGGTGTTTACTTTGTCCAATCAAATAATATTAGATAGAAAAATAAAAGATTTGACCCTGACATAAATTAACATTTCAAAGTTATAATCATATATATATACTTTGGTAAAATTTAAATTTATAAGTATAAAGAATTTGGATATAAATACTTATTTTGTTTAAAAATTAAAACATAAAATAGGGTGTAATGGATACGAAACGAAAGAAAAAAAACACACGACGTTGTCAGTGAGCTGAGAGCACATGTCACATCAGAATTTAATTATTTAAAGAAAGGAAAGAAAAGTCAATGAGCATCAGCTAGTGATATGCCATCGAGAGCGATATTGTAAAAGTAATATTCATGGCAAAAATTTTATCGTAACTATGAGATCATTCTTTTTTGGTTGATCATATTTCTAACCTCTTTTATTTTTTTGGTTGATCATATTTCTAACCTCTTTTGTTTAGTAATGAAACACGTTATTTCTTGGAAAAAAAAACCTATGAGATCGTTCTTCTCAATGCAAAAGATCTTTATTAAACTTCGTAGAAGAGTATAATATGTGTTAATATTAATGAAATCCTCCTCTTACTCCAAAAATTTGAAGTTATGGTCTATGAAGACAAAGGGGAGAAAAGTTGAAAAAACCATGAACCCCAAGAAATCTAGAACTAATGTTCGTGTATTCAAAGTAAGTGCAAATCTTTTTATAACAAATTGGTCATATTTTACTCTCTCACGGGGGCAATTATAGAAAACAAATAAACTTAAAATTATTTTATAATTTATTTTGTGTTGAGTAAATGTTGGAAAGGCAGAGGATATAAAAGACAGAGTAACACAAATAATTCACACACTAAACACACACGAGCTGCGGTTTTTCTATTGATCACACGAACTTCAATCTTCATTCTCTGGATACAATGAATCCGATGAAGGGTATTTAAACTTTTCGACTCATGACTCGCCTAATATAACTTGACATGCACACATTTACCAAATTCATCTGTCACATAACTTGACTTATTCAATGCTCATTTAACTGACTCTCTTAATATAGTTAAATCTCCATGCGGGAGTTAATTAGTTATTTTAACCCTCTCCCCCTCCCCCCCTTAATTACGACCGCTAAACTAACACATGACTCATGACAACTCAAACATGCCTTCTGGTCTATGTCTCAGCTAGGCTTACAACACCCAAGTTTCTTTTGTGAAACTCAAACACATCTTTTGCTAATGACTTAGTAAATATATAATCCAATTGATCACAAGGTTTATAAGGCTTCAAATGAACTTCTCCATTGCTCACAAGTTCTCTACTAAAGTTATATATAGTATCAATATGCTTGCTTTTTTGATGAAACACACTATTCTTGGATAGTGCAATCGTTGAGGTTTTGTCACAATATATTGTTGTTGATCCTTGTTGTTTTTGCTTGAGTCCATCCAATACTCTTCTTAACCATATTGCTTGACATGCTGCTATATATTCTGCTTATGATGATGATAGTGTCACAATAGGCTGCTTCTTAGATGCCCATGAAATCACACCTGTACCAATATGGAATACATAACCGGAAGTGCTCTTCCTATCATCCAAACTACTTTCAAAATCATTATCTGTAAATCCAATCAAATCTTTATTTTTTGTACTTGCATACATTATGCCACAATCTCTAGTTCCTGCTATGTGTCTCAAAATTCTTTTTCTTACACTCCAATGTATGTCCTTTGGAGTCTCCAAAGTTCATAAACCTAGAAATCGAACTTACTCCTTGCATAATATCTGGTCTTGTAGCTGTGAGATACATGAGGCTGCCAACCAATATTTTGAATAGAGTTGGATTGACATCTGATCCTTCATCATCCTTGCTTAAATTTGTACCTATTGCAACGGGTGTAGGTATAGGTTTGCAATTATCCATCCTGAATCATTTCAACAAATATCTAGCATACTTATTTTTTGCGAATAAAAAATCCTTTTTCAGATTGCTCAACTTCTATGCCAAGAAATATTTTCATGAGACCAATAAATGTCATATCAAATTCTTTCATCATGGATGCTTTATTTCATCTAACTCAAGATCACCTGTAAAAATCATGTCATCAACATATAAGCAAATAATCAAAATCTGCACATGCTCATTTACCTTTGTGTACAAGGTAGGCTCAATGTTGCTTCTGCAAAATCCATCCTTGATAATGTAGCTGCCAATTCTGCTATACCATGCTCTAGGTGCTTGCTTAAGTCCATAGAGCACTTTCTTCAATATGTAAACTTTATCTTCTTTACCTTCAACTTCATAACCTAGTTGTTACTGCACATAAATTTCTTCTTCTAGAATACCATTCAAGAAGGTTGATTTCACATCCATCTGATATACTTTCCACTTGTTCTGAGCTGATGTGGCTAGAACTGCTGTTACAGTATCCAATCTGGCTACTGGAGCAAATGTTTCCCCAAAGTCTATTCCCGCTTGTTGTGAGAATCCTTTTGCTACAAGTCTTGCTTTAAATCTGTCCAATTTCACCTTTCTCATTCAACTTTGTCTTATACACCCACTTCACACCAATGAGGTTTTTATCCTTTGGCAAATTAACCAAATCCCATGTATCATTATTTTCAATAGATTCAATTTCTTCATCCATGGCTTGCACCTAATTTGCATCTTTGATTGCTTCTTCAAACGAAGAAGGTTGGAATGATAACAATGCAAAATTTGAACTAACATCCAAATCATCATAAATATCTTATAGAATTCTCATGTTTTCTTACCATTACTTGATTCATCACCTGATTAGTTGTTAGGAGAATTTTGGTCTATTAATCTACTTGAAGATCCACGTTGCTCTGAAAATATTGGAGTCCTTTTTGGTGTGAATTTGTTTGGTGTCTGCTCTTTTGAGTCTTGTTGGTCCTTATCTGCTACATCATCTTCTTCCATCAATGGTGCTTGTGCAATAACTGTTTTGTCTATAGTACCATTCCACGACTCTTGTTCTTTGAACACAATATATTTTCTAATTATGGTCTTCTTGGTGACAGGGTTATACAATTTATAAGATTTTGATTGCTCATTATAACCAATAAATATTCATTTTTCACTTTTATCATCCAATTTGCCTCTTATTTGCTTAGGTACATGTGCATACGTTACACATCCAAAAACTATGAGATGAGATACGCTGCATGACATAACTAACCATGCTTCTTCTGGTACTCTGTTCATCACACTCTTTGTAGCTGGTCTATTTATCACATAAACAACACATGCAACTGCTTTTGCACAATACTCATTAGACAAGTTTCTTCCTTTCAACATGCTCCTTGTCGTATTCATAATGGTTTTGTTCTTTCTCTCTACTACACCATTCTGCTGCGGTGTGTATCTGGTTGTAAACTATCTTTTGATTCCATGTTGTTTGCAGTACTCATGGAATGCCTTCGAATCATATTCTCTACCACGATCTAACCTCAATACCTTGATTTTTCGATCACTTTGGTTCTCTGCTAAAGCTTTGAATTCTTTTAACTTTGCAAAAGTTTCAGACCTCTACTTAAGAATTAAAGCCAAGTCCATGGAAATTTTTAGCTAATATTCATAGTGGGCTAATTTTCCATGGTTTTTCCAAAAAAAGATTCGCCAATTTCCATTTTTTTATAAAATGATTCGCCAAAATTTTACAATATAAAATTATTTTACCTTAAAAATCGCCAACATTATATAGAAAATATATATAATATCATTATAAATTTGAATAATTTTACAACACATTTATAAACATTTTATAGTTTGCATATTAGGGACTAGTGAGATTCACCAATTTTTAAACTTCAAGATAATTTTCCATCCTTAAAATTATCCCTCGCCAAGTCTTTATGCTATAGTCATCAATAAAAGTGAGGAAGTAACAACTTACACCAATCGATTGTGTCCTCATAGGTCCACACAAGTTTGTATGTATCAACTCAAGAGGTTGTCTTGCTCTATATGCAATTCCCTTTGGAAAACTTTCACGGTGTTTCTTTCTCAAGATGCAACACTCATAAGTACTAGCAGGTTCTTTGATGGAAGGTAATCCTCTGACCATCTGTTTCTGTTGCAACAATATTAAACCAGAAAAGTGCAAGTGTCCAAACCGAAAGTGCCATAACCAATAATCATTAGAACATGCAACTATAAAAGAACTGACCTAATCACTGTAACTCATAATTAAAGGAAATAGTTTGTTCCTCGTTATTTTCACCTTTGTTGTCAACTGCTTGCTTGGGGCTTTCATAAATAACACACTCTTGTCCCTGAAAGATAACTTTGTATCCTTTCTGTGTCAATTAACCAACACTTATCAAATTGTGTTTGAGAAAAAAGAACATAATATACCTCTGAGATTGTCTTTGGCTCCCCTTGTTTGGTCAAAATGTTGACCACTCCTTTTCCATCTACATCCAAAGTCTTGTTAGTCCCCAACTTTACCTCTGTCTTCACAAATTCATCCAAATTTTCAACCAAACTCTTGTTGACTATCATGTGGTTACAACAACCACTCTCTAATAGCCACACATAATCAAAAGGTTCATGCATGGTGTTGCAAGTTAGGAACATGGAGTTAGTATTCTCTGTAATAACATTAGCTGTATGGTTTCCTTAATCTTCTTCCTACAATCACGGTTATAGTGACCAAATTTATTGAAATAATAACATCTCACCTTTGATTTGTCAAATCTTTGATTATTGTTGAAGCTTTTGTTGTTGCTTCCACTTTCATGTTCATGCCCTTCTCGGCCACCTCTCTGACCACCATATCTTCTGCCTCATCCTATGCCTCTCGATCTACCTCTGCCTCGACCTCTTGAAATAGAAACTTTACTTTCGAAAGAAGTTTTTAAAGTGGAATATTTATTTATGTCTATCATTGCCTCATGTGGTAGAAGTGATCCCATCAACTCATCAATTGTCAGTGTTGCCAAATCCTTGGATTCTTCAATGGTTGCTACCATAACATCAAACTTAGTAGACAAAGATCTAAGGACCTTCTCAATTATTGTTCGATCTTTAATATCTTCACCATAAATTTTTAACTGATTTACACCAACATGACCTGATTCATGAAAGAACCGGTGTCCTATGTCTCCTTCATTTGGAGACTTTCAAAATATCTCCTATTATTGTGCAATTTAACAATATTGGCCTTGGCCATACCTTGATAGCTTGTTGCCAAAGTTTCCCATGCTTCCTTTGCTGAGGACGTGATCATAATATTTTGGAGCATTGCTCGATCTACTCCATGTTAGATAAGAAGCAACGCTTGCACATTCTTCCTTTTGTCTTTATTCCATTGTTCCCTCTCTGGATTAGTGAGAGCTCGTTCTTATACTTCACTCTAAGGTTCTGCAAACCCAAACTTTACATGATCTCAAACATCATGCACTTTTAACATGGTCTCCATTTTAATGGCTCACACATTATAATCTTTCACTGTGAAAGAAGGAAGTTGTGGTTGGAAACTCGACGTTGCCATCTTTATTCAAAAAGTTCTCCTCTTATAAAACCCTAATTTTTTTATTTTTTATGAAAACTTTGCAAAACTCCAAAAATAACCCTTGTATTTGTTTTTTTTTTATAAAATAAATTTGTATATAAAAAAACCTTTTATAAAAGCCCCTCTTAAGAACTTTTTTTTTTAAAATATTATAAAAACAACTTTGATAAAAAAATATTTTTATAAAGTTATTTTATAAAAACCCTTAATATGACTCGCGTATTGTTTGAATACGACCCTTTTTTAATACAATGTATGTATGAGTTTAAAAAAAATAGAAAGAGGACGTGAAATAAATTTTAACGGCTTTGAATCGAACCTTGTGGGACTTGTATGATGCTCATGACGGTTGGTCTATTACCTCGATTGCGCACCCCATCACACAAAAAAAACTGCACACTAAAACCCGACTTTTTCCAAAACGCAACTCTCACGAAAGTTGCGCATTTTCTCTAAAAAAAAGTGCGGAATTTGCACAATTTTTGCACTAAGAACGTGCGAATTTGCGCAATTCTTAATAGTCTGACGATTTTGGAAATTTTTTTTGCTGACCTTCTGCTCTTGACCCTCTTCTCACTAGCTTTGCAGGCTCCACAGATTTTGTGATCCTTCTTCAGCTCTGATACCAATTTGTTGGAAAGATAGAGGATATAAAACACAAAGCAACATAAATAATTCACACATGAAACACACACGATCTGTGGCTCTTCTATTGATCACACAAACTTTAATTTTCGCTCTCTGAATATAATGAATCCGGTGAAGGGTATTTAAACTTTTCAACTCACGAATCACCTAATATAACTTAACATGCACACACTTACCAAATTCATCTATCACATAACTCGACTTACTCAACGCTCACTTAATTGATCTTCTAAATATAGTTAAATCTCCATACGAGAGTTAATTAACTATTTTACCAGTAAATATGTGTTAGGTTTAGATGGATAAGTTCTACTAATTTAATTAATTATGTATTAATATCTAGATTAATTTGGGCATCCAAAATTCTCACAAGATTTGATGGACATGCCTTGTTTTCTAGTTTTCTTACACGACGTGGTCATTCAACGACTTGACATCCCCAAATTCCTTCTTGTTAATAGAATCCAATATGGGACTCGCGAGGAATTCTCTCTTACCTTAAAATGTGAACATAGAAATATGTTGTAGGCCTAATTCATGATTCTCCCTCATATTATTAGGAAACAATTCAACTCACACACTCTCTTGTGTGATACGATAGAATTTGTTGCAAATACCAATCCAATAATTTTATGTGGGCTTAACTCATAATTGTCCCTTAGATTATTAGGAATAAATTCCACTCCCACTATGTTGTGTGTAATAAGGAGAATCTGTTGCGAATATTAGTCCAATAATTTTGAGGTGGTCTCTCTGCAATTTGGTTGTACACAAAACACATATGAAATGCACTAGATGATGAATAGACTAAGCAAAGATGATGACCATAACAAACATTGAGGAGACTATTTTTTTTCAATTATTTACCAACATTATGGACGATAGACGGAGGGATAAGGAAATGGATTTTTTAAATGTTTTTATTAGATTTTCCAAAACAAAAAGCATCTGATTTTGAGTTGTCAATTATTCAATTTTTCCAAACAAAAAGCATCTCAAACAATTTTTAGTTTTCAACT
This sequence comes from Pinus albicaulis, assembly GCA_034641835.2. Taxonomy (NCBI): domain Eukaryota; kingdom Viridiplantae; phylum Streptophyta; class Pinopsida; order Pinales; family Pinaceae; genus Pinus; species Pinus albicaulis. Next base: position 620,997,959 of record CM076572.1, on the reverse strand, counting down.
TGATATCTGAAACTTGAAATGGCAACCACATTGCATGAATTAATTTTTAATAAATTAAAGATACAAGTAGAACAAAGAAACTAAAAAACTATTGACATACCTTCTATATTATTCGTTGGATCATGTATTAGACATATTATGATATTATCAAATTTTAGCCATTCATAATTTCAAAATTGGAAAATACTCAAGCTCAATTCCAATATAGACCACGCCTTAGGCGTAACAACAATGTTAACATGTGTGATTTAGTAACCAAACCAGATCAATTAATATATAATCATATTTAATGCATTATTGTGGGATGTATTCCTTGCAATACTATTAAATTGAAAAATCTCAAAATTTTTACTTTCACAACCTTTTTCAATATGTGATTATTAAAATTAGGTTAGATAACTTTTACAAAAATAACAATTTTGAATGGACATAACCAATCTATATCCATCTTAACTTCGGATATATACCAAGAGTTGAGAGTGATCAAATCTCTTTTCACTATAAAATAGGTTTTCATCTCAAGAGATTTGATCCCTCTCGGTTTTGGTAAATTTGGAGTTAAGATGGGTCTAGGCTGCTTTAATTATTAATTTATTCTAACTATAAATAAATTTTAATTTTAGTTTATTTTGACCAAGTTGAAATGTTAAACAAGAAATTACAACATCTCTACCATATTGGGTTGGAGAAATTTATGTTTATTATTTTGACCCAGTCAAAATGTTTAAGAGGACATTACATGTTCAACATGACATGACAACATCCCTATCATACTAGGTCAGAGAGCGCCTATGGGCACAATTTTTTTTTGTAATGTTCTCGGTTGGTGCACTAATATGAAATTTACTTTCTCCCCATGCAGGTTGTCCTAGAGTTTCCTGCCCCCGCCCTAATATAGTGAACGTTCACATGCTTATGCACCACATTATGCAGACTACTTGGTGCACTACATGCTCGTGGATCACATCACAGGTTCAAGCTGGATCCTTGCACAAAGTTAAATGAGAGTCGATGGAGTTGGAATGTATTGTGCCAAAAAAGAATTTTTTATGGATGAGGGTCATGAATCTCCATAATCCTCACATCATGATCACACTTATAGGTTTATTAGGTACTCTCACTCACTCCTCCTGGGAAATGGTAATCATAGGGAATCCTCCCCTCAAGTTTGATGATAAACTATGTTATCATCAGAGTTGTTGTAGGTGGCGCTCCTGCATCTCTTATATTGGCTATCACCTCCTTTGTTATGGTGAAGCAGAACCCCTAGAATTTGGTAATATTGTGCATGCCAAGGCATGCATAGGGCTCAACCCCAATCATGTCATGTTTTTCTGGCACTATATTTCCTTTTACCAGTGGCCTTTCTTGAACTTCTCTCAATGTTGTAATAGACCCGGGAAAAAGATTCATGTAATAAAAGTTAATAAAGGAAAAATAAGACCAAGGTTAAGGGACACTTATTCCAAGCTGGATGTTGGAAAAAATATCCTCGTGGGCATCATTGGATATGTGTTTATGGCTAAGGGGAATAGGCAAAAGCAAAGGAAAAGGCATTAAAGAGAAAAAAAGCATTTTTGGCACATTTATTTATGAAAATAAAGGAAAATAGGAGAAAAGGAAGGTGATAGGTCACAAGTTGCATATGAGGAGGAAATTGAAGGAAAGTAATGGAAAATGAAGAAAATAAAGGCCTCGTTAATAAAAGTGCTTCTAAGGATTAGTTGGTAGCTTTTTGTCAGTTCAGTTTTGGAGTTCTCTCATTATTCTCTCCCTCACACACTCTTGGATACTTAGAGTTTTCTTGGAGAAAATAAAAATTGAGCCAAGAAGGAGGAAAACAAGCAAAGTAAGGACAAGGAAATGAAAAGAAAGAAAAAATCAAGCAAGGAAGAGCAGGATCTAGCAGCTTTAACGGAAATACTTGTAGGTAACATATTACATGTGTGATTTCCTAACTAGTTTGGACATGCATGGCTTATGCATGTTGGAATTTGGTTCTCTTGATGTCAGTGCCATGGTTTTGTGGGTTTTGATAGAGGATTTTAGCCTTGCCTTGATTTTTTTTCCAGATGCCATGGTTTGTTGTGATTTTGATCTCGGTTTTGAGCTTTGGAATTTCCAGATGGATTTCAGAATCTGGGGCGAAGGTGGTCTCAAGGAAAAATTCCCAAAGGCCTGGGAATCCCTTGACATATTTTGGTGGGATACACAGTAAAGCCTGGGGGTGGTGTCAAGATTTAGGGCTTAGTGATCTGGGATTGGATTGTGGTAAATCCTAGGAGACAAGAGACGAAAAATTCGTCAAGGATACTAATGGATTTCGAATGGAATTCCAAGTTTAGTTTAGTTTTGTGGTTGGAGCACCAGTTTTGGTGTGATCATGGTATGGTGAGGGTGGAGGTGGTTTAGCCTTTGGATTCCCTTGGTTGTGTTTTGGATTGGTTTATCCATGAGATCCAACATTCATTCTTGGAATATGGCACGGGGGTGATTAGCTGAAGAGAGATTTGGCTCAACCATGTCTATGGTCGGGTGGTATGTGGAAGTCTCGAACTTGGTTGGTTATTGCCTATGTTTAATGGAAGCTAAGTTCTCTTGCTTTTGTACTTATTAATGTGTGGATTTAATGGTTGTTATCTCAATGTTATTTCCATGGTTTTATGTTGTTTATAAGCATGTTTGAATGATTGGTTCATGTCATGGTTATTTCATGTGTTTACTTGTAATTGTTAAAATAGTGGATGCAAGATATAATTGATGTCGTATGTGTTAAAGGAAGAGGGTGGTGATCCTTCGTGAAGTGGCTCATATGAATTTTTAGTCATTCCTGCTCTGTCTTGTATCCTAGACCTATAGATTTCATTCATGCCAAGTGTTTGACAGAATGTCAGTCCCAGTTGGGGATGGCGAGGCCTAGTCCTAGAGTCAATTTTTGGTTAGTTGGAATTATCGTCATGTGTTTAATGAATTCTGAAAGCTACAGGAAGTTTTGGGCAGTGTTCGGGATTCTAGGCTTAAAAATTCCTTTAAATCTCGTGGATGCAGACACAGGTCTAGGAAATTGAGTCCCTTGACGCCACACATGCCCATTATGTGGGTGCGTCAAGAGCCTCCCACACGTACCCTTGCCCATATCAAGGGACCTTTCGAGGGTTTTCTTCAACAAAAGTTAGTAGGGCCCAGGGACAAGTTAGCTTGATGACTGGGATAACCTCTGGGGTCCTGTAGCAGGTGCAAGGAGTATGTGTTATGGTTTTCCACGTCGATTCCACTTCCTTAAATTCACCAAGGAGGTTGAGTTTGCTCTTAACTACCCTAAGCTCATGCTTACCCCAGTTGGTCGGTTATTTGGGTAGATGTGAGGGGAGGTGTACATTACAAATGCATATGGTGTCAACTATTAGATAGATTTTGAGGTCTAAAATGGGCCTCCTAAGAAAAATGTACAAAAAAATAAGCTTTATAAGAACCAATAGGATTCAAGATGATTATGTCAACATATGGGGGATGATTCACCATTTTTGGAGTAAAAAAGTAAAAAGATTAAAAATAATAAAATAATAAAACTACATTTTCAACTCGTATTTTCAACCTATCTCCCTAGGATTTTACTCAAATTTCAAGTGATAGTTCTCATTGGATGAAAAATTTAGTTCTTCATCCAAGGATTACCCAAGTTGCATACTTTCGATGGACCTTGCTACACGAAAAATGTGAAATACATGAAAAAAACGTTATTGCAATCACATTTTTCATGTATTTCTCATTTTTCGTGTAGTAGGTTCCATCGAAAGTATGCAACATGGGTACTCTTTGGATGAGCAATCAAATTCTGCATCCAATGAGTGTTCTTGCTCGAAATTTGAGTAAACCCATAGGGAGATAAGTTGAAAAAATAGTTTTTTTTTTTTTTCCCTCTAAAATTTGATGATGTAGTGTAATCATATTTTTTTATTTCCACTATTATTATATAATTTCTTTAGGAGGCCCATTTTAGACCTCAAAATTCCTCTAATGTAGTTGTCTACATCTCAACACTCAAGGTAAGCATCTTAATAATCAACCTTTACTCTTTCCATGTATTTATGCTCACAAATTGGTTAAAATTTAGTTTCTACAGGTTTTGGATTTGTGTTTCTTGTGTGAATTATTTGGTTTGGGTCAACCTCTTTTGCCTCATGTTATCTCTATAACCCGTTTTTCAGCTTGGTCTTCTCTCCTCTATGACTTTGTTTTTCCTCCCCTCTCGTCTGTTTTTTTCAATCCATGATTTGTCTCGCCTAATGCTAACCTCACCAAAGCTGTCAGACTCATGTATTTCATATTTCTTACAATTTCGTTCAACGTTTTCTCCCCCACCCTCTCTCTCGAATTTCCTCCCTATCATCTTTGTGTCATCCCTTTCCCTTGGCCAATTATGTTGCATGAGAGGAATAGTGCAACTTGTTGAGGGCGAAGCAGGGGATGTTCCTCTGCTTCTAAGCCAACTACCAACCATATTTCTCCACCTCGTAGCTTCATGCTCAAGCACAATCATGGGAAACCATGACATGCTATGTGGAACTTATCCCAGAACTAGTTCAAAAATAAATTGAGTGAATCAAAGCCGAGGTACATCGTGAGAGGTGTTTCACTCCAAACTATCATGTCAATGTCGAGACTAGAGATTAGATTCCCAACATTGGGACCTACACTTTCCTTCTCTTCTCTAGATATATGCAGACTATCAATGTATATTGGCATAGTAATGTTCTTATAGGTCACATCCTCACTGACAACAATGACAATCAACAAGAAAACAATTTCAGAATCGTAGAATTGGAGGAGAAGTTTGATGGAATTGATCATAAGCTTAACATTCTCATCAAAAAATCAACCAACAATTCTCTCTCCTTTTATGGGAAAAATTCACGACAAGCTCTAAAACTAAATGACTCAACTCATTAATAATCATGCATTTTTGGTTTTCTTAATTATAGTTTTCATAATGTTTCTTATTTAGCTAGGCCATGGCATGCCCGAACTTGGCTATATTAGTCTATGTATAAATGTTTTTTTTATCAAACACTCTAGTTAGAAGAGTTCTCAATAACCTCAAGAGTCTAAATCTGCTTTTGGTCTAGTTTTCCACTAGCCAAAGAAGAAGCTGGTATTTTTTGAACTATATAACTTTTTGTAATGATAATATAAAATACCTTACTTTGTAATAATAATAATAATAATAATACTTTTTAATGTAAAAATAAATTCAACACCTTCAAATACCCAATATCTTCACTATATTAACATTCAATATTTATAGCTTCATTAATTCAAAATAAATTTTAAGAAATTTCAAATTTTCAAAATATTATTATTTTAAACCACAAAAGAATTAATTTATAATATCTTTATAGTACACCATAATAATTATATTTATATTATGACAAAACTATTATGAGGTGTATACCAAAACATTCAAAATTTGATTGCAATATGATCTATCGTCCTTGTTATGTTGATAGAATTGTTTATTGGAATAATATTTTCATAATTTTAATTTAATAATCAAGAATTATTAGGTGAATGGCAAGGGTTTAATCTCCACAAAATATTTGTAGGGGTAGTTAGTATAGAGGGTTGAGATTTATCTCAAAAGTAGTTATATGTCATGTGCATAAGTGTTATTGAACTCTTCTTGCTTATTGTTGCTTTATTATATTCCTGCTCAGAGAGGTGCATTCTACACCCCCAATGTGAGGGAGATGTGTAATTCCTTCCATACTCAGCCTCTAGTTGACACGTGTCTCTTTTAAAATAAAAATAAAATATCCATGTAACCTATAATAAAAAGAAAAATAAGTATACATGTTTAATTAATTATAATTGAATGCATTCTAAAATATGAATAATCTTATTGGGGTTTCTTGTTGATATTACAACCCTGTATTAATGAGATGTGGTAAAATATATCATTTTCACTCTCACTCATAAATAAAATATTTAGATGTCCATATAAAATAACATAATTTTATTTCAACTTTAAAGAGAGATAAAGTAACTAAAAAACAACTATTAATGAGATGTGGTAAAATATTTCATTTCCACTCTCACTCGTAAATAAAATATTTAGATGTCCATATAAAATAAAATAATTTTATACCAACTTTAAAGAGAGATAAAGTACCTAAAAAACAATTATTTTCTTATAAGTTTTAAAAATAGTTAACATATATACAGAAAAAATATTTTAATATTGACCATAATAAATTATTTCAATGCCTAAAAAAATTATTGAAGATAAACTAATTCAATTACTTCATAATACTAATAATAACAAGAAATATGGCCCAAAGTGGTTGGATTCAATAGCGGGAAGCGAGGAGTTTTCACCCTTGGTCAAGACTGAATTCCCATGGGGACTTCCCTAGAGTCATGTAATGTAATTCATTCAATGTAAAATGTTTCAATATCAACTGTCAATGGTTCTTAGCTTTAGAGGTTGAGATGGTGATTTACCATCCCATGCCCCTGGGTTCAAATCTTCAGCGACATGGCCTCTCATAGTAAGACTAAAATGATAGATGTCTTGTTGGAGTTTGGGATCTCGAATCCAGTTTCCGGTGGTCCTTGGATGTCTTGGTCCTAGGCTGAACTATGAGTTTCAGATATGTGGCTTGTAGGTTGTTACATATATTTGTGGAGGTTGCTAGTTCCCCATCTAAAAACTATTACTCTTTTAAAAATATATTTCAATGTCAATTATTTATATATTATATGTAGCTAAACAAAAAAAAAATACAAATAAAATTTTATGGTCAAAACATTTCAAGTAGTTTAGTTGTTCTACATTTTGGCCATTTTTCAAGTATATATAGAGTGTGCATAGATATAATCAATATAGATCCAATTTAACCATGGATCTATCAAGCTTCCAAAGCCATCAAATTTCACAAGGCACAAAGGTTTTTCAAGTCTTGCACTTTAAAAAAGGTTTACAGCACAAGAAATTTGACCCCTCTAGAGGCTTGGTAGATTAATAGTTAAGATACATCTATATTGGTTATATTACATGTTGTTTTAAAAGTATATGTATTTAATTATATAATAATTCTTTTTTTATAATAATAATAATAATAAGTTAGTTAATTTTATTTATTTATTTTTTAATCTTAATAATTATGAGGTAAGTCACTTAGAGTCTATTATGAATAAACAATTATAACATTTACTAACCATGTAATTTATATAACCACACTATACACTAATAATAATTTTAAATTGAAAAACGTTAAATATTTTATTTACTCAATTTTTTCTAATATATTATTATCAAATTTAGATTAGACATTTCTTATCAAAATGACAATTTTTAACAAAATAACAATTATTATTATTATTTTCCCATGAGGCGTATACTCGATGGTGATGGGGTATATTGTTAAGGAACTCTGTGATGTGAAGGTTACTGGTTCGAAACTCCATGGGCAAAAATACAACTATGTGAAGGGTTGGTGTGGCTTAGACCAAGTACAAACCCGAGTGATTTTGATGACTTAAATATCCCTAAGTCACAATTTCTCAAACCAAAAATTAAACATGCAGTCATCTCAAAACTCACACAACTTAAAAAACAAAAAAATAAATATAAAATTAAATTCAATACCTTCAACTACCCAATATCCTCTCTATAATAAATTTATAAAATATTAATATTCAATACTTATAATTTTATTAAATCAAAATACTTAACAAATTTCAAAATAAAATTATTAATTTTCATTTTTATTATTTAAAAGCTAAAAATAATTATAATATCTTTATATTACATCATATTGAATATATTTATTTTAGATCAAAAATACAAAAAAGACATGCATTTATATGAAACAACCACAACCCTCAACATTAAATATTTGCATGATTTATTTAATATCATATCATAACTATGTATAATATTTAAAAGTCATGCATTTACCCAAAAGAGCCACAACTCACAACATTAAATATTGACATAATATGATGGGATTAACGTACGTACATTCATTAAATATTTGCATGATTTATTTAATATCATATTATAATTATATAGTTTGAATTTAGGCCGATGTGATTCATAAGAATTAAAAAAAAAATAAAATCAGTTAAAATTACATGAGAATGAGCTTTGTTTATTTGTTTCAAACTAACAAGTGTGGTTCATCTTTAGGACAAGATGCTAAATCAGATATAAACATTAAACTTAAATAGATGTAAAGAGGTCCCAAACTAACTGTTTAGAAAAAACAAGGAATTTGATCTAATCAAATTAACAAAAAAATTATATTTAAATTTCATAATTTTTATTATTTTTATTATTTTTTAATTTTTTTAATTTATTAAAAAATAAATAAATAAATAAATATTTTAATAAATTTGATTATATATATAGCGTCAAATAATAAATAAATAAAACAAATTTTAATAACAAAGTATATATTTAAAAATAATTTTAATAAATAATTTTTAATTTGTTAAGGGTTTATATAATATCTATATATATATATATATATATATATATATATTAAAGCTCTAAATTTTAATATTAAATATTTTTGAAAGCAATCCAAACTAGTCAATTGGAATAAATGGTTAGTTTTAACTAAGCCATGATCTATGAAATTTTTATTTAATATTATTAAATTTTATTTTGTTAAAGATTTAATTACAATAAATAATTTTATTTAAAGATTTATATTAAATAATTTTAATAATTTTATTTATTTATTTAAACAATCTATTTATTCATTTATTTAAATAATTCATTTATAAAAAAAAAAGTCGATCTAACAACTAGGAATAAAGGGCAAAGATCCAACACCTGCTAATATTCCAACCATCATCCTATTGAGATTGACAGATCTTTTTTCGATCTTTAACACCTCCCTTAACTTACGGTGATGAAAATGGTCAATCATAGCAATAAATTTAGCCTCTTCAATGCAGATGTGATGGATAGTCTTTTTTGCATGTTTAGCTAAGGCTGAGGGGCAGGATCTTCTATGCTTAATGTTAGCAGCATGCTCACAAATCCTTTGATTTATTGACCGACCCATTTCTCCAATGTATGGAGTCCCACAAAAGCATGGAATGATGTAGACACCTTTCCCATCCTTGGGGTTTATCGGATCTTTGGCCGACCAAAGATCCGATAAACCCCAGGGATGGGAAAGGAGTCTACATCATTCCATGCTCTTGTGGGACTCCATACATTCGAGAAACGGGTCGGTCAATAAATCAAAGGATTTGTGACCATGTTGCTGACATTAAGCATAGAAGATCCCGCTCCTCAGCCTTAGCTGAACATGCAGAAAAGTCTAACCATCACATCTGCATTGAAGAGGCTAAAGTTATTGCTAGGATTGACCATTTTCATCACCGTAAGTTAAGGGAGGCGTTAGAAATCGAAAAAAGGCCTGTCAATCTCAATAGGGATGATGGCTGGAATATTAGCACGCGTTGGATCCCTACCCTTTATTCCTAGTTGTTAGGTCATTTTTTTTTTTTGGAATAAATGAATAAATAGATTATTTAAATAAATAAATAAAATTATTGAAATTATTTAATATACATCTTTAAATAAAATTATTTATTGTAATTAAATCTTCAACAAAATAAAATGTAATAATATTAAATTAAAATTTTCATAGATTCTGGCTTAGTCAAAACTCGACGTTATTCCAATTGACAAGCCAAAACTAGCCATTATTCCAATTGACTAGTTTGGGTCGCTTTTAAAAATATTTAATATTAAAATTTAGACCTTTAATATATCTATTTATATAATTAAATTTATTAGAAAAAATTAATTGATACAAATAACCCCTCTAATTATTGGACAATTATGATCAACCCTCTCTTAGCCAAGTTATATGGTATTATTTTGAAAAGAAGTTGAGCATATGGTTTGAAAGTGAAGGTAAGCGAGCTAAAGGCCAAGCGGGTTTAGAAGGTAGCACTCAACAACGAACTGCCTCGTTACGCTTAGAATCATTGTGGAGGAATTCCGCATTGATAAATCTAATCTCTTATGTTGCTTTGTGGACTTTAGAAAGACTTTCGATACGGTTCTTAGAAACAACCTATGGAATAGATTAGAAGAGCTAAATGTTCCTTTCGAGCTAAGATCGGCCGCTATAAGGTTATACGAGAATGTAATTGCCAAGTTAAAGAGAAATGAGGGGTGGTCGAAAGATATTAAGTGTAATATCGGAGTTAAACAAGGTTGTCCCCTCTCCCCTACCCTATTTTGCATTTACATCGACAAGCTTGAAGGTTGTTTAGAGGAAGCAGGTTGTGCTGGCATGATCTTAGCTGTGATAGTCATCATCCTTCTTCTCTATGCTGACGATATTATTTTTCTCGCAAGGTGCCCATTTGATCTTGATAAGCAAATTATACTTCTTAAGGATTTCTTCTCTACCATGGGTATGACTGTTAACACTGACAAAACAAAAGTTATGATTATCAAATCCAAGAAGGACACTTACGCTAACTTTATATATGACTATAGTAACTTGGAGGAAGTGTCTTCTTACAAGTACCTAGGAATTGATATTCATCACAAGCTCAACTGGAACTATAGCATTTAGAAAAGGATTAATGGGGGGTGGAAAACATATTTTGGTCTTGAAAATAATTGTAAAACGACAAACCTCGTAATGTGGGATAGAAAGAAGTTCCTCTTTGAAAATTTAGTCACTCCTGTTATCTTATATGGATGTGAGGTTTGGGGTTGTAGCATCTCTAGAGAATCCTAGAGAAATATTGAGCAAATACAAAAGCGTTTTATAACATATAACCTCAAAATTAAAAGCAATACACCCTATCCTATTCTCCTTATAGAAGTGGGTCTTTCCCCTATCGAGAGCCTAGCTATGACTAGGAGCCTTGGTTTGTACAAGCACAAACTCAATAGCATAGGAGACCATAGAATTCCTAAGCTAGCTTTAAACTCCAGCCAAAACCACCTAAGGATCAAATGAGGTTGGTATAAAGACACCAAGGCTTGGTTAAACCATTGGGAGATCGACGAGAATGTTGCATTGCAAAACATTAATAACAATAAAAAAAATGTTACTTCTAAGTTCAAAGAAAAAATGTGGTGTGAGGAATATCTAGCAGCTAAAAGAAAATTAAGATATTATAAGGAGGTCATCAACCCCACCCTAGAATATCAAAAATATTTCTATGTTTTAATTAGCTCAAAGAAGAAAATTAATATAGCCAAGATTAGAACAAACTCTCATGAGCTCCATAGTGAAACAAGTCGTTGGACAGTTCCTAAAACACCATGGATGGAAAAGATCTGCCATCTCTGTGAGAATATGAACATCGACGATGAAAATCACTTCCTCTTAGAGTGCCTCGCGTACAACCACATTAGATCTCAATTTCATAATCTTTGTTGCAATACTGACCTTCCTGGCCTTTTAAGATGTCAAAATTATAGTGAGCTCGAGAGGCTTCTCTCCAAGCTTTTTGAGCATATGAATAAAATATTAAATCAAACTAAATAATTCATTTCTTTAGGTCCGATAGACCAAAGATTAGTCTCAATGGACGTTAACCATCATCATCATCATTATAAACCCTTAACAAATTAAAAATTAAAAATTAAAAATAATTTATTAAAACTATTTTTAAATATATAATTTGTTATTAAAATTTGTTATATTTATTTATTATTTGACCTCATATATATATATATATATATATATATATATATTAAAATAATTTATTTAATTATATATTTAGTTTTTTAACAAATTAAAAAAAAAAAAATTATGAAATTTAAATATAATTTTTTTGCTAATCTAACTAGGTCAAACTAGTCGTTTTTTCCAAGCAGTGAGTTTGGAACCTCTTTACATCTATTTAAGCTTCACGTTTATATCTGATTTCTCATCGTGTCCTGAAGATGAACCACACTTGCTAGTTAAAAACGCGTCGATCAAGCTCATTCTCATGTGATTTTAACTAGAAAAAATTTCTGAAATATATATAATATTTAAAAGTCACGCATTTATCCAAAAGAGCCACAACTCTCAACATTAAATATTGACATAATATGATGGGATTGACCTACATTCATATATAAAGATAATTTTATGCGTTAAATTTGCACTTTGTTCAATTAATTCAGGAAATTTATTTTATTCATTAAAATTGAAGTTTTGTAATAGACAAGGCCACATAGCTAGCATTTCTGTTGCTTAATTTGATTTATCTACTAGTTTAATTTATGTTGCTATAATATAATTAGTTTTTGTTAAATGTTATTAGTTAAAAAAGTTTTTTCTTTTAATGTGTCATCTATCGAGCCACTTGGTTCAATTTCATGCTTATCACGGGTGACATTGAGAAATTGTGTACAATGTGAGCTTTTTCTTTTATCACAACTTTATGTGAGCTTTTTCTCTCTTTAGAACTATTATATGGTGGTGCTCATGTATTTTTGCCAATGCTTCCCTAGAAAAATGCATTTTTTGAATTTAGGAAAAGAAAGACAGTAATACACATAAACTAGAGAGGACACACTATTCAAAAAAAGGAAGAAATAAAGCAATTTGCGACCAAACAAATCTTCGGCGACATGGCCTCTCATAGTAAGACTAAAATGATAGATGTCTTGTTGGAGTTTGGGATTTATACTCCAGTTTCTGGTGGTCTTTGGATGTCTTGGTCCTTGGCTGAACTATGAGTTTCATATATGTGGCTTGTAGGTTGTTACATATATTTGTGGAGGTTGCTAGTTCCCCATCTAAAAACTATTACTCTTTTTACAAAAAAAATCATTGTCAACTATTTATATATTATATGTAGCTAAACAAAAAAAATACTATGTATATATTATATAAATTCATATAAAAATAAAATTTTATGGTCAAAAAATTTCAAGTAGTTTAGTTGTTCTACATTTTGGCCATTTTTCAAGTATATATAGAGTGTGCATAGATATAATCAATATAGATACAATTTAACCATGGATCTATCAAGCCTCCAAAGACATCAAATTTCACAAGTCACAAAGTTTTTTCAAGTCTTGCACTTTAAAAAAGGTTTACACCACAAGAAATTTGACCCCTCTAGAGGCTTGGTAGATCAATAGTTAAGATACATCTATATTGGTTATATTACATGTTGTTTTAAAAGTATATGTGTTTAATTATATAATAATTCTTTTTATAATAATAATAATAATTTAGTTAACATCGTCAACCCATTCAAATTCCTGCTGGTAAAAGTTTTTACTTGGGTTTTCGTTACTTTGAGGGATGCTGCGCGTCCGCCCTGCTGCTTGACTGCGTGCAGCTAGGGTTTTCCCTTTACGATTAGGACTGCACGCAGCCAGGGCCTCACGCCCCATGGAGGCTTAGGGATCGCCCTAGTCCCCCTCGCCGCCCCCTCCTCCGACCGCTGAAGCTTCCTTCAACTCTCTGCTAGCTTCTTTGTCGAAGAAGAAGAAGTCAAAAGTCGCCAAGTTTGTCAAAAAGCTTGAGGATGTGCCAAAGGTCACCCTTCCTCTTGAGGGTCCGATCCAGGTTGCCTTGTCCCTAGCAGATCGAGCCCTAGTGGGCCAGTTCACGGGCCTTTGGACCTCTCCAAAAACGACGGAGAACTGGGTTGTCAAGAATTGGGTTCCGCTGATCAAGAACAGTGTAACTTCATACTTCCTGGGGAGAGGCTACTTCTTGTTTGAGTTCATTACAAAGGAGGACAAAGACTTGATCTTCAGGAATGGTCCCTAATTCATGGGACCTCAGGGCCTCTATCTCAACAAATGGACCCCAGATTTTGATCTAGCTGTGGATGTTTCAACGGCTGTCCCAGTCTGGGTTCGGTTGCCGAATCTCCCAGTGCATTGCTGGAACTGGGACTCCATAAAACACATTGGCAATGCCTTGGGAGAATTTATCAACAGGGAAAACAATAAGGATCAATATGACTGCGCACGGATATGCGTTGAATTCGATCTAGAGGTTAGACTCCCGGAGGCAATCAAAATAAATTTCGGCAGCTGGACACATGTGCAAAAGTTAGACTATGAGCAGCTCCCTTTCAAGTGCCGTAAATGTCACATCTATGGCCATTTTTCTAGAGGGTGCCCGAGCAAAGGAGAAGTGGAGAAAGGGAAGGAGGAAGGATGGAACCAAGTCAAGCGGTCAAAGACCTCCCACAAAAAATATGGAGCTCCAAATGGACAAGGCCCTTGGCCGGCCTCCGCCCAAAATGGCCTTTCTCAGAAAAGCCAAGATAACAGGTATGAGATCTTAAGCTTCGTTGAAGAGGTTCCTCAGGAGGATGAAATGAAAAAAAATACCCTAGACAAAGGGACCTCTGCAGGATCAAGGCCAGGAGAAAGTGCCACTGAAAGGCACAAGGAAAAACAAGCAGAAGCCAATGAGGAAGGACAAGACTCGGAGGAATCAGAGGAGGAAGGGGAAATATGAGATTCGAAAACATCGGTCAGAATATTGACAAGAGGCCACAAGTTTGCTCGTGAAAAGAGAGAACAGGAAACCCACAAAGACAAGCTTCAGGGTAGTCAGCCCACTTTGGAGAAACTTTTGGCTAAAACCCCGAAGGTGATAAGAAATCAGGCACATGGCTCCAAGGGGGCCCAAAAAAAAAATGTAAATGATGAAGGTAGTCTCCTGGAACTGCAGAGGAATGGGGAGCAAAGTGAAAGAAGAAGCCATGAGAAGTCTTTTAAGAATAGAAGCCCTAGATATTCTTCTAGTTCAGGAGACAAAAATGGAGGAAAAAGAGTTTCTCCAAATAAGCAAGAAATTTTGGAATAAAGGCAGTGGACAAGCCGTCTCTGCTCAGGGAGCCTCTGAGGGACTGGGCTCTCTCTGGAATAAATCCAAGTTTGTATTGGTCACAGAGATACTCAATACTCATTGGCTGTTTTTGAAGCTCCAGCATGTGGACTCGATGGAGGCATTTTGCCTCTTCAATGTCTATGTCCTAGTAAATGCAGGGGAGAAAAAGGCCTGTTGGGACTCCATCAGACAAATGTCAGAATCATAGAATCTGGAAAATACAATAGTTGCTGGAGACCTAAACTTCATCTTGAATGCGAATGAAAATAAAGGAGGCAACATTATTAGGGACCCAACAAGGGAGTGGGTGGAGGACCTCATGCAGGACTCGGATCTGCTCGACATCTCTCCCTCTAATGGTAAGTACACTTGGTCTAATAAAAGAATAGGTCTCGGGCACATAGCTGGAAGGCTTGACAAATTTCTTGTTCAGAGCTCCTTTCTTCTTCTGGGTCTTGAGGCTAGAATGCACATCCTTCCTTGCAGCGTTTCAGACCACAAGCCTATCAAGCTTGAGTTGTTGGATCATAATGATCTTGGCCCTATCCCCTTCAGATTCAGTCCTTTATGGGTCAAGAACCCAGATTTTCAGAATCTGGTTAAGGATTGTTGGAAAATTCCGGTGAAGGGCTCCCCCTTCTTCGTCTGGGAGGAAAATCTCAGAAGGCTAAAAGCGGTTTTGAAAACATGGGACAAATGCTTCCCCAATCCCACAAAGGAGAGAAAGCTGGCCCAAGACCGCCTCGAACTTCACCACGCCCAAAATGAAGAGGCAGATATTACAAGAGAGGTGCTAGACAAGGAGGCAGATCTTCAACAAAATTTCCACAAGGCTTGCCTCACGGAGGAAGAATATTGGAGTCAAAAGTCTCGTAGTCTATGGCTTAAAGCGGGAGACAAAAATTCTGCTTTATTTCAAAAACAAGCTCAAGCTAGAAAGTGTTTCAACTCCATTGCAGAAATTAAGGAAGAGACCTCTACTCATAAGGATTTTCTGAGTATTAAGAAAGCAGCTTTCACTCACTTTAAAAACCTTTATAGTGAAGAAGGAGTGACGGATGCAAACTCCAAATTTCTGTGGGCGGTTCCTTCTAAGATCTCCCTCACGATGAATCAGCAGCTTGAAGCTAATATCACCATAAAAGAAATAAAGGATGCTCTCTTTGAAATGGAGCCCGACAAAGCACCCGTCCTGGACGGTTTTACTGCAAGATTCCTCTAATCCTGTTGGCATATGGAAAAGGACATGCACAAAATGATTTTGAAACCCCAAAATTGCCATAAAATAGGAGGCAGCACTAATTCTGCCTTCCTTGCTCTCATTCCGAAGGAAAAGGGCGCTAATGCTTTCAACAGGTTCCGCCCCATTTCTCTTTGTAACATTGGCTACAAATTGATCACCAAAGTGATTTCCAATAGACTTAAAGGAATTCTCCCTGCTATCATCCCGGAGAACCAAGGCGGGTTTGTTCAAGGGAGACAGATTGTGGATAACTTCATCCTAGTCCAAGAAGTGATACATTCAAGCCTACACCAAAAAGAGAAAGGTATGGTGATCAAAATCGACTTGGAAAATGCTTTCAATCACGTTAGACATAGTTTTCTTTGGGAAGTCATGCACAAATTTGGGTTTGGGCTGAATTTCATCAAATGGATTCGGGCTTGTGTTGCCGAACCATGGTTTGCTCCCTTGGTGAATGGGAGAGCAACATATTTCTTCAAAGCAACAAGAGGACTTAGGCATGGCTGTCCCCTTTCCCCGCTTCTTTTTGTCCTCCATGTCTCTGTCCTGAGTTTTTATTTAGATCAAAAGTTGTATGATCAAGAGATTCTGGGTCTCAACATAGCTAGAGGTGTAAAAAATGTAAACCATGCTCTGTTTGCCGATGACACTCTTCTTCTTGGGGCTGCCTCTGTTCGCTCAGCCTCAAGGTTCAAGGAAGTGTTGGAGGACTATGGTGAGGCTACAAGAAGCATTTTAAACAAGGGGAAATGCCATATCTACTGTTGGAACATCTTTGTCAGCCTTCTAAATGCCATCTCCAGAACATTGGGCTTCACTGCCTCTGCGAATTGGTCTTCCTTCAATTATCTGGGCCTCCCTATATTTCATAAACTAGCCTACAACAAAGATTGGCTCCCTCTTCTTGAAAAATTTAAGGCTAAAGTCCAGGCTTGGGGATTTTCTTGGCTTAATATTTCAGGAAAATCTATTCTCATTAAAGTCATCCTCAGTAGCCTCCCCATTTTTAAATTCTCTGTTTTGTTAGCTCCCTTAGGCATCCTCAGGAAGATGGAGGCTCTTATCCACAAATTCTTTTGGAAAGGTGGCAATCAAAATGAAAGGAGAATCCCTTTGGTAAGTTGGGATAAAGTCTGCAAGTGCATGATTGAAGGAGGTCTGAATTTTAAAGATTTCAGCACCCAAAACATTGCCATGGGAGCCAAGATCTTTTGGAAAATTATTGCTCCACACCCCGGCTGGGCGCAAAGAGCTCTCTGGAAGAAATATTTCACAGGAATGAGGAAAATTTTTCTGGACAGATCCATCTCCAACTGTGTATGTCATCTTTTAAAATTCTGTGCCAACACAATTCCGCTGATTAAAGACCATGTGTTCTGGATACCTGGAAATGGCAGGCAGATAAACCTCTGGGATGATTGTATAATGAACCAACCTCCTCTCTCGAATACCGGCTCCCTCCATGCGCTGCGTTCATGGATGTCTGACGCTGGTTACAATTCATTGTGGGACATTTTGATGTGGTCTGGCAGCACTTGGCAATGCTGGAATCTGCCGATTGTTCCATCTGAGCTGTCAAAAGACCACGATACCCTTCTCTCTCTACTGAACATGAAGGCTCCTCTTCATGCTGGGAAGCATGATGCTCGGGGCTTGGGATTAAAGCATGGTAGTTACACAGTTGCATAGGGTTATAAATTTTTGCTGGAGCGCCCTTATGTCCCGCCAGATCCTACTGTGTGGAAGGGCCTATGGAGCCATAAGTCCATACCCAAGGTCGATTTCTTCTGTTGGCTACTGTGCCATAAAGGAATTCTCATTGAGGACAGATTAATGAAGAAAGGCTCCTTCAGGCCTTCAAGATGCTGATTGTGTTGCGATAGCGAAGAGAATTCCCAACACATGATGCTGGAATGCAAATACGCAGCAGAAATCTGGCAGGATCTACTGAGCCTCTGGAAAAATGAGTTTATCTTTCCTACAACTATCTCTGACCTGTTTGGAAACTGGTTGAACTATTATCCAGGAGCATTTCCAAAAAACGAAAGCTTTAAGGCTGCTTGGCTCTCTTTGCCAAAATTTATCTGTTGGAAAATCTGGCTTGAGAGAATATGAGAGTTTTTAGAGATAACAGACAAAATGTGAAATTCATCATAGTCAAGATCAAATGCCAATTGAAATAAAGCCTCGGGGATCAATTGACAGATTTGAATCTAAGCCAACAAGAGTTGGACTGGGGTGCATTGATGGATCTGAAGTTTTCTGGAGTTATAAGACAAAACAAGGAAAAAAAAGAATGGCAATTCAGAGGGAATGAGAAAGAACTTTTAGAATGGCTCTCCAAGCAATCCAGACACACCTTGTTCTTTGACGGGGCAGCAAAAGGAAACCCCGACAATGCTAGGGCAGGAGGAGTTATTAAGAACAAAGAAGGCAGAAATGTGACCAATTTTTTTTGGGGACTAGGCCAAACCACAACTACTCAAGTTGAAGCGTTGGCCCTTCTTCAAGGCCTCAAGCAAGTTAAGGCCCTTGGAATAAAAGAGGTAAATGTAATCGGAGACTCTCAAACCATCATAAAAGTCTTAGTGGAGAATTCTTCTCCTGCTGATCTTAGATTTGCTAGAGTGGTGACAAGAATCAAAATTTTGGTGAAATCCTTTCAGACTGTGCAGTTTTTTCATGTGTTGAGGGAGAATAATAAGGAAGTTGACTCCGAATCCAATAGAGCGGTGCTCCTAGCAGCTGGCACTATATCGAGAGATAGGGTCGAGGAATGGGACTCCATTCCGTAAACTGTTTTTCTCATGTTTTACTGCATTTTACTAAATCAGTTTGTTTGTGTCCACAAGATAGGGAAAATAACGGAGATAGATTCTCTAGTAATATGTAAGAAACATCAGCTCCCAAATATTGGGGCCTTTGAACTGCTGGCGGAAGATAATTCCTGGGCTTTGCCCGTATTATTGTAATCGGTTGAAAGGCATTTTCGCCATAGATATAATATAAACCCATACCCGTTCTTGTAAAAAAAAAAAAAAAAATTTAGTTAATTTTATTTATTTATTTTTTAATCTTAATAATTATGATGTAAGTCACTTAGAGTCTATCATGAATAAACAATTATAACATTTACTAACCATGTAATTTATATAACCACACTATACACTAATAATAATTTTAAATTGAAAACGTTAAATATTTCATTTACTCAATCTTTTCTAATATATTATTATCAAATTTAGATTAGACATTTCTTATCAAAATGACGATGTAACATACACTGATAACTTCACATGGAAATGTAAGGAGTTAAAAACAATTTTATACAAGTTACTCACGGGTAACTATCCAAATTAATATTAAAAAATCCTTACTCATCATTAGATAGAAGGTTCACGAGTTCATAGTGAGACCTTAGTATAAGAATAGTAAGTTGTTTAACCATTAACAACCTCTACTATAGTACATTAACATAAAACTGCATGAGATACCTTGCATTCATTTCATTATTCATGTATATATATCACATACTTGACATCATGAACATCACAACAAAAAAAGAATCAACATCATCAACTTGACACCATAATCAATCACATCATTGAACACCAATATACCCTGGAAACCCTGTAGGGTGAAAACCAACAAAAGTTTAATTTTATTATTAAACTCTCATGAGGATGTTCAACCCTCACTCAATGGCTTATAAGGGAGACCATCCCATAACCATCGTTTATAAATCTTACAAGGAAATATAAAAATATCTAGCTTAAAGCCATTAAAATCAATATGAAAGCATTTACCCACTAATCTTCATATCTTCATATCTTGGTGGCATAGATGTACCTACAATGGACCATCATACATTGGATAATCCTGCAGCTCGCACTCATCTGCATGAACCATAATCATTTACCTGCCACCAGGTTTAACATAATATTTCCTTTAATCATGTCACCATTATTCCCTGCTAATGTTACCTTCAACATACATTGATGTCAAGATTCACAAAGTATTAATCAATCATTTCATAAATCTACTAGAGAAGCTTTGTCATTCTCCCTTTAACAACACATACTACATATGTGCTAGTTATAAGTCATCACATTAACTAATGTGTTACCTTCAACATACATCGATGTCAAGATTCATAAAGTATTAATCAATCATTTCATAAATCTATACTAGAGAAGCTTTGTCATTCTCCCTTTAACAACACATACTGCATATGTGCTAATTATAAGTCATCACATTAACTAATGTTTCCCTCGCCTAAGTACACACTCCTGCAAGAAAATAGCTAAATCTCCCAATATTGTCTTTAAAAGAATTTGATACATCAGTTACGATATTCGTGCATGTGATTTACATAAATTTATTCAAAATAACTAACCCCTAAGCTATTACTTTTTGGTGCATGGAGTGAAAGCTAACATAAAAAATGTTGCTCCCATGCATGCAAATGCATATATATTCCAAAAGATTCTTCCCAAAGAAATGCTTACACAACGGAGCACATAGCTTCCTTCACGAGTCTTCCCAAAGGAGTGCTTAACACCAGAGAACATGCAAACACATATTTCCTTTTCCAGGAAATATAACATAATAGGCATGCAAAGACATGGTTTCATTTCCATAAAACTAATGGAATAAAGCATAAGAATACATGTCTTATTCTCCAAATATTATACGAACATTACCCATATATATATATATTTCAAGGAAACCAAACATACTTTAGTTTTTGTATATGTAATTCATCTTCTTTGACAAAGAAATATTTTCCAATGTAGGATAACAAAACATGTTATCATTTCCCACATAAAAATGTATATTCTTTCCAATGAAATCTAAAACAAATATTGCATGAATATACATGATCTTATTCCAAAATAAAATTAACATCATAATCATGATAACATTAAAATAATCACACAGTTTTCTCTAAAGAAATATAACTAAATAGTTCTTTTATCCATGAAATTATTAAATAGCTAATTTTTACCAACACTATGGTAATCTATCCATGGATTTATTAAATAACTAATATTTACAAACACCATGGTAATCTATCCATGGATTTATTAAATAACTAATCTTTATTAACACCATGGTAAACTATCCATGGATTTATTAAATAACTAATATTTACAAACACCATGGTAATATATCTATGGATTTATTAAATAATTAATATTTACCAACACCATGGTAAACTATATATACATATTCACAACATAGTTAATGTATGCATACATATTCATAAAAACTCTTCCAAGAATATTAATGTGAGAATTTTTTCTCTTTTCTTCTTCACTACACAAGAAAATATTTCAAGAGTTACCCTCTTTAATCTATATTTATTTTCAAGAAAAGAACTTGGATTTCTTATCATTTAACACACTCTTTTCTTCTTCACTACACATTAAAATATTTCAAGAGTTACCGTCTTTAATCTATATTCATTCTCAATAAAATACCTTGGATTTGTTATCATTTCCTAAACTAAATGAGTACAAAATCCCTTTTAAAATAAAGAGCATGCATCTTCTATTTTCTTGCTTATAAAATATTTTATAAATATTTATATATTTCTTTCCATATATTTAACATAATCATCTAATCTTTGTGCATGGAAAAAGTATTTCTTTTCCAAGAAATATAGCATAGTAATGTTTTAGTAAAAATCTAGTTTTCCACATAAACACGTAAATATGGAAAATATTTTGAAGAAAAATAATCAAACATCGGAAATTAACCAAGAACATTACTTATCTTTTTCACTTTCTCTGTTCTAAGTATGGCATCGGTCTCCATACTATCGATTCTGGACACAGAAAAAAACAAGTTCTTTCACGTTCTTTCCCGTTCCCCTTTCACTGCCTAACGAATCATGTTCTTCATCATGGCTACACAATTTTGCGAAGGCGATTTGGCTTTGAGAAAATTGGGGCTCAAAAGTGCCAGTGACAGCAAAAAAGTAATATTCCACGTGACGCTACCTAAAAAATTCCACCTTCACCATATCTGCATTTCTCCACCATCTTGAGATTAGTTGCATCTCTTTCTGGTGTATCAACTGCAGAATATTGAAATCCAGTTTCGCCAACTCGAAAATCTTTTGGTTAATATTCAACTTGAGCCATGAATGGTTTTGTCTGTATATTTCGATAAAGTTCCTTGCTTCCCATCTCGGCAGACTGCAATACATTGGAAATTTCAATACGTACTTTACCTTGGTACATGAATTTCTGGATGGTAACTCCCAGAATCTCCAGAGATCTAAAATAAATAACGAATACTCATTCAAGAATCCATTTTACATCAAACTAATTATTTATTTTCTTGATTAAACAGTTAAAGTAAAAATAGATTTACCATATGTATTTATGTAAGGTTGAGTAGGTCTGTTACATACTCCCCCCCTTGAAGAGAACATCGTTCTCGGTGTGCTTCTCTCACTGAAACTTAAACTTATACTCATGATATAATAATATAAACAACCCAAAATGGGTCCTTCCCTTCCACAATGAAACATTTTCTTTCCTTAAATGTCATTAATTGAAACAAGAATGTTTTTATCCATAGTCATAAGCATGTATAGCTCAAAAAATATTCCATTTCCATTTTTAACCACTTATCCATTATTCAAATTCATAAAAATATAGAAAAATATATATACCAACTTACCATTACTTACCAACTACTATTGGAAGTAATGATGGCTTTTACACAAGCTCTCTAAGAATGGTTGAACACTCATCAACACTCCCTGGAAAGATCCTGTAATGTATGACTAACAAATTCAATCACATTAGTCACATAGTTTCAATCAAATGAAATACTTGCAACTATCAAACATTCATGCAATATCAAGAGATATTTTAATCAGAGTACTTCCACAAGTACTCAGAGAGCACCAACCCTCTAATCAATGCATCACGTGCACACTGTCTTAGCTTCGACTAAAGACATCCACACAATACTTCCAAAAAGTACTCAGAGAGCACCTAGCTCTTTAATCGTACCAATGGTCAATCAATGCAGCATGGGCATATCCTAGCCTCTGCTAAGACACTCAAACAAATTAGTAATAAAATAAATGAACTTATACATTCAGTAATTCATTTTTCGAGCACTAAGCTCCTTTCCTCTTAATATCTACATAAGATATTTACACAATCATATAAAAATTCATTTTAATATAACACATAACTTATTACTTAACTTGTTCCGCTATGAGAACCACAATGGTAAACAAAATGCTCCTCCCAACCCATGGGAGTTGGTTTCCACAACCAAATCGAGTCATTTTCACATCCAGATAGTTATTTGAAAAAAGACCATTTCAGGTCCAGTATGGATTCCTCTTGGAAACATCATGTGTATTCCTTTGATAGCGTCCCGTCTATGAGGAATTTTGGACGTCCTCCAACAGGCTCAAAAATCAATAGAGTTGCCTCAGGTTTTCCCCTCTTCACCATCTTGGCCAACTCTTTTCCCTTAATGAGATCATATATCTCTAGGGAGAGGAAATCTGGGCAGGTAAGTGCCATCAACCCCTCCGAGCAGGCAACCACCATCAACCCAAGGCCTTTTAGCCTTTCACAATTGTTCACAACTGTTTGGCATGTTAAATTTATCGTTAACATTGCTTTCCATAATAAATTACATAATGAACTATGTACACATTATACATAAAGAAAAATAAACTTTATGTACATCATACATCATACTTGGCCCTCCACATGGGTCCAATGATATCTAGATTAACAGGAAACATGACTAACATACATGTGTTGTACATTATTATTTCCCAAATAACAAAATCATGCACAATTAAAACATGATACTTTAACATTTACTGTTGCAATTCGCATTTCAATGTTTGCGATGTTTTACTTTCACACGTTTTTTTGTTGCCATTAAGCTACCCATGCTTACTATAAGCAACAACAATAATCTTAAATATGCATTTCTTAAGCACGTATTATCTTACGCAATCATTTTAATTTTCTGCATACAATGTTGCCATGCATACAATTATATACAAATATTCATTAATGTGTATATATCAATAATGGTTAGGTAACATTCCAAACATTTCCAATTCCCACAATGTTCTGTTACCGACAGACTGACACATGAAGTAATTACCATAATCACTTGTTTACAACTTTAACATAGCTTTAGTCAAAATCGATTCGTGCATATAACTTTCATTAGTTAGTCATTCATAACTAATCAATGCTACTAATAATTCTTAATTTCAGCCATGACATGACTCATTCAAAAACTAGTCATTCAATGCCACTAATAATCTTAGTGCATCCATGACGACTCATTCAAAAACTAGTCATTATAGTCAAGTCTCACTACTTGACCCATTAAGTATTTTTAACATCTAAAAGGCTTCATTCAATTTAATTTTAAAACACTCTATCATCTTATACAAGGAATTTCCTCATCTTTTGCATTCATGCATTAGTTTCACACATCATCACTATACACATTCATATTTTTCAAGTAGTGCATGGTAACTTTAGTTATGTTCACCAAATGTATGAGTAATATTTCATAAACCAAAGGTTAATAAACAACTATCACTTTCCCTAGTGAGTACTCAGGTTGTTCATAAGTACGACAAAGGTTTTATTGTCTTCTCACTTTCACTAGTGAGTACCCAGGTTGTTCATAAGTACAACAAAGGTTTTATTGTCTTTTATCCTCAACATGATTCCAATGTTATGAAATCTGTTTTGCAGCAACATTTATTACTCATTACTCTTTAATGTAGCTATAGACATGAATCACACATCTCATGTCAAGAGTAGGCTACTGCATATATCATTCAATATGTAGATTGCTAGAATCATATATCAATCAATATGTAGATTTCTAGAATCATACCTTAACTGATGTCCATTAGTAGCATACCTCAATTTATTTCTGCTTAACAAATCCCAAAGGCGCCAGTGCTGCAACCTTTATCTCTAATACCACTTGTAACATACACTGATAACTTCACATGGAAATGTAAGGAGTTAAAAACAATTTTATACAAGTTACTCATGGGTAACTATCCAAATCAATATTAAAAATTCCTTACTCATCATTAGATAGAAGGTTCACCAGTTCATAGTGAGACCTTAGTATAAGAATAGTAAGTTGCTTAACCATTAACAACCTCTACTATAGTACATTAACATAAAACTGGATGAGATACCTTGCATTCATTTCATTATTCATGTATATATATCACATACTTGACATCATGAATATCACAACAAAAAAAGAATCAACATCATCAACTTGACACCATAATCAATCACATCATTGAACACTAATATACTCTGGAAACCCCGTAGGGTGAAAAACATCAAACGTTTAATTTTATTATTAAACGCTCGTGAGGGTGTTCATCCCTCACTCAATGGCTTATAAGGGAGACCATCCCTTAACCATCGTTTAAAAATCTACAAGGAAATATACAAATATCTAGCTTAAAGCCATTACAATCAATATGATAGAATTTACCCACTAATCTTCATATCTTCATATCTTGGTGGCATGGATGTATCTACAACGGACCATCGTACATTGGATCATCCTACAGCTCGCACTCATTTGCATGAACCATAATCATTTACCTACCATTAGGTTTAGCATAATATTTCCTTTAATCATGTCACCATCATTCCTTGCTAATGTTACCTTCAACATACATTGATGTCAAGATTCACAAAGTATTAATCAATCATTTCATAAACCTATACTAGAGAAGCTTTCTCATTCTCCCTTTAACAACACATACTGCATATGTGCTAGTTATAAGTCATCACATTAACTAATGTGTTACCTTCAACATACATTGATGTCAAGATTCATAAAGTATTAATCAATCATTTCATAAATATATACTAGAGAAGCTTTGTCATTCTCCCTTTAACAATACATATTGCATATGTGCTAGTTATAAGTCATCACATTAACTAATGTTTCCCTCGCCTAAGTACATATTCCTGCAAGACAATAGCTAAATCTCCCAATATTGTCTTTAAAAGAATCTGATACATCAATTACGATATTCGTGCATGCGATTATATAAATTTAATCAAAATAACTAACCCCTAAGCTATTAATTTTTGGTGCATGGAATGAAATCTAACATAAAAAATGTTTTTCCCATGCATGCAAATGCATATAGATTCCAAAAGAGTCTTCCCAAGAAATGCTTACACAACGGAGCACATAGCTTCCTTCACGAGTCTTCCCAAAGGAGTGCCTAGCATAAAAAATGTTGCTCCCATGCATGCAAATGCATATATATTCCAAAAGAATCTTCCCAAAGAAATGCCTACACAACGGAGTACATAGCTTCCTTCACGAGTCTTCCCAAAGGAGTGCTTAACACCAGAGAACATGCAAACACATATTTCCTTTTCTAGGAAATATAACATAATATGCATGCAAATACATGGTTTCATTTCCATAAAACTAATGGAATAAAGCATAAGAATACATGTCTTATTCTCCAAATATTATACCAACATTACCCATATATATATATATATATATATTTCAAGGAAACCAAAACATACTTTAGTTTTTGTATATGTAATTCATCTTCTTGGACAAATAAATATTTTCCAATGTAGGATAACAAAACATGTTATCATTTCCCACATACAAATGTATATTCTTTCCAATGAAATCTAATACAAATATTGCATGAATATACATGATCTTATTCCAAAAGAAAACTAACATCATAAACATGATAACATAAAAATAATCACACAGTTTTCTCTTTAAAGAAATATAGTTTTCTCTTCTAAAGAAATATAACTCAATAGTTCTTTTATCCATGAATTTATTAAATAACTAATATTTACCAACACTATGGTAATCTATCCAAGGATTTATTAAATAACTAATATTTACAAACACCATGGTAATCTATCCATGGATTTATTAAATAAATCATCTTTACCAACCATATGGTAATTTATCCATGGATTTATTAAATAACTAATATTTACAAACACCATGGTAATCTATCCATGAATTTATTAAATAATTAATATTTACCAACACCATGGTAAACTATATATACATATTCACAACATGGTTAATGTATGCATACATATTCATAAAAACTCTTCCAAGAATATTAATTTGAGAAACTTTTCTCTTTTCTTCTTCACTACACAAGAAAATATTTCAAGAGTTACCCTCTTTAATCTATATTTATTTTCAAGAAAAGAACTTGGATTTCTTATCATTTAACACACTCCTTTCTTCTTCACTACACATGAAAATATTTCAAGATTTACCCTCTTTAATCTATATTCATTCTCAAGAAAATACCTTGGATTTATTATCATTTCCTAAACTAAATGAGTACAAAATCCCTTTTAAAATAAAAAAGCATGTATCTTCTATTTTCTTGCTTGTAAAATATTATATAAATATTTATATATTTCTTTCCATATATTTAACATAATCATCTAATCTTTGTGCATGGACAAGTATATTCTTTGTGCATGAACAAAGTATTTCTTTTCCAAGAAATATAGCATAGTAGATTTTTGAGTAAAAATCTAGTTTTCCACATAAACACGTAAACATGGAAAATATTTTGAAGAAAAATAATCAAACACCGGAAATTAACCAAGAACATTACTTATATTTTTCAATTTCTCTGTTTTGAGTATGCCACCGGTCTCATACTATTGATTCTGGACACAGAAAAAAAACCAGTTCTTTCACGTTCTTTCCCGTTCCCCTTTCACTGCCTGGCGAATCGTGTTCTTCATCATGGCTACACAAAATTTTGCGAAGGCAATTCGACTTTGAGAAAATTGGGGCTCAAAAGTGCTAGTGACAACGAAAAATTAATATTCCACGTGACGTTGCCTAAAAAATTCCACCTTCGCCATATTTGCTTTTCTCCACCATCTTGAGATTAGCTGCATCTCTTTCTGGTGTATCAACTGCAAAATATTGAAATCCAGTTTCGCCAACTCGAAAATATTTTGGTTAATATTCAACTTGAGCCATGAATGGTTTTGTCTGTATATTTCGATAAAGTTCCTTGCTTCCCATCTTGGCAGACTGCAATACGTTGGAAATTTTGATACGTACTTTACCTTGGTACAAGATTTTCCGGATGGTAACTCCCAGACTCTCCAAAGATCTAAAATAAATAATGAATACTCATTCATGAATCCGTTTTATATCAAACCAATTCTTTATTTTCTTGATTAAACAGTTAAAGTAAAAATAGATTTACCATATGTATTTACGTAAGGTTGAGTAGGTCTGTTACAGACAATTTTTAACAAAATAACAATTATTATGAGTAGGTTTGTTACAGAAATTTTTTAACAAAATAACAATTATTATTATTATTTTCCCAAGAGGCGTATAATGGATGGTAATGGGTTATATTGTTAAGGAACTCTGTGAAGTGAAAGTTACTGGTTCGAAACTCCATGGGAAAAAATACAACCATGTGAAGGGTTGGTGTGGCCTAGGCCAAGTACAATCCCGAGTGATTTTGATGACTTAAATATCCCTAAGTCATAATTTCTCAAACCAAAAACTAAACATGCAATCATCTCAAGACTCACACAACTTAAAAAACAAAAAAATAAATATAAAATTAAATTCAATACATTCAACCACCTAATATTCTCTCTACAATCCCGGATGCGAGTGTTCATCACAGCTGATAAGGAGGCGAAATTTTGGGCTGGCAAGTGGCATAGCCACATGACCACCCACAGGTCTCAATGACGAGCATTAAATTGCTCTAGCCGCTCCCACACTTGCCACTTAAGTCAGTCCAGTCACCGAGGCCACCGCCATCGCTTCAAAATGAATGCTTATAGTCATTTTCTTCCTCTGCCTGGTTGTTCTCCTCCTCTGTCTGGTAGTCTTCCTCCTTCGCCTCAACCTCTGAGATGCAACTGCCCCCTGAAGTCGCAGAGCCGAGCTCCCGCACGCCTATAGCGAGATGTTGCAGTCTCCTCTACTATATTGAGGTGCTCCATGTCCTCCATTTCTCGCAGAGCCTTCTCTGTCGTCTGAATTTCACCTTGGTGGACAACTTCACCCTTGCTTCAGTGCCCTCGGCCCCTTGGCTCCATCACCCCGCTGCTTCTTCGGCTCAGAGCACTCACCATCCCCACTGCTCCGCCATGCCTCGTCTTCGGCACCGCATGCACTATAGACGCGACAGCAGCAGAGGGCGAGCCGCTCATTCCTCTCCCTCGTCCCACTTTGACACTCCTCCTTCCTCCCTAGAGCATTCCCATGGTCGTTATCCAGCCAATCGTAGTGGGCGCGAATGTGCTGGAACTTCAAGCCAGTCCTGTCCATCTACTCTGCACACCTCTGCCACGACCACAACTCCACCGCTGCCTCGGCTGGAAATGATTGCCTCCTTGCCTTCCACCCATTCGGCTCAATTTCACTTCCTGTGCACCCTGGACCGCCCGCGAGTCACTACTACCATCACTGTTTCCTTCAAAGAGGAACCCACCAGTGTGGCTGGCCTCCGCCCAACTAAATTGTAGAAACTCTCCAACCAAGGCGCTCCTTCTGCAGCCGAGAAGAGCGACTCTGTTTCCAGCAGCCACAACAAAGGTTCCGACAACAACAACAACAAAGGTTCCGGTAGTAGCAGTGATGAATGGAAGAGAGGCACAGATATTCAAGGTAAAGCTCGCGAGACCAAGGCGCCCCTGAATGCAGAAGACACCACTCAGGACACGCGAGCAGACGACACCGATGAGTACAAGTGTCTAATTGTGGAAGAGACACCTCCCTCTCCAAATGACACCTAAGCTCTCAGGTTCTTTCTGGTTCATGGTTTTTGGTTCCAAGGTTTATTTAGTTTCTAGTTTCAATGTTTGTCTAAAGTTTGCAAACAATTATCAGTTTTCCATGTGTAACGCTGGTTTCCTCTCTATAGAAAGCGAAATAACCACTTATTGGACTGGTTTCCCCTTCGTGAGTAGTCCAATTTTTGATATTTTTAAGAATTATACCTTCGAATTAGGCTAGAATTGCAGAGGCCCAAGTCTCCTTGTATTTTTATGTTACATTAATAAAAAGTAATCTTATTTAAAAAAAAAAAATTCCCTCTATAATAAAATTATAAAATATTAATATTCAATACTTATAATTTCATTAAATCAAAATACTTAACAAATTTCAAAAAAAAAATTATTAATTTTCATTTTTATGCTAAAAAGAAATTATAATATTTTTATATTACATCATAATGAATATATTTATTTATATCAAAAATATTAAAAAACATGCATTTATATGAAACAACCACAACCCTCAACATTAAATATTTGCATGATTTATTTAATATCATATCATAACTATATATAATATTTAAAAGTAATGCATTTATGCAAAAGAGCCACAACTCACAACGTTAAATATTGGCAAAATATGATGGGATTAAAGTACGTACATTCATTAAATATTTGCATGATTTATTTAATATCATATTATAACTATATATATAATATAGATTGAATTGAAGCTGATGTGATCCATAAGAATTTAAATTTTTTTTTTTTGGTAAAAATTATATGAGAATGAGCTTTGTCTACCTGTTTCGAACTAATAAGTGTGGTTCATTTTCAAGACAAAATGCTAAATCAGATCTAAACATTAAGCTTAAATAGATATAAAAAGGTCCCAAACTCATTGTTTGAAAAAAATCAATGAATTTGATCTAATCACATTAGCAAAAATTTTATATTTAAATTTCATAACTTGTTTTTAAATAAAAAAATAAATTATTTTAATAAATTTGATTATATATATATAGAGGGTCAAATAATGAATAAATAAAACAAAATTTTAATAAGAAATTATATATTTAAAAATTATTTTTAATTTTTAATTTGTTAAGGGTTTATATAATATATATATATATATTAAAGGTCTAAATTTTAATATTAAATATTTTTGAAAGCAATCCAAACTAATCGATTGGAATAACTGATTAGTTTTGACTAAGCCATAATCTGTGAAATTTTTAATTTAATATTATTAACTTTTATTTTGTTAAAGATTTAATTAGAATAAATAATTTTATTTAAAGATTTATATTAAATAATTTTAATAATTTATTTAAATAATTAAAAAAAAAGGGTTGACCTAACAACTAGGAATAAAGGGCAAGGATCCAACACCTGCTAATATTCCAACCATCATCCTATTAAGATTGATAGGTATTTTTTCGATCTTTAACGCCTCCCTTAACTTACGGTTATGAAAATGGTCAATCCTAGCAATAACTTTAGCCTCTTCAATGCAGATGTGATGGATAGTCTTTTCTGTATGTTCAGCTAAGACTGAGGAGCAGGATCTTCTATGCTTAATGTCAGCATCATGCTCACAAATCCTTTGATTTATTGACTGACCCATTTCTCCAATGTATGGAGTCCCACAAGAGCATGGAATGATGTAGACACCTTTCCCATCCTTGGGGTTTATCGGATCTTTGATCGGTCAAAGATCCGATAAACCCCAAGGATGGGAAAGGTGTCTACATCATTCCATGCTCTTGTGGGACTCCATACATTGGAGAAATGGGTCAGTCAATAAATCAAAGGATTTGTGAGCATGCTGCTGACATTAAGCATAGAAGATCCCGCTCCTTAGCCTTAGCTGAGAATGCAGAAAAGACTAACCATCACATCTGCATTGAACAGACTAAAGTTATTGCTAGGATTGACCATTTTCATCACCGTAAGTTAAGGGAGGCGTTAGAGATTGAAAAAAGACATCTCAATCTCAATAGGGATGATGGCTGGAATATTAGTAGGGGTTGGATACCTACCCTTTATTCCTAGTTGTTAGGTCATTTTTTTTTGGAATAAATGAATAAATAAATTATTTAAATAAATAAATAAAATTATTAAAATTATTTAATATAAATATTTAAATAAAATTATTTATTGTAATTAAATTTTTAACAAAATAAAATTTAATAATATTAAATTAAAAATTTCATAGATTCCATCTTAGTCAAAACTAGCCATTATTCCAATTGACTAGTTTGGATAGCTTTCAAAAATATTTAATATTAAAATTTAGACCTTTAATATATATATATATATATATATATATATATATATATATAATTAAATTTATTAGAAAAATTTAATTGATACAAATAACTCCTCTAATTATTGGACAATTATGATTAGCCCTCTCTTAGCCAAGTTATATGGTATTATTTTGGAAAAGAAGTTGAGCATATGGCTTGAAGGTGAAGGTAAAAGGGCTAAAGGCCAAGTGGGTTTCAGAAGGCAGCACTCAACAACATACCACCTCATTACGCTTAGGATCGTTGTGGAGGAATGCCACACTGATAAATCCAATCTCTTATGTTGCTTTGTGGACTTTAGAAAGGCTTTCGATATGGTTCCTAGAAACAACTTATGGAATAGATTAGAAGAGCTAATGTTCTTTTCGAGCTAAGAGCGGCTGCTATAAGGTTATACGAGAATGTAATTGCCAAGTTAAAGAGAAATGAGGGGTGGTCGAAAGATATTAAGTGTAATATCGGACTTAAACAAGGTTGCCCCCTCTCCCCTACCCTATTTGGCATTTACATCGACAAGCTTGAAGGTTGTTTAGTGGAAGCAGGTTGTGCTGACACGATCTTAGCTGTGATAGTCATCATCCTTCTTCTCTATGCTGACGATATTGTTCTTCTCGCAAGTTGCCCATCTGATCTTGATAAGCAACTTAGACTTCTTAAGGATTTCTGCTCTACCATGGGTATGATTGTTAACACTAACAAAACAAAAGTTATGATTATCAAATCCAAGAAGGACACTTACGCTAATTTTATGTATGACAATAGTAACTTGGAGGAAGTGTCTTCTCACAAGCTCAACTGGAACTATAGCATTGAGAAAAGGATTAATGGGGGGTGGAAAGCATATTTTGGTCTTGAAAATAATTGTAAAACAACAAACCTCGTAATGTGGGATAGAAAGAAGTTCCTCTTTGAAACTTTAGTCACTCCTGTTATCTTATATAGATGTGAGGTTTGGGGTTGCAGCATCTCTAGAGAATCCTGGAGAAATATTGAGCAAATAAAGAAGTGTTTTATAACATATAACCTCAAAATTAAAAGCAATACACCCTATCTTATTCTCCTTATAGAAGTGGGTCTTTCCCCTATCGAGAGCCTAGCCATGACTAGGCTTTTGTTGTACAAGCACAAACTCAATAGCATAAGAGACCCTAGAATTACTAATCTAGATTTAAAATCCAACCAAAACCACCTAAGGATCAAACGAGGTTGGTATAAAGACACCAGGGCCTGGTTAAACCATTGGGAGATCGACGAGAGTGTTGCATTGCAAAACATTAATAACATAAAAAATTTTGTTACTTCTAATTTCAAAGAAAAAATGTGGCGTGAGAAAGATCTAGCAGCTAAAAGAAAATTAAGATATTATAAGGAGGTCATCAACTCCACCCTATAATATCAAAAGTATCTCTTTGTTTTAACTAGCTCAAAGAAGAAAATTAATATAGCCAACATTAGAATGAACTCTCATAAGCTCCATAGTGAAATAGGTTGTTGGACAGTTCCTAAAACACCATGGATGGAAAGGATCTGCCATCTCTGTGAGAATATGAACATCGAGGATGAAAATCACTTCCTCTTAGAGTGCCCCGCGTACAACCACATTAGATCTCAATTTCATAATCTTTTTTTGCAATACTGACCTTCCTAGCCTTTTAAGATGTCAAAATTATAGTGAGCTCGGGAGGCTTCTCTCCAAGCTTTTTGAGCCTATGAATAAAATATTAAATCAAATTAAATAATTCGTTTCTTTAGGTCCGATAGACCAAAGATTAGTCTCAGTGGACGTTAACCGTCATCATCATCATCATAAATCCTTAACGAATTAAAAATTAAAAATTAAAAATATTTTATTAAAACTATTTTTAAATATATAATTTGTTTTATTTATTTATTATTTGACCCCATATATATATATATATATATATATATACACACACAATTAAATTTATTAAAATAATTTATTTAATTATATATTTAGTATTTTAAGAAATAAAAAATAAAAAATTATGAAATTTAAATATAAAATTTTTGCTAATCTGACTAGGTCAAACTAGTCGTTTTTTCCAAACAGTTAGTTTGGGACCTCTTTACATTTATTTAAGCTTCACGTTTATATCTGATTTTTCATCGTGTTCTGAAGATGAACCACACTTGTTGGTTAAAAACGCGTCGATCAAGCTCATTCTCATGTGATTTTAAGTAGAAAAAATTTCTGAAATATATACAATATTTAAAAGTCACGCATTTATCCAAAAGAGCCACAACTCTCAACATTAAATACTGACATAATATGATGGGATTGACCCACATTCATATAAAAAGATAATTTTATGCGTTAAATTTGCACTTTGTTCAATTAATTCAAGAAATTTATTTTATTCATTAAAACTGACGTTTTGTAATAGACAAGGCCACATAGCTAGCGTTTCTGTTTTTAATTTGATTTAGCTACTAGTTTACTTTATGTTGCTATAATATAATTAGTTTTTGTTAAATGTTAGTAGTTAAATTTTTTTTTTTTTTAATGTGCCATCTATCGAGCCACTTGGTTCAATTTCATGCTTATCACGGGTGACATTGAGAAATTGTGTACAATGTGAGCTTTTTCTTTTATCACAACTTTATGTGAGCTTTTTCTCTCTTTACAACTATTGTATGGTGGTGCTCATGTATTTTTGCCAATGCTTCCCTAGAAAAATGCATTTTTTGAATACAGGGAAAGAAAAACAGTAATACACATAAACTAGAAAGGACACACTATTCAAAAAAAGGAAGAAATAAAACAATTTGTGACCAAATGTCTCTACCTAGATGAGATCATTATCAAATACCACAAAAAGTAATTATAAGAAAGAGAGTAACCAATGCAACTTTCCAAAGATAAATGCAAATTAAGAAATATTTTAATAAAGACTAGCCTAAAAGAGAAACCCTATAAGCACCACTACATTAGACACTTTGGTATTGAGTAAAAAAAATAAAAAAACTAAATAATTCAGGAAGTTGAAATCATCTTGTAACTCCTCTTTGAATAGTCGCTAATTCCCACCATTATCCCACAATAATCCTAAATTAATCTTCCGAATGTTGATCATGTTGCTCCATGTCATCTAATAAAGTTGGTTCACATTAGCTACTCCACTACAAGGTGAGATTTCTTTGTGAGATGATGTAAACATTAGAACAGATGTGATATGCCTTTTCATTTATTATTATACCTGACGTAGGCATGGTATTACGTGAGTTGCCTTTGAGTGCTTATTAGTTTGACTTTGACCAAAAATATCTGCTATTTATCCACAATTTAACATTAGGAATTCAATTTTTGTTATTTTTTATAATTATTTAAATTTATTTATTTGTAAGGTGATTGGTTGAGGTCTTATTATGGGCTATTTAGTAACTTCTATTTCTATTAGTTACTAATTTTTTGTTTTTAGTTTTCTTTCCTTTTTATTTAACTTTTATTTGTATTTTTTTTTCCTTTTTCTATTCTTTCAATTTTCATGCCTTATTATTATGTTAAAAACATATTTTAATAAATTTAATTATAAAAAATTATTTATATTAATAAAAATAAGCATATCTGATAAAATGTATATGTTGTGAAAAAATCTTTCAGTAAAAATCACATATGAAAAATATCGTCGATGTTTCGAACCAACTATTGTGATTCATCATCAGGATCAGATGAGAGCACAGATAAAGGCTTATGATTTAAATAGATGCATAGAGAATCAAACTAGCCGTTATAGGCTAATTTGACTAAATTAATTAGAAAATTTACGTAACGAAAATTTTAAATTATTTTTATTTATTAATAAAGTAAAAATAAGATTAATGTTAAATTTTTGTTTATTTATTTATTTTAATTTATTATTATTATTTACTAAATAAATAAATAAATATCTAAATTAATTAATTATTATATATATATATATATATATATATATATATATATATATATATATATATATATCAAATAAATAAATAGATAAATAAATAAAACAAAATTCCATATATATATATAGTAAATAATAAATAATAAAAAATATATAAAAATATAAGAGATATAAAATAATAAATAATAAATAATAAATAAAATAAAGAAAATTAGACAAATTTAATTTTATCTTATTTTCTTTATTTATTTATTATTTTATATCTTTTATATTTTTATATATATTTTTATTTTTTCTATTTATTAAATATTATTTTTATTTATTAATTTATATATTTTTTATTTTGTAGCTTTGTTTTATATATATATATATATATATATATATATATATATATATATATATATTAATTTAGATATATATTAATTTAGTAAAATAATAATAATAAATTAAAATAAATAAATAAACAAAAATTTAACCTTAATCTTATTTTTACTCCATTAATAAATAAAAATAATTTAATTTTTTCGTTAGGTAAATTTCCTAATTAATTTAGTCAAACTAGTCATTGACTAATTTGATTCTCTATGCATTTATTTAAATCGTAAGCCTTTATTCGTGCTCTCATCGGGTTCTGATGATGAACTACAATAGTTGGTTCGAAACACGTCGACCATATTTTTCATATGTGATTTTTACCAAAAGATTTCTTCACAATTTATGGATCACATAAGCTATCTCTCAAACACAAAAATGTATATATGTTAATATAAACAATATTAGTTAATCGTATTTTTTTATTTTTGAATATGACATTCAATAATACAATATTTTATATATGTTAGGAAAATAGATAGATTTGGCTGGAGAGGCACATATGGGAGGCGATTTTGGCGTAGGCTGCAAAAACCTTGGTTAGGGTTCTAAAGTAACCACCCTTTGGGATGGTCGAGCTCCTGTCCATGCAGGGAAAATGGTGGGGACGTTGACGACACTTGGCCCCCACATTTCAACATCTGTTACAAGTTCTATGTGTCGGGTATCGTGTAAGTTTGATTTTCAGTTCACGCTCCATCTGGTGGGTTTTGTCTTGACTTCCTTCACCATTTTATGGTGGGAAGTGTAGTTTTATTCCGGTGGTAATGAAAAGGAAAGGAGGTTAACCTGGTCAGGGTGCTAAGAAGTTGGGGTTATAGATCTCACAGGTGTCGGGGGAGCATTCAAACAGTGTAGGTTTCTATTTTACTGTCGTTCTCTGTGCTTACAATGGGTTTTACAGCTTATTAATAGTCGGATACAATGGTCAAACCAAGGGAATGTGTCGACCTGGAGCCGGAAGCTACGAGAATTGTAACGGTATGGGGTATGGAGCCAACTCGACAAAATTTGACTAAGGTGGCTCTTCCACCTCGTTCTCCTGTTGGCATGTGGAAGGAGGAAAGGATGTCATGGGATTCTGTGGATGGTCATGGTCTCTTGGTAGTAGCTGACCTGACCTTAACAAAGGGGTCATTGGCAGTCCTGACAATAGTCCGCAACCAGAGTTGGTTGCTTCAGATTTAGTGGGAGATAGACTGGAAGCGCGTTTAGTGGAAACTGTAAGTACCCTACAAACCCATGTTTCTATGAATCAACATGGAGGTATAGAGGAAATTGTGTTTGGTAGTGGTCTAGTTCTGAGAGTTGGCTTAAAATAATGCTTAATCGACTTTGGAGATTGGAACGGGTTCCCGGGGAAACCCTCTGCTGCGGTTTTAAAGATGGGGGGATTTGAAAATTTATAGTGGAATGTGGTTTTTGGCGATGAACAAACTTATGTTTGGAATGCGGTTTATGTTAAAATCTCTCTTAGGGATAGTTAGACTATGTAGGAGGTGTTTCATGAAGCTCTACAAGGGGGTTATAGGGGAGGATGTCGAGTTACAGTATCAGTTACAGTATCAATGTGTTAAGCCCAATGAGGAGGGTAAAATTGAAAATACCTCGAAGGAAGGAGGGTTTTTACACCAGGGTTTAGTTTCAAAGCTTGTAGAAGGTTTATTGGTTACTAGTGTGGATAATTCTAGAGTGGAGCAAGTTGATGGGCCAAATGGGCTTCCTGAAAGGAATAGGGGGACGAGGAGGAGTTCTTATTGTTTCTTGAACTCGGTCAACATGCAAGGTTAAAATGAAAGAAAGGGAAAACCATTAAGAAAAAAATTGACTGCCCGAAATTGGTATTAGGGGTGGACATTCAAGTAGAAAAGGAATGGCAGCCTCGATGTCCATTTTGGTGGGAAGAGCTCGAGGAAATTTTTTTTTACACGGTTTATAGCTAAGTGAATTGAGAAATCCTGGGATGAGGCCCCGGATAAGTAGGTGGAGGTGATGACCCTGTCAAAGGGATGGATTATGATTAAGTTTGTGAATACATAGACCCTGGATTAGGTGCTTTCTCGAAATTGGGGGTTTGGTAATTCACCAATTCTATTCAAACGACGGTCGCCTATTTTTGATGCGAAGAGGGAAAGAGTGGATGAGATTCATATGTGGGTGAGACTGCCGACACTTCCCCCACACTTATGGACTTTGGATGCATTTAAGGCTATTGGGAACAATATGGGCATCTTCTTGGAGCCGGATATGACATCCTTGGTGACAGAGGCACAAAATGTGGCTCTTATACTGGTTCGAGTTGTTCCTCGAAGGTTTGGTTGAGAAAATACACTTACATCTCGGTGGGCACTCCTTTTTTCAGATGATAGAATATGATCACCTCCCTTTCTGAGTTGCCATAAGCATGGTAACTTGCCCATAGATTGTCCTCTGGGCATTCGCAGGAGGCCATGACATAGGGGTGCTAACAGGAATGTCCTCGGCGCTTAGTGGGAACAATTGGATGTTGAAGATTTGGTTCATATGGACAAGGTGGGGAAGCAACAGGATGAGGGGTCAATACCGATGGAAGGGTTGGAGGATCAAGTCGCACAAGTAGAGATACCTATTGTTGATGAAATGAACTAGGTCTCGAACCACCAGGCCATAGTGGAAGCCGCAACGATTTCAGCGGGTACTGTCACTCATTCCTATCCCTCTATTATTGATACTCTTGATTGATTATTGCATGTCATAAAATTTCCTGATCCTTCTAGGCCCCAAGTAAATGAGCCATAGTGTATTAATAATTTTTCAAAGGTCATGGACAATATTATCACTACCATCCCAAAATTAACAATTGACACATTTCCTTATAACCTGCGACCGAGGGATAAAAAAATTCTGCCTGTGGAGGATTTTGGGGGATTGGGATGTCTCCACATGTCTGTCAAACCCAGAAAAACAAGGGGTCACAAAACCGAGATCTCAAAAGCTCAATTAAAAGATATGATATATATATTAGATTGGAAACAAATTTCTCTTAAAGGGATGCTTAGAGAAGTGCAATCCCCTTTTCAGGTTTCAAAATGATTTTACCGTCCTTCAATTGTAGAGGGTTTGCTAGCACCCACAAGAAACTAGCATTAAAATCACTTTTTATAAACTATCAACCATATGTGATTATGCTCCAAGAGACTTTGGGTCAGGGAGAACTGGCTATGGCATCCATTTCAAAAATTCTTCTGGGTTGGTCTCTTGTTTCCATGGATGCTAAAGGAAGATCTGGAGGATTAGCCCTCGGGTTTAGGGACAACACCATAAAATTGAAAAACTCATGGGGTTTTGATCATGTCATTGGAGCAGAGGTTTTTTCATTTGAACTGGCTATGGATCTCACAATTGTAAATATTTATGGTCCTTGTTAGTAGAGGTTAG
This sequence comes from Pinus albicaulis, assembly GCA_034641835.2. Taxonomy (NCBI): domain Eukaryota; kingdom Viridiplantae; phylum Streptophyta; class Pinopsida; order Pinales; family Pinaceae; genus Pinus; species Pinus albicaulis. The sequence goes on along the minus strand of CM076572.1, from coordinate 620,958,026 downwards.
GGTTCTGTAACAATCTTCTCTCAACATTTTTTATACATGCTCAAAATTTGGTGGTGGGCGGTGATCTCAACCTCTACCTTGGTCTGGCTGAAAATTGGGGCTTTGACCCAAGTTGACCCTCTTGCAGAATTATTCCTAAACAAACTTAGAGAAGGGATATTGATTGACCCAAACTTAATAAAGAGTACTCCCACATGGAGGGATATGAGAGTGGGGGATGCACATGTGGCTAAGAGGTTGGATATATTCCTCTTGAATGAAGAATTATCTAGTCTGCTATCGGGGTTTAGGCAATGGGTTGGGTCTGGAGGGGAATCAAACCATTTACCTATTCTGATCGAGGGAACAGGACCTAATAAGAAACCTCGTGCTCCTTTTATGTTTAATTCAGGTTGGCTAAAGGACCCTGAATATATAAGTCTTGTTAACGAAACATGGAGTCCTACGGAGAAATCTAGTTCTAGATCTTACGCACCGTCCCTCATGAGTAATTTGAATTGACTAAAAAATGTGACTATAACATGGGCTAAAGATAAAATAAAAAGGGACGATCTGACCCTATGAGAGGTTGGGGAAGAACTGGGAAGAATGGAGAGTCTAGATGCAAATCGTTATAAGAATGAGGAAAAGAGGGATAAAATAAAGTCTCTTGAGGTTAAGAGGAGGATTAATTTAGCTAATAAAGAAGAACAATGGTGATTAAAATGCTGGGAAATTTGGCTCTTAGCAGGGGACAAAAAACAATTTTTTTTCAAAATTATGCTAAAGGGAGAAAAAAATCCAATACTATTTGGGAACTAGACAAGCCAAGTGGAGGCAAGGCAAAATCCTTCAATGAGCTTGCATTAATGGGGGAAATACCATTTAAATCTCTTTTTAGGGCCCCTGAGGGTGCTACTATTGCTAAGGTGATTAGGGTTGCTCAGATTTTTCCTAGATATGCCGAAGAAGAAGATAGTGAGGGTCTAATGGCTCCTGTTTTGAGGTTGGAAGTGGAAAATGTACTAAAGTCAATGCAAAAAGATAAGAGCCTAGACCTCGATGGCTGGAATGTGGAATTTTTTCAACATTTCTTTGAGCTGCTTGGGGAGGAGATTACAGGAGTAGTGCAGGAATCTAGAATCAAGGGTTTTTTTCATGAACTGTTTAACACGACCTTTCTATAACTTATTCCTAAATCGGATTCCCCTTCTTCTTTTGATGAATTCAGGCTAATTTCCTTGTGCAATTGTATATACAAAATCATTGAAAAAACCATTTCTACTAGATTAAAACCAGTTATGTATAGCAACATCTCTAAAGAACAATTTGGTTTTCTGAATGACAAGAAAATTCATGAAGCATATGGGGTGGCCTAGGAAACTATGCATAGCTTAAAGCAGGTTAGGAAAAAAGGATTGATTGTAAAAATTGATCTTTCAAAAGAATATGATAGGATCAACTGGATTTATCTGAGATTACAGTTGACTCATCTAGGCTTTGGTATTGATTTTGTTAACTAGATAATGGGATGTATCTAAAATGTGTCTTGTGTTGTTCTTATCAATGGAGCTACTTCTTCTTTTTTCCACAGTCAAAGAGGGCTCAGGCAAGGTTTTTGTTAATCTCCACTTCTGTTCCTTCTAGCTGCTGAAGGAATTAGTCAACTTTTAATTATGGCTAAGAGAAGAGGAGACCTAAAAGGTATATAAGTTGCTACAAATTTGTTTATCACACATTTTCTCTTAGTGGATGACATCCTCCTTTTTAGCAATGGGAAGAGGGAGGAAGTAGCCCAACTAATAAATCTACTAGACTTGTTTATGAAGGTTACTAATATGATCATAAATTCTTAGAAATATTCTATAGTATACGCTGCTATGTTAAGGCCAGACCTTGAAAGGATTAAAACATTTTTCCCATTTGATTGTCAACCTATGGGGGTTTATCTTAAGTACCTTGGGTTTTATCAGAAACTAGACACTTATAGAAAACATGATTGGTGCTGGCTTGGGTCAAAAATTGAGAAACATTTAAACCTATGCAGTTACAAGTGGCTCTCTAGAGCAAGAATATTGGTACTCATTAAGTTTGTATTAATGGCCATCCTAGTGTACTGGATCTCTCTGTCCTGGGTTCCAAAATGAATCCTTCTCAAGATCAGGAAAACATGCAGTCAGTTCTTATGGGTTGGGAACAAGGAGGAAACTATCTTCCCATGGGTGGCATGGGACAAAATTTCCAGACCAAAGGAATGGTGAGGATGGGGTATAAAGGGAATGAAACTTTTTGCTTTCTCTCTTGCTGCAAAATTGGGGTGGAGGCTCTTGAATGAAGATAATTTATGGACAACTGTAGTGAAAAGGAAATATATTGATCCGACCTCTATAGATGATTGGATTCAAATGATGGGTAAAACCTATTCTACTGCTTCTTTCATTTGGAAGGCTACTATTGCATCCATAAATATTGTGGAAGAAGGATTGGATTAGTAGATTGGCAATGTGGAAAAATGTAGAATAGGTTCGGACCCATGGGTGGGCTGTAATAAGACTTATGTACTCATAAGAGGAATGTTGGAGGCTTTAAATTTAAAAGGGATTTTCTTTTTAAACCAGATTGCTAAGCCATAGTCCACCACTGTTTGGGTGCAGGGATGGAAATTGGCAGGGGAAATCCAAATTGAGCACCAATGGTGACATGAATGGAAAATATATGTACAAGAGCTTCATCATATAAAGGGTAGGTAAAAATAATTTCCTGATATACTTCCATTAGGGGAATTTTGAGGTCTAAAATGGGCCTCCTAAGGAAATAATAAAATAATAGCTAAACCAATAAAATAATATTTATGAATTTTCAATTCACTTTTTGCACCAAAATCCATGTAACCATAGTTAAATTCAATTCAAAAGTTGTACCAAAATAAAATTAATAAAAAAATTGTATTGATGTGACTATAAATAAGAATGAGTTTCTCAAGAAAAAATCATTATCATTGAACAACTAATGCATTTGTCCTTTGTACTTAAATAAATTAAAATAAAATATAAATATAAATTAATAAATTCTTAATTATATTATATGCTATTAATTAAAATTTATATTATTTAAATTGTATAATAACATGTAATTAATATATACATAAAAATAATATAATATAATAAATGTATAGGGATATGCATTTTTTCTTTCAAGAAATATGAAATGACAATAATATATTTTTATTCAAAAAATGTGAAATGACATTTATTATGAGTACTTTACTTGACTTTAAAAGTACTTAGAGCACTACCATGGTTAAACATGAATTTTTATCCACCATTGAGAATGTTACAAGTAAGTACCTTTAACTCAAGTAATGCCACTTCAACCATTATGGATGATGTCATCCCCTAAAATGTGATTGGTTCTCATAAAGTGAATTTTTATTGTACATTTTCCTTAGGAGGCCCATTTTAGACCTCAAAATTCCCCTAATGGTTGGATTCATGCCCAGACGAGTTTTTACTCTCCAAATTTCGGTTATAATTATTTGATGAAGAGACGTGGTTGGGGTGAACAGGTTTGGTGGAATAAGCCAATATGGAAGCTGAGTAGTCCAACCAATTCAATATTATTATTCTAGTGCATATTAAAAAATAAAGTACCAACTTGGTACATCTTAAAAAAACAGAATATACATGGGCCAGGTTGGTGCACCCTTTGCAAGGATACAAAAAAATTTGGTGTACATTTGTTCTTAAATTGTCATTTCTCTCACAAAATTTGGGATCATACTTTATCTCTTTTAGGCATTACCACAAGATAGGTTGGGAATAGTTGTGTGGATGCTTGGTAGGGCTGGTGGCATACAGTTTTAGATGAAAATGCTAGAAATATTCCTTTTATCATATCATGGGGAGTTTGGCTTGCAAGAAACAAGGGTGTTTTCAAAGATACCTCGATTTATCCCTCGGTGATCGCAGCTAAGTGTGCTTCGATTTTTTTCTCTGCTCCCAACTTGTTAACATATCAATCATACTCAAAATACCAACACAAAAAATATTAATCAAGAAATCCCATGGGCCTACTTTGATGGGGCATCAAATGCTCAAAACGGATGTGGTTCTGGTATGGTCATTCACCTAAATAACAACAGGTTAATTGAAGCATCAATGGGCATTGACACATGCACAAACAACTTTGTAGAACTAGTTACATTAAAACTTCTTTTATGTTTGCTCATACATTTGGGAATTGTATCTATTCAAATCTTTGGAGACTGTATGAATGTTATAAACTGGTTCAACAACATACAGAGATGTCAAAATTATATTTTGGTTCCCATCCTTGAAGAAATACATGTTCTAAAGTTATCTTTTGATCTTATTACTGTATGTCACAATTACAGGGAACGAAACTCCTCGACTGACATACTTTCTAAGGCAAGCTCTCACTAGGATTTGGATGCGTGGAGAATAACTAAAAATCTGGATGGTTTGGTCAGTGTGTTGGACACTTTGCCTTACTAAAAAGAGGCCTTTGGTTTTATGTTTCTTTCTGTAAATTCTGGATGTATATATTGAACATTATATGGTACTATACTGAGTACTCAATTTTTTGGTTTCACTTCAGACTGTTGGATCCTTTTTATGTTTCGTATGGGTTGTTTTCCCCAATGGGGAGGCCAATGTTATGGTTTTTTGCTATCAAACACTATTTATAGTGCAGTTATGTATGAACTATTTAATCATAAATTTATTTTTGATTGGATAGTTTGGCCTATTACCTTTATAGGTGATCAACTACTTCATATGGAATGCTTAAGTGCATATAGGATGTAACTTTTTATATTTAATAGAAAGTTCAAATTCCTTGGAAAAAAAAAAACAATACAATATTTTAATAGTCGTTTTATTTTTGTGATGAAATCTTTGTTTTGATTGTTTTTTAGTTTTGATTAAACTATATTTAAGCTAAGTGGTAGGTATTATTAATTACAAAATTTGTCAATTATTGAGTTTACCATTAATCATAATTTTCTATTTTGAAAAAAAGAACTCTATTAATGTGTATATCCACAAAATCATTTTTTTATTTCTTATTTTTGAAAAAATTAAAAATTAACGTGTAAAAATAATTAACATATAAAAATGAAACCCTAGGATGGGTTTACAAATGGAGTTGTATTTAGTGCGACTTTTGGAGTTTCCGGTGCTGGAATTTGGCGAAAAAAACTTGAGGTGAAATCTTGATTTTTGTTATTTAAACTGGATTTGTGACTGTATATATGGATTCAACACCATAAAAAACTCTTAGGGCACTTCTATTGTGCATGGCTACCCATCAAACTTATGTTCTCAATGAATTCCTGTTTGATTTTAGAGAAATTAGAACAGAAACATCCACTAGAAAAACCTTCAAAAATTCGCACTAAAGACAACTCGAATATATAGGAGTTGTCTTTAGTGCGACTTTTTGGAGTTTCTGGTGCTGGAATCTCGCGAAAAAATTTGAGGTAAAATCTTGATTTTTGTTATTTAAACTAGTTTTTAAACTATATATATGGATTCAACACCCATCGTATCCACAATCATCGTGTGCGAAGCAAATTGTTGTTGATGTTAGTTGTACCCTAGTACAAGGCACCGAAGACTTAGTTACATATGCACTCAATCGTACATTGAACGCAAAATATTGAGCATTTTGCAACGTTATTATTGAATTAAAGCATTTTTAAATTGTTGAAGTTTGCAACAAGAAACAATGAAATTGGCATCCGGAAACAACATCCATGATCCTAGTGAAAATTAAGCACCTACACTAGGGTGGGGCCCACATAGGCTATTTTTAGGTGAATGTCTATTTTTAGATGCATGTCTATTTTTATTATCCCTTAATTCTCTATTCTCAATGTGGACTTGAAAATAGTTAAATGAAGTGGAAAATCATTTAGCTATGTGAATTTTGAGTTAAAAGGTTGGTTGGTGGGACATGCAGAGTGACTTTAGTTGTAATAGAATGATTCTAGTTGTAACAGAGTTGGAAGTGCAGTGGTGCATGAGTTGTGAAAATGGTAAATCAGTTTAACTCATATAAGTGAGTTAAAGTCAGTTGCGCTAGTTGTAACCGCAGATACACTAGTGAGAGATCAAGTGAATTAAATATTAATTAATTCACATGTAGTTATCTCACATGCAACTGATGTTTTTACTATTATTAACTGCATGCATGTCAGATCTAGTGGAGACCCAGTTGAGTTCTAGGTGAAAGGGAAGATAACTATCAGTTGTGATATTATCCACTTGCACACACGCAAGCACACACACATTGGATGTGACCATGATATTTATGCAGTCAAGGTAGGCAAAGCATGCATTATTCAGGGTTCTTTACCATCAGGGATTGCGTAGTGGAGGCAGGCTGTCTGGAGATAGTAAATTGGCTAAGGATCTTGCCAATTTTTTGTATGACAGTGTGAGACAATTAGCTGATGTATTGAGGGATCTTGAGAGAAGAGTTTTGTATGTAATTGTTTCATGGTCCATGATATAATATACAATAGAAGATAGTGGGGTTTTTAGCTGTAATCTTTCCCCAGGAAATTATCTGTGTTGTGTTTAATTGTTCTTTATTCATGATATTGTAATTGGTGATTGTGTTTTTAATTCCGCAAAGATTTGTAGAAGTGATTCAGTATTTAACTTTAGCATATTGTTAGATCAGGTGAATCCAAGATATACATGCATATTATATAATTTCTACATAAACGAGTTGTCTTTAGTGCGACTTTTTGAAGGTTTTTCTGGTGGATGTTTTTGGTCTAATTTCTCTAAAATCCAACAGGAATTCATTGAAAAAATAAGTTTGATGGGTAAACATGCACAATAGAAGTGCCCTAGAGTTTTTTAGGGTGTTGAATCCATATATATAGTAAAAAAACCAGTTTAAATAACAAAAATCAAGATTTCACCTTAAATTTTATCACCAGATTCTGGCATCGGAAACTCCAAAAAGTCGCACTAAAGGCAACTCCTATATATTCGAGTTGTCTTTAGTGCGATTTTTTGAAGGTTTTTATAGTGGATGTTTCTGGTCTAATTTCTCTAAAATCTGGCAGGAATTCATTGAAAACATAAGTTTGATGGGTAACCATGCACAATAGAAGTGCCCTAGGAGTTTTTTAGGGTGCTGAATCCATATATATAGTAAAAAAACCAGTTTAAATAACAAAAATCAAGATTTAACCTCAATTTTTTTCGCCAGATTTCAGCACTGGAAACTCCAAAAAGTCGCACTAAAGACAACTCCTATATATTCGAGTTTTCTTTAGTGCGAATTTTTGAAGGTTTTTCTGGTGGATGTTTCTGGTCTAATTTCTCTAAAACCCGACAAGAATTCATTGAAAATATAATTTTGATGGGTAACCATGCACAATAGAAGTTCCCTAGGAGTTTTTTAGGGTGTTGAATCCATATATACAGTAAAAAAACCAGTTTAAATAACAAAAATCAAGATTTCACCTCATTTTTTTTCACCAGATTCTGGCACCGGAAACTCTAAAAAGTCGCACTAAAGACAACTCCTATATATTCGAGTTGTCTTTACTGTTAATTTTTGAATGTTTTTATGGTGGATTTTTCTGGTCTAATTTCTCTAAAATCCGGCAGGAATTCATTGAAAACATAAGTTTGATGGGTAACCATGCATAATAGAAGTGCCCTAGGAGTTTTTTAGGCTGCTGAATCCATATATACAGTAAAAAAACCAGTTTAAATATCAAAAATCAATATTTCACCTCAAATTGTTTTGCCAGATTCCGGCACCGGAATCTCCAAAAAGTTGCATTAAAGACAACTCCATATATATTTCTCAGGCTATAGTGATCTGAAAATGGAAGGTACTTGAAAAGGGTGCAAGGTATCCATTTTCATTTAAGTAAATGAGTGTAAATACTCAAAATTTTAAATCTCAAATTGTGAGAACAAAGTATTTCTCATACAGAGATTGACAGTAAGGGGCTTTTACTGGTTATTTCACCTTTACTAGAAAGGATGAAGCCGGAGGCTGCAAGCACATCTTTGCTTTCTGCTGAAAATAAAATGTAATCCTTTGAGACTTAATTAAAATGACCTTACTCCAAATTTGAGATTATGCGAAATTTTTGCTTGGAAGAGGAAGTAAGTCTTTTCTTCGTTTATGTGTTTAAAGTGTAATTGTTTTTGCTGAAACTTAACATGTATATCAGCAACATAATTCAGCCATAGAATACAAAACACAACAGCAACATAATATAGGAGTTCACCCCAACTCTTGGGATACATCTCCTTTGAGCTTCGTCAACATGACTAGAATATTTGGGATTAAGGTAATCAAATTCTTTTACAAGCTCCAAACTTAACCACAATGAATACAAGAATGATTCAAAGGGCTGAGAATACCATTTTAAATCCCTTTAATGGTTGTCCAATTCCTGCAAACAACTTTAGGCTTCCATGGGCATACATCCTTCTGTCGGTGCACTAAGCTTCTCTGAGCTTCTAAATGGCACAAACTCCCTCAGATTTCTGTTTCTGCTCCTGAAACCACTACTGCTGCATCCAATAATGATCAGACATCAAATACCAACTGATAAATTGCTTACATTAAGCACAACATCCCCAAAAATGGCTCTCCTCCACGGTTTGCCCAGGGCTGCCCACGACTTCATATCAACTTCTCGAGCTATAGAAGCACTCAAAATGATCTGAAACCACTTCCATTGGTTCCATAATGACTTAATTAGTCAAGATAGAGTTTTATTTCATCAAAAACGGCCTTCGGCTGCTCCGGTTTCACCTATACACTCTATTTGGAAAATGGCCTCTAGAACTTAAATGAAGCTATTCGGCTTTCTAAAGTTCTTAACAGGCTTTGAAAACCATCCAAAAAGATTCAAAAGGCATGAAATAGCTAATAATGACTATTCATTTACCTTAAACAGAGAAACACAGTCCACAACACAGCCTTCTCCTTCTAGGCCCTGATGGCTCCTTCATCTTCTTCGAAGCTTAACAGGCTGAAAATGAGCTCCAATGGCTCTGAAACCTGCGCCATTGAGTCCAAAAGGCTGAGAAAATATGAAATCAAAAAAAATTTCGTTCCAAAAGGTTGAGTAATGAGAAAGTTATGACCAAAACAACTTTGCCCCAATTTCCTCCACTAAATGTGGGGCAACTGCCAGTTAACTCCACTAAAAGTGGAAGTCCACCTAAATTTGGGAGCGCCTCCAGAATCTCCGCCATATTAAACTCCACTTAAATGAAGCTTAATTAAATATTAAACTTTATATTAGGCTCCTTAAGTGCTCTTAACATTAAGCTCCCACACTGGTCATATGATGAGGTTCCATGGGAGGAGGGTTGGCCCCTCCGTGCTCCGCCGGACCCACTTTACTAAAAGTGCAATAACTTCTTCATACGGTGTCCGTTTTTCGAACCGTTTGCGGCGCCAGAATCAGGAAGACGGGACCTATGTAACCATCTTGGTTTCAATCAATTTTGAGAACTTTCATTTTTGAGCTTTTTCCCAAGCTCAGATTTGAGCTCCTGATCACACCTCCCAAATGAGAGGCTTTTGGTCCCCAAAAGCTTACTGAAATGCTGAGCTGAACTGTAGTACAACAAATGAGAGAATAAAAACATCCTCTTCTCTTCAGCCTTCAAAAATTTTCCTGAATTGCCAACTGTTCACATGGCGAATTTTGCTGAATGAGCCATGTACTTGTGCCGAATCCCGACCAAGTTTTCTCGCCATACCAATCTGCCATACTGAAACCAGCAATGACACTTGCTGAACTTTGTGCCCTCTTTGCTTGCATGCCTTTCCAACTCATGGAATCTTGCATTGCTTTGCACTGACACTTCGTTCTCTGCACCAAACGACACCAAAAGCATCTTGTGCAACATATGACATCAACAACCAGTTGACAATGAAATGTGCTATACAAATGACACACAAACTCTGTAACAAGTGTGCACACAACCGACACAAGTCGATAAACAACAAGATACATCTTGACAAACATATGTGTATGTATCATGTACAATGAACTATATACAGTTCGCTAATTACACATACAACCTCTTTGTACATGTGCAACTTCAACTCTTCTTTCCAAATACCCACAAGTACATCATCCCAAAAACATGTGGATGATCAAGAGCTGAACCAAAAGACATTGCTGCAACATAAGTGAGTATCATACTCATCTTTTACACCTCCATGGCGAAATTTTGCAACAACAAAGAAATTCTTTCAACTGAAACTGCTTTTACATGCAATCTTGCATCAACTTTTCAACTGAAATACATGCATACCAATCTGAAATTTTCATGTACAAAATGAGTAATGACTTACTGCAATAAGAATTCCATCCACTTCTCACCAAGCCACTTCCATAGCGACTTTTGCTGCTGCAAATTTTCCTCATGTGAAACTTTCCTTTCCACATCAATAATGGAATCCATGATTCCACCTTCGCCAATATTTTTGTCTTCTTGCTGCATGTGCGTGGGACGATGAGTTGGATGCAAAGTCCAACAATGAGAGACAACATGTCCCTTCTAAATCAAGCAGCCATAAAACACACTATTGGAGTTTGTTTTCCAAAGTTAATCTTGAGGTAAATTGGATAAGGAAAATAGTCTTCAATCCTTTCCAAGACTCAGCTAACAACAGCTATCCTTCCAACTCAAGAAAACTCATACATGCAACCATTTTGCAACCAATAAAAAATTAAATCTCTTATACTGTTTTAAAACCTTTTGCACCATTAGGAATGCTCAACCCGAGCTCTGATACCATCTGATCTGAAAATGGAAGGTACTTGAAAAGGGTGCAAGGTATCCATTTTCATTTAAGTAAATGAGTGTAAATACTCAAAATTTTAAATCTCAAATTGTGAGAACAAAGTATTTCTCATACAAAGATTGACAGTAAGGGGCTTTTACTGGTTATTTCACCTTTACTAGAAAGGATGAAACCAGAGGCTACCTGGCCCACATACTGGCTCTGCCTAAATAAATAAAATGTAATCACTGAGACTTAATTAAAATGACCTTACTCAAATTTGAGATTATGCAGAATTTTTGCTTGGAAGAGGAGTAAGTCTTTTCTTCTGTTTATGTGTTTAAAGTTTATTTGTTTTTGCTGAAACTTAACATGTATATCAGCAACATAATTCAGCCATAGAATACAAAACACAACAACAACATAATATAGGAGTTCACCCCAACTCTTGGGCTACATCTCCTTTGAGCTTCGTCAACATGACTAGACTCTTTGGGATTAAGGTAATCAAATTATTTTACAAGCTCCAAACTTAAACACAATGAATACAAGAATGATTCAAAGGGCTGAGAATACCATTTTAAATCCCTTTAATGGCTGTCCAATTCCTGCAAACAACTTTAGGCTTCCATGGGCATACATCCTTCTGTCGGTGCACTAAGCTTCTCTGAGCTTCTAAATGGCACAAACTCCCTCATATTTCTATTTCTGCTCCTGAAACCACTACTGCTGCATCCAATAATGATCAGACATCAAATACCAACTGATAAATTGCTTACATTAAGCACAACATCCCCAAAAATGGCTCTCCTCCACGGTTTGCCCAGGGCTGCCCACGACTTCATATCAACTTCTCGAGCTGTAGAAGTACTCAAAATGATCTGAAACCACTTCCATTGGTTCCAGAATGACTGAATTAGTCAAGATAGAGTTTTATTTCATCAAAAACGGCCTCCGGCTGCTCCGGTTTCGCCTATACACTCTATTTGGAAAATGGCCTCTAGAACTTAAATGAAGCTATTCGGCTTTCTAAAGTTCTTAACAGGCTTTGCAAACCATCCAAACAGATTCAAAAGGCATGAAATAGCTAATAATGACTATTCATTTACCTTAAACAGAGAAACACAGTCCACAACACAGCCTTCTCCTTCTAGGCCCTGATGGCTCCTTCCTCTTCTTCGAAGCTTAACAGGCTGAAAATGAGCTCCAATAGCTCTGAAACATGTGCCATTGAGTCCAAACGGCTGAGAACATACGAAATCAAAAAAAATTTCGTTCCAAAAGGTTGAGTAATGAAAAAGTTATGACCAAAACAACTTTGCCCCAATTTCCTCCACTAAATGTGGGGCAACTGCCAGTTAACTCCACTAAAAGTGGAAGTCCACCTAAATTTGGGAGCGCCTCCAGAATCTCCGCCATATTAAACTCCACTTAACTGAAGCTTAATTAAATATTAAACTTTATATTAGGCTCCTTAAGCGCTCTTAACATTAAGCTCCCACACTGGTCATATGATGAGGTTCGATGGGAGGAGGGCTGGCCCCTCCGTGCTCCGCCAGACCCACTTTACTAAAAGTGCAATAACTTCTTCATACGGTGTCCGTTTTTCGAACCGTTTGCGGCGCTAGAATCAGGAAGACGAGACCTATGTAACCATCTTGGTTTCAATCAATTTTTAGAACTTTCATTTTTGAGCTTTTTCCCAAGCTCAGATTTGAGCTCCTGATCATATAGCCTCATTAATGCGGTTATGAAGTATATGCCCACTGTTAGATTTAAATTTGTTTAGATGTAACGGTGGACATATACTTCCTAACCGCATTAATGAAACTATAGTCTGAGAAATAACAGTGACCGTTATTATTGGCAAGTACCATCACTGACCATTGACCAAGGAAAAACCCCAATCCATCGTAGCTCTAGCTACACTGAGCCAATGAATTGCAACCATGGGCTTTGTGAAGCCGTCGCGATCATTGCTGAAAAAAAGTTTAGTTGATGTACCATTTCACTAAAAATAATTTCTTAGCGCAGAAACATTAAGCTGCAATGCATAACAACAAGAAATTCCATATCGGACCACGCAATGGGCTTAGGATGAGTTACTTTAGTATGTGAATTTCTCACGACCACCACTGACAGTTCGAGCGAGTTGTAATTGGGATAAATGGATGACTCTACTAGAGAACCAAAAATGTGGCAATAAATAAAGAACAATTTAGGCATTGTTTCCTCTATTCTCATCTTATTTCTAGGTTTTCTTCCAACATTGTTATGTGACTTTCCAATCTAAATAATTTTCTACTATGATGTGCACATGTTTTCCACATATTTAAGTTCCTAGAACATCATATCTAAGTTACATACCATTTTTCTTCTTTTGGAACACAGACAACATTAAAGTAGCTTTTGAAGACAAAAAAAAGCACAAACATTACACTAATACAATCCACAAGCACAACAAGAATTTTATTGCCTCTGATGTTGAAAGAAACAAACACTAACAAAACTTACATCAATGGAATTAAAGGCAAAGATAAAATGTTCAAACACAAACCTATTTGCAAGGCAAAAGGTTTTTCCTAGGCACCACAAAATCAAGGCACTAAGAACCAACAACTTGTATTTATTATTTATATTTATCTTGGGTCAAACAAGCCCTAATTTGAATGGATTTTTTAGCATGTCTCCTCCCCCTAACACATGGCATAACCACCCCCTTGATATTTTCTCACACTTTGATCCCGGGTCGTCGTGCTAATGAGGCCCATCCTCAACCAGTTGTGCTAAGGAGAATTGACTGATTTATTTATATTATTCAAAATGATGTGGTCATACTATTATGTAAATATGTTGGTTTTTTTTAATATATTTAATATTTGTATTTGGAAGTTCATATTTATATATTCATATAAAAAAAATGTTTTTGATTTTTATTATTAATATAGATTTATTTTATATTTCAAAATGATTTTTTAATGTGAAATTGAAGAAAAAATTGTATTTTGAAAATTTGATCATTTCCATATTTATATTTAGTAAACCCAAAATTAATATAGATCTAAACTTAATCTTAATAGTAACTACTAGTAACATCTTCATAATTTAGGTCGCAAACATGGAGATTTGAACCTTGGATTTCTGAGTTTTCAGAGATTTCACATTACTTTGATCACCAATTGAGCTGCACCCCGGGACATGAGTTGCCCCTAGGACATTAAATTTAAACATAAGTTCTAAAATATAATAGTTATAAATATGACTGATCATTTTAATGCTTATATATATATATATATATATATGTTTTGAATTATTATTATGTACATTTATTTTAATTTGATATGCATATTATGATTTTTTTTTTTAAATGACAATATAGCTAATTGAATTTAATCAATTTATTATTGTTTTAATTGAGTCTATGTTTTAATACTATAATATTTTTTATTTAACTCTTCATTTTATGGATACTATAACATCTCCCTCATATTGGACAATAACACAATGGAATAACCTGTGTATATTTTTAAGGAATTTCCTGGATATACTTTGTCTTATTATATGATGGCATTCAAAATGTTAAAATTATTCACAATGACATGGTTTTAAATGTTGCTTCTTTCACGTATATAGAAGATTTGAAAAAAGTGTTTTTTTTTTCCTTTTGATATTTAGAAGATTTGACAAAATTGACTTGGTGCCAACTAAACCCCAATCAAACCCTAATCAAACCAACTGAGCTACACCTATGAGTCTTGGTAAAGTTATCTATACTTTAATCATTCAAAAAAGGAAATCAAGTAGATGCAAAAGGTAAGATTGGGATACTAAGCATATGTAAAAGGACATTTGTCTCACGCTCAGGAGTATCATATGATAGGATAAAATAAATCTAAAAAACTAAACTAGCAATTGCACCATCACCAGATGTTGCAAAGGAAACGTTGTAAGATTCTTAAAGAAATCCAATAGTTGCTAAGAAAGATATATGTAGTGATTTTGGTCAATTTTAATAAAGGCAGGAGTCAATTTTAATAAAGGTAGGAAAAAATATTATGCCCTGTCCCAATTTTCATTTGTAATTAAAAGCAAAGTCATAGAAAAAAACATGTTCAATCTACAATAATTTTCTCTCCAAATGCATGATACATAAAACAATTCTTTGAAACAACTATTGACAACTACATAAGTTGGTAAACCAGGATTTAGAAGCATTATAACCATGCTGACGACACAAAACAATGCTATGTAGAATTAATAGAAATGTGCTGCTAAGTACATAACTCTGTGTCAAATAACTGATGAGATCCAATAGTTGCTAAGCAAGATATCTGTACTGATTTTGGTAAATTTTAGTAAAGGCAGGAAAAAAGGTTGTGCCCTGTCCCAATTTTTATTTGTAATTAAAAGCAAAGTTATAGAAAAAAAGCATGTTCAATCTGCAATAATTTTCTCTCCAAATGCTAGATACATAAACCCACAAATAAAAAGTCCCAAAGCATAGGTCCCATTGTTGGTTCATATGTGGGAGATGATTCCACTCGTCTTTCTCTACATTGTAAATTGTTGTTGCTCATCTTACACCATTTCCTCTGGCAACGTAAACGAGCCCATCCAGGGAAACGAAACAAGCAACATGGACTGCTTATTGCGGATAGTCTGTGTCACGGCTCCAATGAGCAGATGAGAAATCATAGATGAAGACGATAGATAGTCTCTTTGCGTAGGTTGAACTCCTCCCTATCAAAAGAGGCTTCCGATTGACAATGGTAAAGGAAGTGGAGAAGGTGAGGGAGTTGTTCCCAGGTACATTGCAGAGGGTCACACATGAAAGTAAACAGAGGGCCATGCAGTACAGGAAATCCAAGATGGCCAAGGAGGTCGGGAAGGTGAGGGAGTTCATCCCAAGTGCCTTATAGAGGGTCATGCACAGTAATCACAAATTCTTGAACAAAAGAACAATTTTTATAACGATAATTTCGGAGCTCCATCAAAAATATAAGCTGTTGGGAAACGCCAAGCTCATAACGAACTTTAATAACTAACCTAAGTTCAAATCAACGAGCAAGGAAATTTTATAACGATAATTTCGGAGCTCCATCAAACATATAAATTGTTGGGAAATGCCAAGCTCATAACGAACTTTAATAGCTAACCTAACTTCAAATCAATGGGCAAGGAGAATTTAATCATCTAACAAAAGATCGAACGATGCACACAAAAGACAAAGAATTTAATCGCTAACAAAATATCGAACGATGTACATGAAGGACAACAAGGCAACACGGGTGTTTTTTTCAAATAGTGACACCATGAAGGATAACAGGGCAACAAGGGTGTTGTTTTCAAATAGTGATGCCTTAGGACATAATACATATAATGTAATTTAGTTTGTACAACAAGAAAACAACTCAACTACTCATTATAAAAATAAAAAATTCCTTAATTTGTGCAACACTGTAAAGTCTATGGAAGATTTTTTTTTTCCACTAAAAAATTCTTTTAAATAAATAAATGTAATTTATCCAATATTTTATAAAGTCTAATCTTGCAAAGAAATACTGCATTTTCTTTTTCAAAACTTCAATTTGCTATATTTATAAAAACTTTAATTTATTATATTTATAATTTGAAAGCGTTCTGCAAGCAATTTATGAAAGAAAAAAATTACCCAAAAAAATCCCAAAATCTTAATTGAGCCCAGTGTCAAAATCGTCTGTAGTTTTTCTAAAATAGACAACAGATTGTTAGCACATCGAGCAAAAAATATTCTAATAAAGCCAAGTGCCAAACTAGTAGATTTATTTATTATAATTTTTATATAATACGCACGGTTTATAAGTCAGAAAATATCTTTATTTAGATAGATCAATACATTAATTAGATAATAATAAAGTGCAGATAATTACGGGACTAGCATAATTTTAGTAAAAAAATATTTTTAAATTTTATTTATGTCTATATATAAATAGCTCACATAAATTAAAATAATTCACACATAATAATGACAATAATTATTATATTTTTCAAAATTTTTTTTAGTAAAATACATTTTATGAATCTCAATTATATATATATATATATATATATCACGATTAAAATATTCTCAAATCCTTTATTTGAAAATTAACATTGAAAAAAATCATAAATATTTAATATTATATTAAAAAGTCAATAAAAAATATTTCATGAAACTTTAATACTATCCGAAATAAATATATTAGAAAAAACATGCGATGCAAATTTTGGTTTGGAATTTTGACAGATTCCCATGAAGTTAAAACATACCAAATTAGATGAGCATACATTTTTCCTAATTTGTCTTTAGCGACACAACGAGATGTCCATTGGCCACGCCTTTTGCCATCAATGGGCGGTATTTGCGTATTTTCATGTTTCGATACAACTCAATTTTGGATATTTTTCTTAAAATTTATTTCCACGTAAATTTGTTGGACCTGCTCAAATACGCAGTGATTTGAATAGTGATAGTCGCAATTAAAAATATAATACTTCGGTTAATGAGACAACGGAAGAGTATTGCAGTGGTATTATATTGGGGATTTGGTGAAACGTTCACCTGCTTCAAATGACGCCTATGAATCTGTCTCTTTACAATTGTGAGTAATGATATATTTTCTGTGGCTTTACGAATGAGTAAATTATATATTTGTATTAAAATTAATTGAGGTGTCATTTTCTCTTGAATAAATCCTTTTCAGATTGGTTGAGATTCTGTTTTACTTCATCTGGAAATACTGGCCCAAATTTCCATCTCAACCTCTGAATTCTTTGTGCTCGACTATATCTGTAACATCAAAAGCAAACATAAAAATGTGGGTTTCCATCTCAAACATTTGAAGTCTGTGTGTATATGTCGAATTCACACAAAAGATCCAGAATCCATTATATAAAACCTGCAGCTTTAAACCTTCAACCTCAAGGTGCATCAAACGTGGGTTAGTGCTCAACAACTTTTGACAAAAAAACCAATTGCAAAAAAGGAGAGAGAATTATCACGCATTGCATGTAATTCATAAGGCAATGCTTATTGCGAATTAAGAGACGTGTGATGAATAATTGAATCGTAGAGATCTTCATTCCCAGTAGTTTCTATATCTAGCCCTTTCTCCTGAATTTTGCTGTTGCAGCATTATTACAATACAATACCATGACCATAAAAAATAATACCCATATCTGTTAAAATGAAAGAAAAGTGGTTAGTAATTATATGAGTGCCATATTCCGCTGGCAAGTAATGCTCGTTTGCTTCTTCTAGAACCTACTTAACGAGATTATTATTTTGCAAACAATATAAGTAAATACCATATCAGAGTGAGAGAAAATTCACAAAATTACTCTGAAGTTAACTTAATGGAAAAAAAATAAATTCATATATACATGGAACTGCTCAATTTTCCCATCCTCTGCAATGAGAGCAAAGTCTTGGAATAGCTGATTAGAATTTATAAATGGTGTTCGTAATTGAAGATTTGCGCTAATTTAATAAATGGTGAGTGTAACTAAATCTCTACAATAACTGAATCTCTCCCATAAAGTGCATTAAAACTCTCTAGTAAATTCCGCAGTAAATTGATTGAAGCACATGTATAGTCCTCTCGTAAATTCTCCAAAAATTTTTATTTTAATAAGTATACATACTTTTTTATCCCATTTAAATTTATAAAATTTAAAAAGAAGTCAAGTTTTAAATTAGTCAATATTCCATTTTAAATTGCACACAAATAACCAATTTTCATGGTTATATATTTGAGGCCATCATCAGTCACAATGGTTCGTTATCACTCTAGTCGAAGTCCACTATAGTCACATGAAATTTATAAATGTCGAGTAGGAGTTAGAAAATGATTCATTCATGTTTTGGTTAGTAAGAAAGAAGGGTTCATGGTGTCTCTTAGAGATATAAAGCACCCTCTTTCTTGATTTGTTTAATGTCTCTCCAGGAGTTTCGATTTAAGTAGAGCAACGTGCTTACACTCACACATGTAAGTTGAATCTTTATGGTAAATTGGTTAATTGCACTAAGATCTATTATAAATTATGGGGTAAATTGCATTGACACTCTGTGGTAAACTATATATTCATTATTCATTTTTATTATTTTTATTATTTCATCTCATCTTGAGTATAACTCACAAAAATTAACACAAAATGCATTTAATATATTAATAAAAAAACATTTAAACCTTGCCTACCTTGCTCAAAATAAGTCCTTGATAGTAGTAATGATTATCGCTTCAAACCCTTCAAAAACAAAAACCTTAAGCTTATAAAACATGAACCTCCCTCTACGAAGCAATAGAAGAGATTAATATCTTAGCCCTTGTATTCATAGACACACAATATATATGTTATATGTTTTAATATCAATTGACCTAACTTAATTAATTAAAACATATAATTTGAATATTGCCAACATTTACATTTTAAACTCATTTTATAATCACTACAACATGTCCCCCATACTAGGCTGGAGAGTGGCACAATAAGGATATATTGTAACATAATCACTTGATAGTGATTAGACTTTAAAAAATATAATAGAAAACAAAAGAAAGCGCTTGGATAGTCTTTACATAATATTGCATCAATTCAACTTCAATTTGATACTGACTAAGTTCTACTACATAGGCTCCATTTCCACATTTGTCATTTACTTTTGTATCATTTCACACTCCTTACTACTTGAGGAACCTACAAATAATTGAGCCATTGTATATGTCGTATTGTGAACATTAAATACGTTAGTAACCATATACTTTATATTGGCACACTTAACTTGCAATTTGGAAGGTTGATGTTGTACGAATTCCATCAATAAAGTAATTTTACCATCCCTATTTTCCTCCTAGGTCTGCATTTGGTATGGTATAACATAATGGCCACCTTTTCCCAAAAATATTGACTCCCTAACATATGAGAATCCACTTAACCTTTACCAAAATACAATTTGGTAAACAACTTGCATGCCCAGTGAGTCATTTCTAATTCAAGGATTATGCCCATAAGTTGAACTGACTTGCCTCCATCTACTCCCCAAATTAACAAATACACTATGATTAGAATGAAAAATCTTGCACTTACTAGTAACGTCACATCCATAGGCTATGCACCTACAATTTCCCAATCCCATCTATTGAAAGAAAGAATCTCATCAAACTACCATCCATTCTTTCAATGAATCCCAAGAAAGTCCACCACGTAAACTAAAATTGGATCGCAATGTAATAAAATTGAAAACAAATGCACATGTAGAATTCTCCAAAACTCACAAGACCAATAACATGAACCAAGACCTTAAGGAGTTTAGAAGTAAGCGAGGGAGTTCTAATCCAAGAAAATCGCCAAATTGCAACTAAAGAACTAGCTTCTGAACCACTGTAAATGTTAATTCACCACATACCTCCATATCCATTCCACCTACATTGAGTATTATGAGGAGGGGTGGTTACGTATACCTTCTCATTGAATGTTTCTTGTGTAAATGGGATTTGACACTCCCAGTCATTATTTGAGCTCACTAGTTCTTAACATGAGATTTTACATGCCATGTATTCAACATGCATATTGCGGTTCTTAAAAAAATTACCTTATGGTTAGTTTGAAGGAAATGGCATAATAATCCATTTTTTAAATTTAAACTTGAGCCTAAACATGTAGTTAGCGGATGGGTAACCTTTCGAATCAATTTATGTCTCTAAAGGAACCATGTTCAATTCTGCTTTCCTCATTAGCCAGTTTATTCACTTCCCAGTTGAATATTCTTAACATGTGAAATAAATCTACCTTCGTAAACCTATCCACTTATTTGTTTATTATGTGGAATATTTTTTATAGTGCACTGCGATTTTTATCAAAGCCTTTGAACATAGACTTCATGACCAAATTTGAATCTCCAATGTCGATTAGTCTATTATTTTGTATATCCTTTCTAATCCTTAAACCTCGAAACAATGCGAGAGCTTCAACTTGATTGTTGGCGGCCTTTCCCAATCCCCATACAAAGGAGTTTTCCTCATTTCCTTTAAGATAGAAAACGATCCCCCCACTCCTACCGCCCTTGATACAAATACTTTTAAGTAAAAATGGAAGTGTATATTAAATTGACATGTTTCTAATTTATTTAAAAAGATCATAACATTAGATTTCACTGCCATGTGTTCATCATGCATATTATGACCCTTAAAAAAATTACGTTATGGTTAGTGGGGGAAAATTGCCTAGTGACCCATGGAAAAAAATGATCTAATGACCCATTTTTTAATTTCAAACTTAAGGCTAAACATGTAGTTGCAATATAGGGAACCTTGACAATCAATTTATGTCTCTAAAGGAACCATGCTCAAGTTTACTTTCCTAATTAACTAGTCTATCTGTGTCCGAGTTGAAGGTTATTAACATATGAAATAACTCTATCTCCTCAAACCTAGCCACTTATTTGTTTATTCTATGTAATATTTTTGAAAATGCACTATGATTTTTATCAAAGCCTTTGTGCATAGACGTAATGACTAAATTTGAATCTACAATGAAAGTTAGTTTCCTATGTTGTATGGCATTTACAATCCTCAAACCTTGAAATAATGCAAACACTTCGACTTGATTGATGAGGACCCTTTTGAATCCCATACAAAGGAGTTTTCCTCATTTTCTTCCAGATAAAAAATGATTCCTTCCATTCGTGCCATCCTTATTACAAATACTTTTAATAAAAGTAAAAGTGCATATTAAATTAAAATTTTACTAATTTAATTTAAAAATTCATGTGTTTACATAAAATATACATCTATTATTTATCTATGAATCATATATGTTTTCAAAACCTTACATTAACTTATTCCAAGGTTGATCTTTTTTGTTCGCTGTGTGACCTAGCTCCTCTGAGCTTTTGTGCTGCACATGCCTGCAGCTGCGCGCCCTCGGCCCTTCAAGCTACCATGGCTCGTGATGGGGGCTCTGAGCCCCCCCCTCCCTCCTGAGGTCCTCGAATTACAGAAGATGGTCGCTGCCTAATGCAAACGGCCTCCATCAGCACAACAACATAAATTTGCAAAAAAGAAGGACAACATTCCCTCAGTGGCCCTCCCCGAGGAAGAAACTCGCTGAAATGCTCTGAATCTAGCTGATAGAGGAGGTCTTTGGCCTTCGCCCAAATTGGTTGAAGATTGGATCAAGAGAAACTGGTCCCCATTGATCAAGGAAGGCATCAAATCTTACTTTGTAGGCAAAGGCTTCTTCATGTTCATGTTTGAATCTGCTGAGGATCGAAGTCTTATCTTCAGGAATGGGCCCTATTTCATGGGGCTGCAAGGCTTATACCTAAATAAATGGTTGCCGGATTTTGATCCGACCCAAGATGTGCCCACTGCCGCTCCAGTATGGGTGCGACTTCCCCATCTTCCCCTGCACTGCTGGAATCAGAAATCCCTTCAAATCATCAATAACTCCCTTGGAAAATACATCGATCAGGCTGCCAGAAAAGATCAGTATTCCTGTGCCCGAATATGTGTGGAGGTAGATCTGGAAGAAGGATTACCAGAAGCGATAAAGCTCACAGTCGCTGGATGGTCTCATATCCAAGAGCTGGACTATGAGAAGATCCCCTTTAAATGCAAACACTGCCACAACTATGGGCACTTTGCGATATACTGTAAGAAAAAAGCTGAAGAATAGAGTGACAAATCGAAGGGAGAGCAGTGGATCATGGTCTAGAAAGATGGCCATGCAAAAGCACATGGGAAAGGGTCCACAAAGGGGAATAATCCCGAAGAACAAGGAAATGAAAAGAGGAACCCCCGCGTCTTGGATGAGAATCCAAATCCCAATGGAATCTCCCCATCTGACCCTCCAGAAGAAGATCTGATCACTCTGGCATAGATTGATGTCCCTTAATCAAACAAAGATGGAGGTGGAGCTGCCTCACCTGGTGCCTCTCAGGGCAGCCCCTCCATCCCTTCGTATGCAGATATAACAAAGAAAAAAATGGCAGAACCCTCTGACTCCTCAGAGGACGAGATCTATGAGAGACCCTCGAAGAGGGCAGGTAGGAAACCTCACAAAGTAGTCAGGGAAGAAGAAGCAGAACGTCTAAAAATGCAAGGCAACCAATCCACAATAGAAGTGTCAATCGGGAGAAATACAAGAGAAAGACCTTCCAAGGGAGGCATCCCTAACCCCTCACCAAGTAAATAATGCGTATAGTCTCTTGGAATTGTAGAGGTTTGGGGACCCAACCAAAAATTGAAGCCGTCAAAGATCTATTGAAAATAGAATCCCGAGATATCCTCTTGCTCCAAGAGACTAAAATCGAAGGGCAAGCCCTTATGGAAACCAGCAAGTCAAAATGGAAGAAGAATGCAGGGATAGCAGTCAGCTCGAGGGGATCTTCAGGAGGTGTTTCAACACTCTGGTTTGATGAACACTTCCAGCTGCTTAACTCTCATGAGACCCAGCATTGGATCTTCACTGAGCTCAAGCACCTCAAAATTAAGTTAACTATTTCCTTATTCAATATTTATGTTCCTGTCTTTTATGCTGAAAAAAGAGAATGCTAGAACTCTCTCTCCGACTTTTTAGATCTTCACTCTCCCAACAATATCATCCTAGCAGGAGATCTCAACATTGTCATGAAGCCAAAAGAAAAAAGGGGGGGTAACAGTACCAGAGACCAACTGTTGCCTTTGGTAGAAGAGATAATGCAGCAGAGGGACCTTCTTGATTTTGCACCGGTAAGAGGCATATATACTTGGACCAACAATAGAACATGGAATGACCACATATCTATCTGGCTGGACAGATTCCTGATTCAAAGCTCCTTGCTATTGGAGAACCTTCTTATCTCTACAAAAATTTTCCCCAAACTCACCTCGGATCATAAGCCAATTCAACTCCTTATGGATCCTGAGGAAGACCTGGGTTCAATCCCCTTCAATTTCAGCCCTCTCTGGATTGAAAAATAAGGCTTTCTTGACACAGTTAAAACTGCCTGGGCCAATTCCATTAATGGATCCCCTAGCTATGTGTGGAAGCAAAAATTAAAAGCCACAAAAAAACCTTAAAGAGTGGCTAAGAAATCCTTCCAAAAATCCTTCTCAACAGATAAATGAAGCTATATATTCGTTGGAAACTTTGCAAATGGGAATGGAAGACCTCAATATCTCTCCGGAAATCCTAAACAAAGAGGCTGCACTCCAAAGCAATACCCATCGCTCATTCAGACAGGAAGAAGAGTTCTGGAGGCTCAAATCCCGTAGTATGTGGCTCAAGGCAGGAGACCAAAATACTTCGTTCTTCCATCGCTAGTACAAAGCCCTTCTCTCCCGCAACCATATAACTGAGATTACAAACGAAGAAGGATAGATTTGTAAAAATTTTGAGCAAATTAAATCAGCAGCTGAAAACCACTTCAAAAACCTGTATGGGCTTCGGAACGAAGGCAACATAGAAGAAACTGAAGACCTCCTCTCTAATATCCCCCACCTCATCAATAAAGAGGACAACCAAGCACTTCTGAAACCATTATCTGAAGAAGAAATTATCAAAGTAATATGGGAAATGGAATCAGATAGGCCCCTGGGCCAGATGGTTTCTCGATAAATTTCTACAAAGTCTGATGGGATATTATCAAAACAGATCTAATGATAATGGGAGTTGATGCCTCCTCAGTAAAGCAAAGGTTAGGGGAGGCATCAACTCTACCTTCCTAGCCTTAATCCCAAAAGAGGTCAATCCAGAAACTTTTGGTAGATTCAGGCCCATTTCTCTATGAAATGCCTCCTACAAAATCTTGGCCAAAATCCTTGCAAAAATAATCAAACCCCTGCTTGAAAAATTAATTTCCAGTCCTCAAGGGGGGTTTGTCAAAGGCAGACATATCTTGGACAACGTCATTCAAGTGTAGGAAGCAATACACTCCAGCAAGTAGAGGAAAGAGAACGGGATACTGATCAAGCTCGACATGTCCAATTCCTTTGACAGGGTCAATCACTCCTTCCTCTTCCAAGTTCTCCGATCCTTCAGTTTCCCCTCTCAGTTCATCAACCTCATCAAATCCTGCATCGAAAATCCCTGGATTGCCCCTCTGGTTAATGGTCTACTAGCTTCTTTCTTCCAAGCTTAGCATGGCCTGAGGAAAGGTTGCCCGTTATCCCCTTTCTTGTATATTCTAATGGCGGACTCTCTCAATAGGAAACTTGCTGCAGAAATGAATACTGGTGGACTGCCTGAAATTCAAACTTCTAATGCCCTAAAGCCTATAAACCATGCTCTCTTTGCAGATGACTCTCTCCTTCTAGGCAGCGCCTCTATCAAAATAGCTAAATCCTTTGACTCTGTTCTAAAAGGCTATTGCAGAGCCTCAGGAGCTCTGATAAATGATAGAAAGAGCTCGGTCTATGGATGGAATGTGGATCAATACAATCTCAATAGTATAACTCAGATCCTTGGTTTTGAGGGCTTTGCCCATTGGGACAACATTAAATATCTTGGCTTACCTCTTACTGTTAGAAAATTAAATATTACAGAGCAATGCAACACATAAAATATGTGGAAAATAAAAGCACACAAAACACATAAAAATAGAGAGACACAGATATACGTGGTTCACCCTGTTTGGGCTACGTCCACCCCGAACAACCAGTCCTTCCTTTCTATTATCCAACAAAAATTGAAGAGACAAAACCTACAGTAGATCCGCTGTAATATCCTCTGTTCTCTCTCACAGTCTCCCTCTTTGTTTCTCACTCCAAGAATACACACGTTACACAGCCGCAATACAATGCCCTCATAAAAGCGAGGGGTTGCCTTCTAGGGCAAAAAACCCTAATCTAAACATAACTTCTACCGTCAGATCATTTGCCTAATGAACGACCCAGATTGACTAGAAATTACTATACTTTTACAAGGCAATTTTACATCTGTTTTTAGCTTCGGGGGCGCTGCCCCCGAAAACCCCCGCCAGGGGGGGCTCCGAAAAGTGTTGCTGCCCCCCCCTGGACCCCCCACGGCAGTGATTAATTACGGGCGACATTGCCACCCCTTTTAAGGTACAAGGGTCCAATGTTGTGATATAAAGTAAACAAGATAATCAGGCTCCACACCCAACACTTACCTCTGTAGTCAATAACAGAACACTGTGGCAAGGCATCATCAGCAATATTAAAGCCAAGATTGTCTCCTGGGGAGGTTTCTGGCTTACCAAGGGAGGGAAAATAATCTTAATAAAATCTGTGTTATTCGCCCTCCTTATCTACCAAGCCTCTTTCTTACTTGCACCAAAACACATCATGGAGAAAATTTCTTGTCTCTTGAGAGATTTTCTCTGGCAAGGGGGCAAAGGCAATCAAATAAAAATACATTTGGCAAACTGGGACCTTGTAAAGTGCCCAACAACTGACGATGGACTCCAGATCAGAGACCCTGCTCTCGCCAATATTGCTCTTGGCTACAAGCTCCTTTGGAAAATTTATTCTGAACCTTCTCACCCTATCAGTGAAATGCTCAGGATCAAATATGTGCAGGGTGTCTCTCTCAGGCATTTATCAGTCAACAATACTGCCCCTGGCACGCAAACTTGGAACCTCTGCCGAAAGAGCATCAGTCGATTCAAGACTCACCTTTACCGAATTCCTGGCAATTGCTGGCTCCTCAACGCAGGCTACCGTAAACTATTTGAAATATTGGATTGGGACAACAAAGGGAACTGACAGGATTGGAACTTCCCAATCGTTCCAGAGAAAGTGCTCCCTTAGCTTGCAACGCTTAAATTGTTCCTCTCTAACGCAACGCCCGTCCATCAAGATAGCCCAGATACCTAGGGCTGGGGAGGCTCTGGCATTTACAATTCAGCATCACGCTACATCGCTTTGCAGCCAAAAAAGACAGAATCCGTTCCCCAAGCATTTGGAAATAGGTTTGGAACTCTATAGGGCTTCCCAAAGTCAATTTCTTCTTTTGGACCCTCATGCACAATAAATTGCTAACAGGGGATAACTTGTTAAAAAGAAACATTGCTGAACCTCACAGATGCGTGATGTGCAGAAATGCTGGTGAGACAGCCTCACATCTTTTCATAGACTGTGTTTTTCCCAAGGAGGTTTGGGAAATATCACTCCTTGGGTTGTAGGTCAGTTCTCCCCAGCAATGCTCTGTGGCTGATCTATACTCATCATGGTTTCAAATCCATCCACATAACATTCCCAACAATTATCTTTGGTATCATATCTAGCTCTCCATCCCCAAATTTGTGTGTTGGGAAATCTGGCTTGCCCAGAATGACTTGACTTTCAACGATTCTCCTTGTTACCCTGCAAAAGTAGCTGCCAAAGAAAAATATCTTCTCCTTGAATCTATACTCCTGCAATCTCAGAAATCAGATATTTCTCTCCTTCCCTTTAAAAATATCTGGCTGAATCTTCTTAGCTCCCATCCTAAGGACAAAACTTTGATTCCCCCCCTCCCCAATCCACACTGGAGTTTAAGAGAATTAGATGACGACTTTCAAGTATGGTGGAGGAATAAAAACAAAACAACAATCTTCTTTGACGGTGCCTCCAAGGTAAACCCTGGGGCAGCGGGCACAGGTGGAGTCATCTACACCCCAGACAACTCAAGAAAAGATTGCTTCTGCTGGGGATTCGGTCAACATACAAACAACCAGGCATAACTTCTTGGCCTCACAAAAGCCTGCCAAATTTTCCATGATAGAGGCATTAAAGATTGTCAAGCATTTGGAGACTCAGAAATTCTCATAAAAAAGCTCAACTCGAAGTATCATTTTAATAAGGTTGTCCTCAACAAGTCTCTGAAAAGGTTAAAGATCATTCTACAGGACTTTGCCTCCTTTCAATTTTTCCAGATACTCAGAAGCTTGAATAGTGAAGCGGATATAATGGCAAACAAAGGATGCCTTCTCGCACTAGGAGATCTTAACATTAATGATGAAATCATTCTCCATTCAAGTATTCCTTAAGCCAAGAAACATAGTAAATCAAGAAGAATTAAGCTGTACTGCAATGCTGTGTAACGATGGTTGATTAGGCTCCAACCCAACCAAATCACTTATGAATAAAATATACCCGTTTCAGTTAAAAAAAAAAACTTACATTAACTTATTATTTATCAATAATAAAAAAAATCACTAAATTATTATAAATATAAACCAACATAGATCCATCTTAACTTCGGATATAACAAGTGTCGAGTGGAAGCAAATATCTCAAGATTTGATTCCTCTCATCACTTGGTAGATCCTTAGTTAAGATGGATCGATGATGGTTTTTGATAATATTATTTCCATTATATAAATTTCACATCTCTATATCTAAAAGTATTCTCATTTTTAATTTTATTAAACTATTGATTTAATCTCTATGGAATATCGAATAAATATTTTTAATAGTAATGAGGATAGATGGATTAGATATATCACAAAATTAAGGATAAACCTTTTTTTTTTTTAATATATTTAATTAAAAAATGTTATAAAATTAAATTAAAATAAAATATTTTCCCCTTTGGGGGTGCCCAACCACTTGGAAAAAAAGTTTTTCTTTTTCTTTTTCTTTTGTAAGGCGGGGGGGGGGGGGGGAAGAGGGTGCCGGCCACCCCATTGACTTTCAATGTAATGAAGAGAGGGTGACATGGCATACCCTATTATGCACGAAGTTTTCAAAGGTTTATTTCATTGGTCTCAAGGCTATTCACGTTTTGGATTGTTCCTCCATTGTTCCTTAGAGCGAGGCAGGATTTTGTGCCCTGAGTGTGTTACCCCCCTTTCCTCTTAAAATTTTGGTAGTATTAAGTTGTTATGCTAGTCAACTAATGAAATGGAATGAGAAGTGGGAGTTTCCATAATTGATTTGGCATGCTAGAGATTCTGTTGTGATTGCAATTCATAGTGGCATCAATTCCCTATTTCTCTGGGTGGTGGTGGGATGTGGATATCAGACATGATATGGTGGTGATGACACATCTGCGGGGTCGAAGGTAGAATATGAAAATCGTGTAAATTGTTTGCACGGTTGGAAAATCTGGACATGGAATATTTCAGCCTCTGGACATCTAATTTTCTCAGCCTTGTTTCTTTTATACTACTATAAACATGTAACATATTTCTCTTGACTTAGTGCACTATTTTTCTCAGCTTATGTATGTTGTTGGCATGTGTGAGCTTTGTTAAAGGGTCTTTGTAGGGAAATGTTGATGTTTTGGGTCCTGCTACCTTAATAGTTGGCCTATACCCTTGGTATTTTTTCTCCTTAGCAAAGTAGTTATTAAATGATATCTCTAGGTGGCCTGCTTGGTGGGAAATTTCTACTAACTCTTATTATTATATCCATTCATCAATTCCATTTGGATAATCTAGCTGCAACTTTGATCTAAAAACTTGAGAGGCACTTAAAAACTTATAAACAAGACCTTTTAATTGGCCATAAAGTCTTGAAATAATAAGTTACAGTTCATCCACAAACATGTTCATTTCATCATAAACTTGTATCTTAAAATGCATGTAAATGAAATTGATCAAACCATGAATAAACAAAACATGCAAAAATCAAGGTTGATAACGGAGTTCACCCCCTCCACTGGGCTATGCCTCCGGATTCACCTCCAACAGGCCAAATCACTTTTATTGTCTTTCTGAAATGAGGATGCTGTACAATGTTATTTTACAAAAGGGCGGCTAAACCTAGCGTTGTATTCTACCCAAAGGAGTTCAATACTCGTACATATCAACAAATCCTCTGAAATACCACTTGAGATCTCCAAGCTCTCCTAAAAATGAAGCTCTCCAAAGGCTTCTCTAAAACTCTCTGAAGCTCTCTTCTCCTAAACTCTCACATCACACAAAGTACATAGGAGGGTTTTATATAAATTTCAAGATGAGAAAACAAAGGAGAGAAGATATCCTTAGATCCCCTACTCCCAGGAGAAAATAACTGTATGAATCCATTAAAATATGCTCCATATGATTTATGTGGAGTAAATTTCTCAAATCCTCCTATCAAGGACCTTATCCAAAACCCAAGGGATGAGAGAAAATCCCTTAAGCCTCTCCTATCAAGGCCCTTATCCCAAACCCAAGGGATGAGGGAGAATCCCTTAAGCATCTCAACTTCATCACGAATTTAGAAATTGAATTTGAGAAAATCCTCTCATAATTTCAATTTCTATAAAAAATTCAAATATGACGACATCTACATTCAAATTTGAAATACCAATAACCTAGGCTTCAAATGAGTTTGTATTTAACATGGTGTTCCTTGAGAAATGTGTCAAGATCCTCCTGGATCATACCTCCCCACAAAGGAAGGATTTTGGTCCACCAAAAGCTAAAGAAGTTGAAGTTGATTATGATATCAAGGTATTTATTTTCTTCATTAAACATGTGTCTGCATCATAACTCCCAGGGTAAGTTGGTTCATGCATCATATGCAATTTTAAATGTAGCAGGAGTAAAAGAATAACTTCCAATTGGTTCAAATCCCATCACAAAATCCTGTACTCCATGACTTTTCTTCCTTCTATATCAATGGGTGAACTGAATAAACATGAACAAAATTCTCTCTCCACTATTATAAGATAACTGGAACTATGTGAAACATGTTTCAAATCCCTTAATAATGCGGATCATGGCATAAAAATGTGGCTTAAAGGTGAGGTTATCCCATAAAATAATCTTCGACCAAATTTTGAATTCATAAATAAAAAATTCAACTAAAGAAATAATAAATGGAGTAACACATATATTTCCATCCCGTGCTTTCTGGAGAAGTTCCACAACACATATTGTGGTCATTTATATGCTTAATTTCCAATCCAATAAATCAAGAGCCCAATGAAACATCCTCCAAAATCTTAAGGAAAATTTTCAAATTCTTCTATCAGCTTCATGGAAAGATTTGATTTCTTGTTAATGATTTGACGAAACTCAATCATCTGCAATGAAATATCCTGCAACAATACTTGCAAAGTGACCTAGAATGTTTTTAATGTCCATGGCTTCCTCCTTGAGAAATGATCCAAAGTTGTAGAAGAAAGAAGGTATGATTGAGGTGGATATTGACACATTTCTCAAGGAGCACCATGTTAAAGACAAACTCATTTGAAGCCTATGTTATGGGTATTTCAAATTTCAATGTAAATGTGCTCATATTTGAATTTTTTTATAGAAATTGAAATTATGAGAGGATTTTCTCTAATTCAATTTCTAAATTCATGATTAAGTTGAGAGGCTTACGGGATTTTATCTCATCCATTGGGTTTTGGATAAGATCCTTGATAGGAGGATTTGAGATATTTACTCCACATAAATCTCATGGAGCATATTTTAAGGAATTCATGGAGTTATTTTCTCCTTAGAGTAGGGGATCTAAGGAGATATTCTCTCCTTTGTTTTGGGGTCTTGAAAGTTATATAAAACAGTCCTATGTACTTTGTGTGATATGAGAGTTTAGAAGAAGAGAGCTTGAGAGATTTTTTGAGAAGCCTTCGTAGAGATTCATTTTGAGGAGCCATTGGAGAGCTTAAGAGGTATTTACGAGTATTTGTTTAGATGTACGAGTCTTGAACTCCTTTGTGTAGAAGACAACTCTAGGTTTTGCCATGCTTTTGTAAACGAGTATTCTACATCATCCTCATTTCAGAAAGACAATAAAAGTGATTCGACCCATTGGAGATGAATCCAGAGACGTATCCCAGTGGAGGGGGTGACCTTTGTTATCAAACTTGATGTTTGCATGTTTTGTTTATTCATGGTTTGATCAATTTCATTTAGATGCATTTTAAGTTACAAGTTTATGATGAAATGAACATGTTTATGGATGAATTAAAACTTAATATTTCAATCCTTTATGGTCAATTAAAATATCTTGTTTATAAGTTTTTAAGTGCCTCTCAAGTTTTTAGATCACTTGGGTTAGATGATCTCGGGTTTGTGGTTGTCTCGAGGGAAGTAGATTCTCCCAAGTCTTTTACAATATTATTTATTTCTGAGGGTTCACTTTCTGGTTAGCATCTTTGGAGTTGGTGGGTTCTTTATTCCTAACACTACAATATTTTATTACTTGTTGTGGTCCTTATGTCACACCATTGAATGTGTGGTCGTTGTGGGGCTGGTAGATATGGCTAGCAAAGCTGGTTATGCATCTAGTCACAGGCCTAAGTGGTGGAAACTACTTATCAATTGGTGACCTCTCCTAGTACTCAAGAGGAGATCTAATGGTTTGAAAATCATGTTACTCAAGACCGGATAAACTACTAAGGCTGAGAACTATTAGAGAAGGTTTCTCATTGGCTTCTTGACCCTAGTCACACTAGGGGAAGAAGGAATCAGTATATGCGTTCTATTACTTTCCATTGGAAGCTAAAGACCCTGTTAAGATGAGTATAAAGGAGAAACGCAAGGACAAAAATGACAATTCCCTTTCTGAGTGATATTCAACGAAACTGATGGAAACAACAGTCATGTATGGATAGGTTGGAAGCTCGCTTAGCTCACATGGAGTGACACATTCTATTTGATTTTAATCTCTTAGTGTTTCCTAGTATGAGTGCGAAGGATCCGACTCCAATGACATTATCAAATACCTGACTCAGATGACATGTGGCTCTCTTATAACATGTGGCTCTCTTATAACAATCTCTTTTATCCCTGTGGTCTTTTATGGACAATTGTAGTTCCTTTTTCTTTTTTAGAAACTTGCATTCTCATATACTGGTCAACAAATCTAGTTTTCTAAAGTATTGGAGTACGGGGCGTCTGTACACACCAATATATATATATATATATATATATATATATATATATATATATATATATATATAGTGAAATGAGTTATAGTTTTTGGGCATGTGGTATTGATAAGCCATGGTATTGGTCCATTGTATTGAAACAAAGCCTATTTACAAGTTAATGATATCTTGGTAAAGTGGGGATGAATATCCATGGTTAAAAATCTTGTTATATTGTAAGTTTATTGTAAGTATTAAGTTTTTATGTGCTTATTAATTAAATTTAAATATGGTTACAAAATTAGTATTTTAATCTATATGGTAAAATGGATCCTAATTTATAGCTACTATTTATATGTTATATATTTTAATGTGATATGTATATTATGATTTTAGTTTATGTAAAAATTGTTTGTAAGTTTATTAATAAAAACAAAATTACCATGTAACAAATTGAATTTTATTATTTCTATTACTTTTAACTTTTTATTATTAATTGAGTCAAAATTTAAAGTTTTACACTCATTTAAGGACGACGCAACATCTCCCCCATATTAAACTCTATATTACTTTTAACCTTTTATTACTTTTTAATTAATTTGGCATGTACATATTTACAAACATTTATATACTACAACATCACCCCACATTAATTATAAAACATTAGGAATTTGGCTTCTGTGATCCATAAATTATGTATCAAATCTTTTGGTGAAAATAATTGTGTCCATGCGTTTCGAACCAGCGAATGTGATTCAAAACGCGTCGACACAATTTACTAAAATGTGATTTTCACCAAAAAATTTGATACATAATTATAAAACATTTTTCAACTCAATTATAATAAATTATATAAAAAATATTTATTTAAAAACCCTTAATTCACAATATAATCAACCAATTTTCCCAAAACGTTTTGTATATCATCATACTATTCTCTCATAACATAGTAAATATGATTCATTACAACATCTTAAACACAATAGTATTGAATATGATTAATAACATCTTCACCACAATATTATAGCAATAATATTAATGATTTGAAAAACATGCCTTTTTCTCGTTAGTTTTGGCACTCAACGTTCAATTAGCATCAAGTCATTCTCAAATTTTAAGTACACCATGGTGGGGGCAATAAAAGCCCTCAATCCATTCGTTATTGTTCACTTATCAAATAATTGATTCTTGATGGGATGTAATCCGATCCTTATGCCTTTTTACCGGTATGTATTAAAGAAAAAATATATATTAAATTAAAATAAAAAATAATTAATTATGATCTTTATGTTTATCGTTATGTATTAAAGAAAAAATATATATTAAATTCAAATAATAAAAATTAATTAATATGTTATTATTATATAAATTATTATAAAATTAATATATTTTTTAAATAAGTGAGTGAGAATGTTTGAATTTTTTCTTTTATTATAAAAAATGGTTGACTAGCCAACCAAGAGAATTCAAAGTGATAAACATAAACATTATGAAACTTTTCTTATTTTACTATTTCACCTTGCAAATTCAAATTGAAAACACATATAGGAGGCTTAATGTCTTTGTTCTTTGACAAACTTTGTTTGTCCAGAATTTAAGGAAATAAAGAAACCTAATGCTCACCACAAGTAAAATAGTTTATAGTTCTTTGTGCATGCTCTAATATATATTGTTTGATTTTTTTTGTATTTTTTATAATTTTACTATGTTTATTTTATAGTAATGAGTAGCTAAGTTTAAACTACGATTTTTTTTTTATAATTTTCTTTTCAATTCAAGAACACATGAGATTACATAGTCATAATGTGATTCTGCAATATGTGTGCAATAGCAATAAATGCATCGTACTTGGTAAACTCAATCATTTTATAGTCTATTGCTAAAACAACTAAAAAAAAATACAAAAAATATATTCTCATAATTTATTACATTAACTCTACGAGAATTTCATTCCGAAGCATGCTAAATCATACTCTTCTATTTTTTATGATCACACTTGGAACCAATCAGAAAAAGATTGGTAGGTGCCAATTGATCCATTGAATGCATAAAGATCTTTCACACATAAGTTCGTTATGAAATGACGTCTAAAAAGTTCTCACTTTATTCATAGAATTGGATATCTATTGAATCGAATTTTGCTCAATTTAAAACAATAAAAGATATGCTATGCATTAAATTGTATTCAACAAGTGTTAATCACCATCCTTGTAAAAATTTACGACTGGTTTAACTTCTTTTGACATGAGACATAACAAAAATTTCAAACATGGTAACAATGCTCTCTCTCTATTTAGAGAGAGAGAGAGAGCTCCTGATGCTTCATGAGCTCCTAATGCTTCATGCCAAAATTAAATTGCACTCAATTTCTTGCCACTATCTTTGGGATTAATGGGGAGGTACATATTCATGATTTCTTGAAATTCCCAAAAACATCCCTAACGTGCGCGCACACACACACACAACTGGGAGCAAGATGGAGTACAGACTAGAGTTTATTTTTGTTGCAAAGTTTTGGATAGTGCCACTACAGGCCGAGAGATCACTACAACCATAGCAGGCAGGCCAAAGAACACAATTCCTCAGGCACTAGACACAACATTGATCCCTTCAATTTTTAGGATCACAACACCTCTCCACTCTCTCTTTGTTGGATGTGGGGGTTTTGATTGCATGCAGGTTGGTGTTCATTGACGAACTGGAGAGATACATGCAAAGGGTTTGGATATGATTTACTCAGATCCTTGGTCCCTTTTACACTTTTTTATTGGTGGTGTGAATGGGGATAGAGCGGTTTTGAGGGGGTTTTCAAGGCTTGAATGTCTTGTTTTTCAATATTTTTTGTTGTGCTTCCCTCAGATCGAAGCTGATTTGATTGTAAAAAATCGTTTCCTTACTCCTTTTGGATTAATGGAGTGGTTATACGAAATGGTCCATTTCTAGTGTGCTTTTGGATGAACTTCTAGGTCCGCATGTCCAAATCCATATGATTTTTCACTCTTCTACAGGGGCATTGATATGAATTTGGAGGAGGGTTTCCCAATTTTTGTCAAGACCCTAAGCAGGAACTCAATCCTTTTATGGGTGTTTGGATATGATCTTATGGTGGACATAAACATAAGATTGAGAAGTGGATTGGAATCTTTGTTTCTTCGTGAAGAAACAAAATTGGTAGCTTGTTGACTTAAATGTAAAAATACACAAGATCTATTTTATAGTAATAATTTATTATATATAAAATGTACAAGTGATGATAAATGTTACAATGAAGGCCTGTTTATATACCTAGGCACGTGCCCTTTCATGAATGGTCATGTCCATTAAGACATGCCTATTCGTTAACTAATCATTAATTAACTACAATTACGATTTATTATTATTTATATATATTTATTCTATTTTATAAAAATTATATTCTTAAAATTGCCTCTCCCTCCAAAAGCTTTGTCCTCAAAGCTTTGTCCTCAAAGCTTGTAGATGTCAATTTCCTTCACATCATCGTTGGTTGTCTCGGCATGTATAATTTTCCAGTGATACTCCCTTAGAGTTAGGGTTTATATATATATATATATATATATATATATATATATATATATATATATTAATTCATTAACCTTGTATTGGCTATGGTAACCTTGTATGGATGTATTGAATCAACCTTTGACAAGCAGTTATAAGCCTGGATTGCAACAGAATCATATGTATGCATGTAATTCTGTCTAGAATGCTTAACAAAACCTAAAACTAAATGTATTCACAAACCATTGAGGATTGAAGAAGTGCTATCACAACGTGGTCTCTAAGAGGATGTATGATAATATCACAGAGTTGTCCAGGTATTGAATCAAGATCATGAATGACAGTTTCCACTCGAGCTTGAGAGACACTTCCTTTATATAAACCGTAGAGAAATTGTTAGAAAATATCCCAAAAGATTATTTTAACACCTTATATAGGCTATCGAACGAGGTATGAATTAACGCCACACTCGTATGCATCGATATGAATTGAGCCGCTTATGAATCAAGCCACACCTGTTGACCCTCGTTTTGACCAATAACACCTTGATGGCATGGCTATCGAACCGGCGTATGAATTGATGAGGCACCCACATGAATCGATCCATGTATGAATCAAGCCGCTTATGAATCGAACCACACCTGCTGACCATTATTTCGACGAGTACTATCTTGACGGCATGCTGAAACCCACAATACGTATTGATTCTTTAGGCAACATGCTGAAACCAAAAATATGTATCGATTCTTTAGGCAAGTGCCCTAAAATGTAGAACACACAATCACAAAAAACCATATAATGTTTGACTCTAAAATTTTGTATCACAAAGAGACTTAAGTCAGGCGAAGGATGTCTCGTGATATTCCATGTCATTTTGCACAGGTCAAAATCCAAACAAGTCAATTCTGCACTCCAATAGTAGAGTAGCAACCATGGGTGCTTGTTGATGGGTGTCTTTTCACATATACTAGTTAAGAAGAATTTAGATGAGGGTAAGGCGTTCCATTCTTGGCACACTCTTAGATACCTGTAGACAAATTTTGCGGTTATCTACGCAGCTATATTCCTTTCGAAATCTTCAGGAAAATTGTTCTAGTCAAAATCGGTAGTTTCCGCTTTCAATTCTTCCTTCTTTTTCATTGTTTAGGAAATGTGCCTTTTTGAATCACTATATAGCATCAAAACAACAATTCAAAATGATACAGCGAGTTCCTTTCTGCCTTTGGGAAATCCAATTTTCAAAACACGGTGGCCTAAAAAGTTTTTCCACATTAAACGTTGCCCACTATATTTACTCAAATCAAATTCTTTGAAGATATTTTGTGATGAATGTTTGAATAACTCGTTGATATCCTTCGATAATTCAATATCCTTGGACATTCCTTCAATATTATTTGTGAACTGGCTTCCACACTCGATATTCAACTTAGAAATCATTGACTTCTCTGCATCAATGGATGCACTTTTTCCTAAAAACTGTCTTTTTGCAAGATCTTCTATCTCTTTCTAAGGCACTTCTTTAGTCACACTATGAACCTTTTGCCCAAGTTTTTGTGCTTCTGAAATAAAATTCTCTTCAAGAATAACCAATTGTGAAAATTCCACCATAAATTGGTTAGTGCTATGACTTGAGTTGGGTATTGGCATAAACTTCTTCGTATCTGAGGAAAACATGGTGTCTCTCTTCTCTTCATTTTGTACTTTAATACCAACAAGGGTATAATCTTTACAATTCCTTTCAAATTCCAGATTCATTTGATTAGTGTGTTTGTTGTCAGACTTTGATGTAATACAGGGGTAATTTACTTGCAATTCTTGTCGTGATGTATCAGTCATAGGTCGATCTGTTGGCAGTGGAGATTGAGTAGAGCCTTGAAGGGAGGTGGCCCCAAAGTTACATCCATCAGTTTCATCCACAGTGTGAGAAGGAAGAAGAATGCCTTTTCCTTCTGGGAAGGAAGTAGCTTTGACCAATTTTTTAATGTCTTTTTGCTGATAAAACAGACATTATTTATGCATATGTTCCTTAATTTTATTCGTCTTCAAGGTCCTCAACAAAAAATGGTTTTTCAAGACCAAAATTTTAATGTCTTTTGTTGATAAAACAGACATTATTGATGCATCTGTTCCTTAATTTTATTCGTCTTCAAGGTCCTCAACAAAAAATGGTTTTTCAAGATCATGGGACACTTGATTCCCAATTCCTTTCACATCCAAAGATTCATTTTGAGTCACATCACTAATAGCTTCCAAGCATTTAACCAGTCCACTTTCACCTGGGCTTCTTGTCACATCATGGACAAGTTTCTACGCATTTAAAAATAAGACATTATGAATTTAACCATCATGGAAGAAAACATGGCTAAAAGATTCAACAACTTTCATTTCAACATTTGTATGTTGCATTCAACAATTAATTTTGTGTTAGGTGAGGTATGATCGATGTCACTAGACGATGCATTAGGAGCTCCTATAGGGGAGGAATCAAGCCCTAAATTGGTTTCACCCCTTTTGAATCTTTAACATTATAGTTTGATTCAATATCTACAGTCGTTAATCCTTCACTACAAGTTCTAATTAAATTCTCAGCTGAGCACTTTTCTTCAACATTTGGTCCATTTTCTTTCTACGCGTGGATATTTCCTTGTAAAGACACTAGTTTCCTGTATATATTTATCACTACCCTGCATGCTTTCCACACCTCTATTTCTTGCTTTATCATCATAACATGTCTGTGAAAGACTCTCAGGTGATCCCAGATGGGCCTCTAAATTAGACATAAAATAAGGCCCATCTACCTTCCTTATGCACATAAAAGGATATATTAAATCTCTCCTTCTACACTTAATAATGTTTTATTATGATTTAATATGTTCTTAAGAAGGATTAAAGGTAGTTGCATATTTTTTCCTAATATTGGTTATTTTTGTAGAATATTGTGATAATATTTGGCAGATTATACGGATTTGGAGAAGGAGATGATTTAGGGACTTGCTCCCTGCCATTGGAATATCAGGATTGGAGAATAAATGAGCACAACATCAGGAAATTACGGAGAAATCTTGGAGATATTCAAGGGGATTGTCCACCCTCATTAACTCTCAAAGGCAGCCAAAGGATCCTCATGAGATCCCCCTCCAACAATTCGAATTCCAGAGGCAGCCAAGAAACTCAAGACCAAGTGCACTCAAGCCATACTTCACTTAGAGTCTCCATCAAATCGAATTCGTTGAGGTAGCCAAGCAACTGAATACGAAGGGAACTCAATCTATGTTTACTTGGAGTCAAAGTGGACTCAATCACCATTTTTAAGGGAGTTGTTGGTAGCTTCCCTATAGAATAAATAGAGTAGAGATAGAGCTATGAAGGGGTGAGTTAGTTAGCCAATGGGTTGATTCTAGTCAATTCCATTTTATTCTTCGATTCCATTCAGAACTTTTGATGCAAGCTATTAGGATTTTGCTGTTGAGACCTTCAGAATGTAATAAGACTATATTATTAATGCAATGAGTAGACATATTCCATTTTACTGATTTAATTCCAGAGAGCTGGGCTCGTGGGTTAGGGCCCAACCCATGTGCCTCAACTTCTCTGCTGTTACTATCTTTTCCTTTCTGTCATTTCGCTAGTTTTGCTTCTACCATTTAGTTAGATCTTCTTCTTATAGTTTCATGGCTGCTTAGTCTTTTCTTTCAGTTCGTTTTTGTAGTTTTATTTTCTTTTGAGTAATAGAGTAGAGGAGAAAACTACAAAAGCTTTGGTCAAGCCTCCCCCTCTCACCTTTTTCAATATAGCTCGAGGAGGGCAAATCTTCCCACAGACCCAAAAACTGATTCTGCTACACCTCCATTCCTTCCTATATTCCGCTTCTTTTTACCGCTTCACTTACCTTTTTCCCTAAACGCACTAAAGCCCTTCAACTCCACCTTATTCCTTTGGTTTTTCCATTCATGGTTTCCTTAACTTATTAATGCAAAATACGTTAAAAAAAACCATTCAAAACCCATTTAAATGTGACCTCTGCCTTCCTCCTCGGTTCTCCCGATACCGTACTTCACCTATTCGCGAAATTGCACTTTGTAGCTCTTACCTTTTTCCTTGAAGACTTACCACTCTCCTTTGCCGATTTCCTGTTGTATTCCTTTGTTCTATCGATTTTCGTCGCCTTACTTGTTTTAACGCAAAACACTTGAAAAACCATTGAAACTTGACCTCCGCCTTTCCTCATCGAAACTCCCGCTACCATACATTGCACTTCGCAAACTGCAACTTTTCCCCTTTCTCCATTATAGTTACCTCTCCTATCTGCCGATTGGGATATTGCGATATCACATATCTCAGATTGCAAACTCCACCGCATCGCAAATCACATTTCCCACCTTTCCCCTTTTTCATCAAGACTTACCACTTGTTTTCGCTGATTACGATATTGCGAAATCGAAAATGGCAAATCAAACTGTTTACCTCTTTCGTTTAACACTTACAACTCGTTTCACAGATGCGATAATTCCGTCGCATCGCACATCGCACTTCGCACTTCGCACTTCGCAACATTTCCCTTCTCCCTTCAACACTTACTGCTCCAACGTTGCGATATTTCAATTGCGATATCAGTCCCATCGCCACATCACCTGTCGCACTTCGCAGGATTTACCTCATCCAATTTCGCATTTTGCTCCTGCTCCCGAACTACATTTCCGCTATCCCTTTACTTTTGCGATATTGCGATTGCGACATCACATATCGCAACCTTTGCCTCCATCGCATCTCCGACATCGCATATTTCACATAATTCCTCTCCAAAGCCATTTCTGCGCCATATTATAAGGTTTTATAAGGTTTAAACCCCCACTTTCCACTCTAAGCCCTGTTTCATGTGCTAAGCCCTCCATTAACCACTTTTTCCCTTTTCTTTCCTCCAAGCTGAAAATCAACACTTTTTCAATTAGAATTAAATCATGGATAGCTTAGTTGCATGGATAGAAGCATAATAGATAGACCATAGGATAAGTTGAGTGCATTTAGCCGTTTGGCCAAGTTAAGTAAGATTTAGAATTAGTTTCATTTCTGCCATTTCTTTTTAGCAAGTTAAATTAGTTTCCTTTCTGCCAGTTCTTTTCAGCAAGTTAAATTAGTTTCCTTTTTGTCATTTCTTTTCAAAAATTTAAATTACTTTCATTTTTGTCATATCCTTTCTGCAATTTAGTTTATTTTCATTGAAGTGTGACAGACTTCACTGAAAACCCATAGAAGTAGCACCTTTTCATAGAGAGGAAGAGGATGACATGAACAAAATGCATCTGTTGTGTATATAGCACTATCACCTCCAAGTTTGTACGAACGTCGGGTTGATAAAGTAAAGTAGGGCAACCCCTGGGAGTTGCATCTCTCTTGGCGCAATACCAGGGCTCACCACTTTTTGGCGTCATTGCCGGGGAGGTGTCTAGTAGATGCTTTGATTTTGTTTTAGCATTTGTTTATGCTTTCCTTTTCATGTTGTTTTCGAAATATTGAAAAATACAAAAAAAATCTGATTTTCATGCCTCATAGGAGTAGGGATACTCAAAATCGTTTTTTTTTTAAATGCTTCTCCAACACCAACCCCCCCCACTTGACCACATGGTGTAGTAAGAACCATATCACCATAAAATTTTGAAGAAAGAAGAGATGGATGGATATTATGACAATGAAGAAGATCTTATTGGGTTTCCCATTCAAGATATGGACATTAGTGTACCTATGAAGAACATCCCTCCATATTTCCTTACCAACTTCCATGGTATGAGGACAGAGGATCCAGAAACATCTCTCTTTGAATTTGAGATACTTTTTAGGTCTTATGGCTACTTATCACAAACTACAAAACTAAGATTGTTTCTTGCAACATTTAAGGATAGAGCTCTTAAATGGTTCATGAGTCTAAGTACTAATTCAATAAGGTCATGGAATGATATGAAAAAGACATTTCTAGAAAAATATAATGATCGTGATCTTAGAGAAGAAATTTTTAGAATGAACCAAGAAGAATATGAGAGCCTTGAGGATCTAATAGAGAGGTTCATGTATAATGTTAAGAGGGAAAAATTGCATCATCTAGGATTTGACACACTAAAATCCCTCTTACTTGTAACAATTAGGGACGAGTGGATTGATCTCCTTAATCTCATGAGTAGAGGAGATATATACCAATTGTCATTTGAAGAAATTTGTGAAACTTGCAAGAACATATCAAGAGGAAGGGAAAGAGTAAGTAAATCACATAAACATTGGTAAAGCAAGATGAACTTGGAAATTTTCTTGATAACTTTAAAACAAAGATTCTTAGCAATCTAAGTGAACAAGTAGAAATGTTATGAATGCAAAATGAGAAAAAAAAAGATGCTGATATTTTTGTTAGCCATTTAGAATCATATGCTATTAAATGTTGTTCATCATTCCCCAAGTTTAAAGAAGTTTACCAAGAAGACAATGGAGCAAGGAAATCACCAAAGAAGCTGTGTTATGTAGCTCCAGGGAGACCCTGGCAACCCAATCAACTTGATATGATGCAAGGACCCACTTCAAAATTTCAAGCTTATTCACATCCATCTCAAACTAATTGGGACACACTCCCTCCTTGGAAATCTTGGCCATCTCAACCCTAAAACCAATCTTGGCAACATGGTTGGCAATGTCCTTATTGGAAAATCCACAATATCCTCAATATTTCCCTCCATATCCTCCATACCCAACTCCATTCTATCCTACCATCCATCTCCACCACAACCACAACCTCAACCACATCCATCTCATATATCCACCCCCACTCAACTAGATGTACCACCATTTCCAAACCCACACCATGAAGTATCTTAGCCCACTTACAATGCTGAGGTACAACACTACCAAACATATCCTCTTAATCTAAATAGTCTGCATCTTAGTTCAAGAAAGGTATTGAAAAGAAAAGATTTTCTCGATGTTATTGAAGGACAACATCAATAAGAAGGAGATCCAAATGAGGAGATCATAAGATCAAGGGCTGCACTTGATGAAGAGCTGACATTAGAATCAGATGTTGAGAAATTTCCCTAATGTTTACCAACATTTCCTCCATGTGTTCAAGAGAATAGTCAGCAAAAAGAGGAATATTTGAATGTCATAATAGAATAGGAAATCCAAGGTGATCCAACTCAGCAAGTGGACTAGGGGCATCACAACTATATTGACATATGGTTCCAAACATCCATTAAGTTGCAACAACACACTCTTCTCCAATAGTACTTGATACAATCCCAGTCAAACCAATTCATCTCTCATATTCAGGTACATGTAAAAGGATGTATTCCAAGTGTGCACATGATTTTATATGTCACCTTGATGTGTACATGGCTCCATTGGAAGTATTCCTATACTTGAAAAAGATTTTGTTTTTTTCAAGTAGGGTAGGAAAGTGAAAAAAAAAAGAAAAAAAAAAGAAAAAAAAGGGAAATAATAAAATCTCAGGTGAAAACCTCTTTTGAGGCGTCTAAGATAGGCTCACTGATTGAACACCTCCATGAGGTGGTCATTGGGTTGAAAAAAAGAGAGGAAAATAAAAGATCCTAGGTGAAAACCTCCCTTGAGGTGCTTAGGCAGACCTACTAGTGGAAAACCTCATTGAGGCAGCTAGTAGGCCTTAAAAAAAAATTGTATTTCTCCATGTATCTCTCTCTAATGAATGCATGTGCACACCAACATTTGCAAGCAGAAAAACAAAAAGTTGGCACAAAAAGAAAAATTGGTCAACACTTTAGTCAAAGTTAGTCAAACTTGGAATTCCTCCTCCTATGCTTAGAAGCTCCAAAAGGAACTCAAGGAGATTATCATATGCAGCTTCAGAACAACTTCAACAACCATATCAACTGCAACATCAATATCACATGAAAAAACAAATCAATGGTAAGGCTCAGGTATGAAATCATCTAACCCTTTCTTCGAATCTATTTTAGCTTAATAAAACATTAAAAAGTGTGAGAATGAAAGCTTTTTTATATAGCCAAATCAGTAGCAAAACAACCTCAGTTTTATCTAGCAACTAGCCTCACTTTTTCCACCAAGAAAAGGGACAAGACAAAGTAAAAAG
This sequence comes from Pinus albicaulis, assembly GCA_034641835.2. NCBI lineage: Eukaryota > Viridiplantae > Streptophyta > Pinopsida > Pinales > Pinaceae > Pinus > Pinus albicaulis. Next base: position 620,913,859 of record CM076572.1, on the reverse strand, counting down.
GACTTGAGAAAGTGGGTAGTAAGAAACTCGTTGTAATAGAGGACAAGGAGTGCCAAGGGGTAACCAAGGGTGAACTCAATTCACAGAAAAAAGAAATTTCAGTTTACTTTGCATGCAACAAAAAGAAAAAAAAAAGGAAAAGGGAGAGAAAAAAACAAATAAAAAGTGGATCCACCACCTCTTGGCATGCAAAACAGATTTACTTAAGGCATATGAGGACCTCCATGAAGCATCTACAAGAAGAATTGCAACAAGAAGAATAGTAAGAAGATTAGCAGAAGAGTAGCGCATGGCCCAAGAAACAGAAAATGAAATAAGCCAGCATGCAGGAAGAACCATAAGGCAGGGAGGATGAATAGGTTTCTCAGAGGATGAGCAATAGTTTCAATAAGGGGGTGGTGGTGGGCCTTTAAATTAGACATAAAACAAGGCCCATCTAACCTTTCTTAGGCCCATATACTTTCCTTATGCACATAGAAGGATATATTAATTCTCTCCTTCTGCACTTAATAATGTTTTCTTATGCTTTAATATGTTCTTAGGAAGGATTAAAAGTAGTTGCATATTTTTGCGTAATATTGGTTATTTTTGTAGAATATTGTGAGAATATTTGGAAGAATATACAAATTTGGAGAAGGAGATTATTTAGGGAATTTCTCCCTGCCATTGGAAGATCAGGATTGGAGAATAAATGAGCACAACATCAGGAAATTAGGGAGAAATCTTGGAGCGATTCAAGGGGATTGTCCACCCTCCTTAACTCTCAAAGGCAGCCAAAGGATCCTCATGAGATCCCCCTCCAACAATTCGAATACCAGAGGCATCCAAGCAACTCAAGACTAAGTGCACTCAAGCCATACTTCACTTGGAGTCTCCAGCAAATCGAATTCCAAGAGGCAACCAAGAAACTGAAGACGAAGGGCACTCAATCTAAGTTTACTTGGAGTCAAAGTGGACTCAATCACCATTTTCAATGGAGCTGTTGGTAGCTTCCCTGTAGAATAAATAGAGTAGAGGTAGAGCTAGGAAGGGGTGAGTTAGTTATCCATTGGGTTGATTCTAGTCAATTCCATTGTATTCTTCGATTCCATTCAAAACTTTTGTTGCAAGCTATTAGGATTTTTCTGTTGAGACCTTCGGGATGTAATAAGACTGTATTCTTAATGCAATGAGTAGACAAACTCAATTTTACTGATTTAATTTTTGAGAGCTGGGCTCGTGGGTTAGGGCCCAACCCATGTGTCTCAGCTTCTCTGTTGTACTTCTTTTCCTTTCTGTCATTTAGCTATTTTTGCTTCTGCCATTTAGTTAGATCTACTTCTAATAGTTTCATGGATGCTTAGTCTTTGCTTTCATTTCTTTATTGTAGTTTTATTTTCTTACGAGTAATAGAGTAGAGGAGAAAAACTCCAAAATTTGTGGTCAAGCCTCCCCCTCTCATCTCTGTCAATAGAGCTCAAGGAGGGTGAATCTTCCCATAGACCCAAAAACTGATTCTGTTACGCCTCCATTCCTTCCTTTTTTCCGCTTCTTTTTAGTGTTGCACTTACCTTTTTCCCTAAACGCACTAAATCCCTTCAACTCTGCCTTATTACTTTGGTTTTTCCATTAACGGTTACCTTACCTTATTAACGCAAAACACATAAAAAAAACCATTCAAAACTCATTTAAATGTGACCTCCGCCTTCCTCCTCAGTTCTCCCGCTACCGTACTTCGCCTGGTCATGAAATCGCACTTCGCAGCTCTTACCTTTTGTCTTGAAGACTTACTGCTCTCCTTTGTCGATTGCCCATCGTATTCCTTTATTCTATCGATCGTTGTTGCCTTACTCATTTTAATGCAAAACGATTGAAAAACCATTAAAACTCGACCTCTGCCTTTCCTCATTGAAACTCCTGCTACCGTACATCGCACTTCACAAACCGCAACTTTTCCCCTTTCTCCATTACACTTACCGCTCCTATCTTTCGATTGTGATATTGCGATATCACATATTGCAGATCGCAAACTCTGTCGCATCGCAAATCACATTTCACACCTTTCCCCTTTTTTTATCAAGACTTACCGCTTGTTTTCGCCGATTGCGAATTTGCGAAATCGCAAATCGCACCGTTTACCTCTTTCGTTTAACACTTATTGCTCATTTCACCGATGCGATAACTCCGCCGCATCGCACATCGCACTTCGCAACATTTCCCTTCTCCCTTCAACACTTACCGCTCCAAGGTTGCGATATTGTGATTGTGATATCAGTCCCACCGCCACGTCACCCGTTGTACTTCGCACTTCGTAGGATTTACCTCATCGCATTTCTCATTTCGCTGCTGCTCTCGAACTATATTTCCGCTATCCCTTTACTTTTACGATATTGCGATTGTGACATCGCATATCACAACCTTTGCCTCCATCGCATCTTTGCCATTGTATATTTCACATTATTCCTCTCCAAAGCCATTTATGCGCCATATTATAAGTTTTTATAAGGTTTAAACCCTCGATTTCCACTTCTAAGCTCTGTTTCATGTGCTAAGCCCTCCATTAACCACTTTTTCCCTTTTCTTTCCTCCAAGATGCAAATCAACATTTTTTCAATTAGAATTAATTCATGGATAACTTAGTTGCATGGATAGAAGCATGATAGATAGACCATTGGACAAGAAGAGTGCATTTTTCCGTTTGGCTAAGTTAAGTATGGTTTAGAATTAGTTTCCTTTCTGCCATTTCTTTTTAGCAAGTTAAATTAGTTTCATTTCTACCAGTTCTTTTCAACAAGTTAAATTAGTTTCCTTTTTGTCATTTCTTTTCCATAATTCAATTTAGTTTCATTTTTTTCATTTCCTTTCTGTAATTTAGTTTAGTCTCATTGAAGTGTGACAAAATTCACTGAGAACCCCTAGAAGTAGCACCCTTTCATAGAGCGGAAGAGGATGACATGAACATAATGCATCTTCTGTGTATATAGCACTATCACCTCCAAGTTTATACGAACACCAAGTTGATAAAGTAAAGTAGGGCAGCCCCTGGGAGTTGCAACACTCTTGCTGCAATACCAGGGCTCACCAATGCCTCACTGAAAATTTTCCCTCCACCATGCTCATTACCTTCCTCCAATGAGGAATATGGAATTCCTTGCTTTTCTAGCACCATAATGTTCTTGCAAGAAACATCTTCAACACACTTATCAGCATTACACTTACTATTTTTTTTAACTTTGCAATGGATTTGGCATGTCTTGGATTTTTTCTGCAATATCAATTTTCATTAAAGTGTCCGCAACATGTTCTTTAACAATTCCTCTAAGCTTGGAATGTCATTTTTATCATTTTCATAATCCATAATTGGCATAACCTCTTTATGATTTTCTTCCTCCTCTTTCTCACAATCCACTTTTTCTTTTTCCAATATGTCATCAATGTCTTCTTCAACATCTTCCTCATTGTTATGATATTGTTCATCTTCTTGTTTCTCAAGATAATCCTCATCCACATCCTCTTCACCTGGATCATCATCTTGATAAATATCATTCTCATACACATCAAGATCAATTTTTTCTGGATCCTCATATTTATCAGCTTTATCAGAATCATCATCTTGATCATAGTCTCCTTCTTTATTATGGATTTTTGCATAACTTTTCTTAAAAAATGCTATAACTTCTGCACATGATTTTTCTAATTGTTGAAGCTTTTCTTGAACTTTTTAAAACTTCTCAATGCCTTCAAGATGTACACATAATGGAATATTGTGCGATGTACTACATTGAAAGGCTCACATGATTATATTTTTGCGGCATGGCTCTGATACCATTGAAGCAAAAAAACTGATAGCTTGTTGACTTAAATGTAAAAATACACAAGAGGGATTTTGTAGTAATAATTTATTATATATAAAATGCACAAGTGATGATAAATGTTACAATGAAGGCCTGCCGATATACCTAGGCACATGCCCATTCATGAATGGTCATGTCTATTAAGACACGTCTCTTCGTTAACTAGTAATTAATTAACTACAATTATGATTTATTATTATTTTATCTATATTTTTTCTATTTTGTATAAATTATACTCGTAACACTTCGCAATGCCTATTACACGAAGGGGAGAAGTTAAAGGATTTCATCCCGTTGCATGAATTCAATATCTCATGAAACTCCACCATCACTATGCTTGTACGATTGTGTGGTGGAGGTACGGGTACTAGGAAGCTAGACTTCTCATTATCTTACAAGGAATATGCTTGTACCAAAATCCCAAGTGGATTTGCCTCCTTCAAGGATGTGGTGCAAGGGAAGGTCCCCATCCTATTAGATCAAGTCCAAAACAACCTAGACCCAACATTGTAGAAAAAATGGAATAAGCACCAACCATGGGATTTAATCATTCAGAGGTAAATTATCTTCTTTTTTTGATCTCTAATATAGGGTTTTTATATGCATATTTAAGGGTTTTTGGCCCAAATATGATGCATTACACCAATGGGTTTTCTCTACATGGACCCCAAACCATGATATAAATTTATGTTCTAAGGGTTTTGTTCATTGGTTAATTTGATAAATAGAAATATCTAGAGCATTTCCTAAATGAGGGGCCATGGTTTTGGGGCAGATATGGGCTCTTCATTACCCCATGGTTCACAAATTTTGATGTTAAAAACATGGTGGTTTCAACAATGTTGGTATGGGCGAGTAACCCAATCTCCCTCTTCCTTTCTTGCATCATCAATTCTTAGAGGATATTGGGAATACTCTTGGAAAATTCAAAAAGAGGGGCCGTTACAAATCAAAAAGAGGGGCCGTTACAAAACAAAAAAAGGTATCTTTACTTTCACTAAGATTTTCGTAGAGATAGACCTCAACAAAGGTCTACCTGAACGCATCCAAACTAAACACAAAAACTTTCAGCGGACCCATGTATTAGATTACGAGAACATTGCATTACGATGTCAACTTTGTTTTCAAACAAGACATTTGCATAACACACGCCCATAGGAAAAAAATATACCAAAAAGGAAAAAGAGGCTCTCCCATTAGCCAAAGGGATGGAAGTTATTTGACCCTCACCTTTCTAAAGGAGACTAATAAAATATGAGGGATAACCATCCAAATACGAATGTGTAGGCCCAACATGGTAACCAAGAAATGGGGTGTTGCGGATTATTCTAGATTTGAAACCAATATTCAAAAGGGTACTAAATTAGTAGATATCCAAACATTAGAGTAGCATAAAGTAAAAACTCATAATGAAAAGGGTATGAGATATATAAAGAGAACTAATGTCTCCGAGAGCTCAAAATAAGACAAAGAAGCCTTTGTGCAGACAATTGGAAATAAATTGGCATGGGTAACAATTGATCCCAAACTTGGGGTCTGGAAAAAGGTTCAGAAAAAAATTAAGGTAAAAAGGAGAAGTTAAGTTCATGAATTTGGTATCTCAAGAAACCCCACCATCATTATGCTTGCACGACTATGTGGTGTAGATATGGGTACTAGGAAGCTAGAATTCTCAATATCTTACAAGGAAACTGTTTGTACCTAAAACCCAAGTGGATATGTCTCCTTCAAGGATGTGGTGCAAGGGAAGCCCCCCATCCCATCAGATCAAGCCCAAAACAACCCATACCCTACATTGTAGAAAAAATTGAACAAGCACCAACCATGGAATTCAATCATTCAAAGGTAAATTATTATTATTATTATTTTTTAATCTCCAATCTAGGGTTGTTATTTGCATATTTAATGGTTTCTAGTTCATATCTGATGCATTACACCAATTATTTTTCTCTACTTGGACCCCCAACTATGATATATATTTATGTTCTAAGGGTTTCTTCATTGATTAATTCGATACATATCAATATCTGGAGCATGTCCTAAATGAGGGACCATGGTTTTGGGGCAGAGATGGGCTCTTCATTACCCTATGGTTCCCAAATTTTGAATTTAAAGAAATGGCGGTTTCAACAATGTTGGTATGGGTCAGACTACCCAATCTCCCTCTTCCTTTCTTGCACCATCATTTCTTAGAGGATATTGGGAATACTCTTGGAAAATTGAAAAATAGGGACCTTGAGAAAACAAAAAAAGGTATCTTTACTTTTATTAGGATTTTTGTAAAGATAGACCTCAACAAAGGTCTACCTGACTACATCCAAACTCAAAACAAAAAATTTCAATGCGTTATGAAACCAGCTCCAAAAATAGAAGAAAAGAGAGATCAATGCCTTAGAAATAGCCACTTCGAGAGGGCAAACTCCAATACATTACATAAATGAACAATTCTTGGATGATACAAATGAAAAAACCCCCTTTTATATATAGGAGTCCATGGGGTCACAATATAATCCTAGCCGACCTAACAATAATAATGTAAGGGCACAATAATAACAATATTAGGGTTACAGGGGTACAACAATAACAATAAGGGGGTTACACTAACAATAATAAGGGACTATGCATACTAAGTAATATGTAAGGGACCTAACATGCCCCTCTCCTTCAAAAAGTGTTGTCCTCAATGCTTGGTAGCTTAGGATGTACTGTATAAAATTCTCATCCTTCCATGTGAATCTTTTAATGGAGGTAAGTTCTTCCATTTGATGTGGGGTACTCATAAGTCAATCGTTTCGTATTTGTAGGTTCTTGTTTCGTGAGCGCCGAGTTCCAATATGATTTTTCCTTCCTCATCAAGTTCTAGCAATATTGTTTGAACTAGGAGTTTGTCCCCTTTAACCTTCTTTAAGCATGAAACATGGAAAACTAGATGCACTCGTGAAGAAGCAGGAAGCTCCAATTTGTATGCCATAGTACCAATCTTTTGCATCACCTTGTAAGGACCATAATACTTTGGCGATAATTTCTTATCCTTCTTAGCTTGCTTGAGGGAAATTTGTTTGTATGGTTTTAGCCATAAAAATACCCAGTATCCTACATCAAAACTTCTCTCGTTGTGATGTTGATCTACCTGTTGTTTCATTCGATTTTGTGCCAAATTTAGGTTACCCTTTAAGAGTTGGAGAAATTATTGTTGATGCTCGATGTGATCTTCCACTGCTTGAACCTTAGAATTTTTTCTTAAAGAATATGTGATGGACGATGGATGATATCCATAAAGTGCCATAAATGGGGTCATTTTTGTTGTAGTATGGAAGGAATTGTTATACCACCATTCAAAGAGAGGTAACCACTTGAACCATTGTGTTTGCTTATCAGATACAAAACAACGAAGATATCCTTCCAAACATTTATTCACTATCTCAGTTTGACCATCATATTGAGGATGATAAGATGAGCTATGAGCTAGTTGAGTACCCAGACAAGAAAATAATTCCATCCAAAAATTTCCAATAAAAATGGGATCTCTGTCACTTACAATAATCTTTGGGTTTCCATGTATCTTTTGAATTGTTTCCATAAATGTAGCAGCAACTGTACTTACTTTAAATGGATGATATAGTGCACAAACGTGTGCATAATTGGTAAGTCTATCAACTACCACCATGATGACACTCTTTCCTTCGGACTTAGGTAAACCTGTGATAAAATTCATTGAAATATCCTCCCAACGTTGACTTGGAATGGATAAAGTTTGTAGAATACCTGAGGTCTTAATTGTCTCAACCTTATTTTGCTGGAAAACCAAACATTCTGCCACAAAATTTTGAATATAAGATTCAAGGCCATCCCAAAAAAATTCTTTCTTCACCCTATGGTAGGTTTTTAAAAATCCTGAGTGTCATCCTAAAGGAGAAGTGTGCAATTCCAAAAGAATATTTTGTTTTATTTGGGAATTATTGCAAATATATAAGCGATCTTTGTACCATAAGGAATCAATTTTCCAACTAAATGTATTAGATATACTAGGATCTTGCTGCAACTTTTGAATTAGTGTCCACACTTCTTTGTCCTTCTTCCATTCATCCCTTGCTTCGGTTATCCAATCTGGTTGGATAATAGAAATGGCACAAAGTAATGCTTCCACCTCTTCATCCTTTCTTGAGAGTGCATCTGCAACAACATTTAACTTCCCTTTTTTGTGAAACTGATTTCAAAGTCATAACCCAAGCATAACTGTGACCCATTTTGTTATATTGAAGATAGTCTTTGTTCAAAAAGTGTTTAAGACTATCATGATCAGTTTTTACCTTGAAGTGTCTTCCCATTAGGTAAGTTCTCCATTTCTTTAGTGCATGCAGTATTGCTAACATTTCCTTCTCATAAATAGGTTTCTGTAAACACTTTCCTTTGATTGGACGACTTTCAAAAGCAATGGGTCTTCCTTCCTGCATTAAAACTGCACCAATTCCATTTCCTGAGGCATCACATTCCACAATAAAGGTTTTTGTGAAGTCTGGTGTAGCTAAGACGGGTGCTAGGCACATTGCCTCTTTAAGACGTTCAAAGGCCTTAGTTGCTTCAGGAGTCCATGAAAATGCATCTTTCTTCAATAATGTTGTTAGAGGTGCTGCTTTTCTCCCATAATTCTTAACAAACTTGCGATAATACCCTGTTAACCCAAGAAATCCTCGCAACTGCTTTATGGTTGTGGGGACTTTCCATTCCTTAATGGCTTTAATTTTGTTAGGGTCTACTTTAACACCCTCGTGAGATACAATATGACCCAGATATTCCACCTCTTGTACTCCAAAGAAACATTTGGGTGTTTTTGCATATAATTGTTTCTCCTGCAATAGTTTGAGCACCCTGTCAACATGTTCAACATGATCCTTCCAAGACCTGCTGTAGATTAGTATATCATCAAAAAATACTAGCACAAATTTTCTAAGGGAGGGTTTGAAAATGGAATTCATCAACCCTTGAAATGTAGAAGGTGCATTGGTAAGGCCAAAAGGCATGACCAAAAATTCATAATGACCCTCATGAGTTCGAAATGCTATTTTTGGAATATCTTCAGTATTCATTCTATTTGATGATATCCTCAACGAAGATCCAACTTGGTAAAATCAATTGCTCCATGTAATTCATCCAATAATTCATTAATCATAGGAATGGGAAATTTATCTTTAATGGTGAGCTTATTGAGCTCCCTATAATCCGGACACATTCGCCATGATCCATCCTTCTTGTGTACCAATACTACAGGAGCAGAGAAAGAACTTTGACTAGGTTGAATTATACCCGCCTCTAACATTTCTGCAATCATATGTTTAATTTCACTCTTTTGGAAGTAAGGATATCTATAAGGCCTGATGTTTGGAGGAACACTTCCTGGAATCAAATGAATAGCATGATCATGATCACGAATAGGTGGGAGTCCTTTGGGAGTTTCAAACACCTTGGAATGATTGTCCAAGACTTGTTGGAGATCTGCAGAAATAGATAATTTTGATGTTGGAACTTCTAGTGAGCATAATTGTGCAATTACGCCTCGTTGTTCTTTCTTTAGAAGCTTTGTCATGACATTAGAGCTTATTATCTTTCCCGGCTTCCCTGCAATACCCCGTAATTTGACTTCCTTTCCTTCTGAATTTTTTTTTAAGAAAAGTTCTTGAAAATTAAAAGCTACCATCCCCAAAGATTGTAACCATTGTACTCCTAGTACAACATCAACACCTCCCATAGGAATGGAAAGCATTGGACTAGTCAATACATATTCCCCCATGGTTAGCTTGATATTATGGAATTTTCCAGAGAAATTTATAGTTCCTCCATTTGCAACCATCACTTGATATTCTGGTGCTGGGTATAGGAAACAATTCAATTCCTTGGCTACCTTACAATGAATAAAATTATGGGTACTACCTGAATCAATCAACACTATTACCTTTTTCTTCTTGATATGTCCTTCTATCTTGGGAGTTTGAGTGGTAATTCACACTTGTCATTTTACATTATGATTGAGAATCATTTATTTTCTTAAAGAGTTTAAGGTTCAGTACTTATCCTCTTCATGAGAAGTTTTTACTTTTATTTCTGCTATCATGTAAATCTGTAAAATAATTTTCTCCTTTGTTGATGTAGTGTATTTAACATACATAGTACATCAAATACTCTCTTTTATTCAGACCATGGATATCAACCTTTGGGTATAGTATGTAGTGTTGTACATATTATCTTCTCGTCTTATTTTTAGCTTCCTTGTCATATAATTTTACATTCAATTTTTCTTGCCAACCTGAATGCCTTCTCCAATGAATCAGGTTCCCAAACGCGAACTTCATGTTGGATGTTATCCTTTAAAGTCCCTATGAAGACATCAATCCTGTGTTCCTATGGAATATCAGATACCCTTATATTCAATTTTTGGAAGTCCTCAATGTGCTCCACCACTGAACCCTTTTTTTTGATATTTATAGATTGGATAAAGAAGGTGTTGCTCTTTGTATCCACATAATGCACTATCATTTCCTCCGTAAAAATTGACCAAGTGACAATTTTTTTACTGGAGAAAAGCCATCGATACCATACAAATGTATTTTTTTCTACATGTAAAGTTGCAATGCGTACCTTTTGTGTGTTTTACACATTATTGAGATCAAAATATTGCTCCATTTGTAGTATCCATGTTACGGGATCGTTTCCATCAAACTTCCTCATATCCATATTTGGAATATGGTGGTTCTTCAATCCAACATTAGAGTTTATGAAATCACGTTTAAGATTTATTTTGTTCTCATCATGAGTTTCCTCTACTATCTTTCTGCCATTAGGAATAATTTCTTGTATTAACCTTGTCATCAAACCTTCCATGTATGCTTTTAAATCATTCTTCATGTCTTCTATGTCGACTTTAATTTTTTCATCGATCTTAGCTTCCATGTCATCCATCTTAGCTTCCATGCCAGCTTCCATGCCTTCCATCTTAGCTTCCATTCCATTCTTCAAACCATCCATATTAGCTTCAATATGCCCTTGGAATCACTTCAAACTGATTTTTCACACAAGACTTATGCAATTCGGAAAAAAAATACACACCTTTTTTCTTGCTTTTGAGGATCTCGATATTGAAACCGAATAATCTCTGTGATTTCTGATCTTCAATATCTAAAATTTGGCCATGAAGTAGCCCTCTAAATCTTCTTTCGAATGCCACAAGTCTGACTTGATTTGGATTCTTCAAGGCAAAGTTATGCCCAATCTCCCACGATGACCTAATTATGGATTGGTTCAATAGTGCGAACTTGTATGACTTGCCACGTGTCAATGTTTCCTCCTTCGGCTCTGAAATTAGTACACATGAAACTACAGTCTACGTTCTTGCGGCCACTTTTTATAGAATTCCAATCCGACGCTCAGAGAGAGAGTCATGACGATTTTCCCACGGTCACCTCTTTGAGATGAAATTTGGGATACTGAAACAATCCTAACTTCCATACATCATATCTCCAAAAATATTGCGAACCAAGATTTTAAATTTTTACAGGAGGTTCCTCAGGATTTCGGCTTTGCTCTGTAAAAATTTCAGCTTCTAAAACTTCACATACGAAACGTTATAGCGCAAATTCCACGATGACCTGTTTTAGTGTAAATTCGGGAGCCTGAAAAATCCTAACTTCCACAGATCATATCTCAGAAAATATTGCGAACCAAGATCTAAAATTCGTACACGACGTTCCTTAGGATTTCCACTTCACGCTATAAAAATTTCATTTTTTGAACCTTCGTAGAAAAAAAGTTATAGAAAAAATTCCATGATGACCTATTTGGAGTAGCAAAACCCTAGAATCCAAAGCTCCGATACCAAATGTTATGAAGCCTACTCCAAAAATAGAAGAAAAGAGAGATGAACGCCTTATAAATAGCCACTTCAAGGGGGAAATCTCCAATACATTACATGAATTAACAATTCTTGGATGATACAAATGATAAAACCCCCTTCTATATATAGGAGTCCATGGGGTCACAATATAATCCTAGCCGACCTAACAATAATAATGTAAGGACACAATAATAACAATATTGGGGTTACATGGGTACAACAATAACAATAAGGGGTTTACACTAACAATAATAAGGGACTATATTAGTAATATAGGGACCTAACACAATGGACCCATGTATTATATTACGAGAACTTGGCATTACGATGTAAAATTTGTTTTCAAATAATACATTTGCATAACACATGCCCACAGGTAAAAAAACCAAAAAAGAAAAATAGGCAAACCCATAACCCAAAGGAATGGTAGGTATTTGACCCTCACCTTTATAAAGAAGAAGAATAAAATACCAAGGAGAACCATCCAAATATGAATGCATAGGCCCAACATGGTAACAAGCAATGGGGGTGTTGCGTATTAGTCTGGATATGCAACCAACATTCAAAAGGGTACTAAATTAGTAGAGACCCAAGAATTATAGTAGCAGAAAGAGGAAATTCACAACGAAAATGGTATGGGATATATAAAGAGAACTCATGTCTCCGAGAACTTGAACTCAGACAAAGAATCCATTATGCATACAATTGGAAATGAATTGTCATGGGTAACAAGTGATCCAAAACTTGGGATCTGGCAAAAGGTTAGAAAAAAATAAAGGTATAAAGGAGAGGTTAAGTTCATGAATTCGGTATCTCAAGAAACTCCACCATCGTTATGCTTGCACAACTGTGTGGTGGAGCTACGAGTACTAGGAAGTTAGACTTCTCAGTATCTTACAAGGAATCTGCTTGTACCAAAAACCTAAGTGTATATGTCTCCTTCAAGGATGTGGTGCAAGGGAAGTCCCCCATCCCATCAGGTCATGTCCAAAACAACGCATACCCTATATTGTAGAAAAAATGGAAAAAGCACCAACCATGGAATTCAACCATTCAGAGGTAATTTTTTTTTTTAATCTCCAATTTAGGGTTGTTATATGCATATTTAATGGTTTTTGGCCTAAATTTGATGCATTACACCAATGCATTTTCTCTACTTAGACCCCAAACTATGATATATATATTTATGTTCCTAGGGTTACTTCATTAATCAATTCAATACATAGAAATATCTGGAGCATGTCCTAAATGAAGAGCCATGGTTTTTGGGTAGAGATGGGCTCTTCATTACCCCATGGTTCCCAAATTTCGACGTTAAAAACATGGTGGTTTCAACAATGTTGGTATGGGTGAGACTACCCAATCTCCCTCTTCCTTTCTTGCACCATCAATTCTTAGAGGATATTGGGAATACTCTTGGAAAATTCAAAAAGAGGGACCTTTACAGAACAGAAAAATGTATCTTTACTTTTGCTAGGATTTTTGTAGAGATAGACCTTAACAAAGGTCTACCTGAACACATCCAAACTAAACACAAAAAAATTTAGTGGACCCATGTATTATATTATGAGAACATGGAATTACGATGTCAAATTTGTTTTCAAACATGACATTTGAATAAAACACGCCCATAGGAAAAAAAGATACCAAAATAGAAAACGAGGTAGACCCATAAGCCAAAGGGATGGCAGGTATTTCAACCTCACCTTTCTAAAGGAGAAGAATCAAATACTAGGGAGAACCATCTAAATACGAATGCACAAGCTCAACATGTTAACTAATAATTGGGGGTTTTACGAATTAGTCTGGATCCGCAACCAACATTCAAAAGGGTACTAAATTAGTAAATATCAAAGCATTAGAGTAGCAGAAAGTTTAAACTCACAACAAAAAAGGTATGGGAGATATAAAGAGAACTCATGTCTCTGAGAGCTCTAACCCAGACAAAGAATACCCTGTGCAGACAATTGGAAATGTATTAGCATGGGTAACATTTGATCCCAAACTTGGGGTATGGAAAAAAGTTTGGAAAAATGAGAAGTAGAAAGGAGAAGTTGAGTTCATGAATTCGGTACCTCAAGAAACTCCACCATAGTTATGCTTGCACGACTGTGTGGTGGAGCTACGAGTACTAAGAAGCTACACTTCTCAGTATCTTACAAGGAATCTACTTGTAACCAAAACCCAAGTGGATATGTATCCTTTAAGGATGTGGTGCAAGAGAAGCCCCCCATCCCATCAGATTAAGTCCAAAACCACCTAGACCCTACATTGTAGAAAAAATGGAACACGCACCAACCATGGACTTCAATAATTCATAGGTAAACTATATTTTTTTTTAATCTCTAATCTAGGGTTGTTATATACATACTTAATAGTTTTTGGCCCATTTATGATGTATTACACCAATGGGTTTTCTCTACTTGGATCCCCAACTATGATATATATTTTTGTTCCAAGGGTTTCTTCATTGATTAATTCTATACATAGCAATATCTAGAGCATGTCCTAAATGAGGGCCCATGGTTTTGGGGCAGATATGGGATTTTCATTACCCCATGGTTCCCAAATTTAGATGTTACAAACATGGTGGTTTCAACAATGTTGGTATGGGTGAGACTACCCAATCTCCCTCTTCCTTTCTTGCACTATTAGTTCATAGAGAATATTGGGAATACTCTTGGAAATTAAAAAAAGGGGGACCTTTACAGAACAAAAAGAGGAATCTTTATTTTTTCTAGGATTATTGTAAAGGTAGAACTCAACAAAGGTCTACCTGACCGCATCCAAACTAAACACAAAATTTTTTAATGGACCCATGTATTAGATTACGAGAAGATGACATTACAATGTTAAATTTGTTTTCAAGCAAGACATATGCATAACACATGCCCATAGGAAAAAAAGATACCAAAAAAGAAAAAGAGGCATACCCATAAGCCAAAGGGATGGCAAGTATTTGACCCTCACTTTTCTAAAGAATAAGAATAAAATACCATAGAGAAACATCCAAATATGAATGCACAAGACCAACATGGTGACCAAGAATTGGGGGTGCTACAGATTAGTCTGGATCTGCAACCAACATTCAAAAGCGTATTAAATTAGTAGAGATACAATCATTATATTAGCAGAAATCGGAAACTCACAACAAAAAAAGGTATGGGAGATATAAAGAGAACTCATGTATCTTAGAACTCTAACTCAGACAAAGAAGCCCCTGTGCAGACAATTGGAAATTAATTGGCATGGGTAACAGTTGATCCCAAACTTGGGGTCTAGCAAAAGGTTTAGAAAAAAGAAAGGTAAAAAAGAGAAGTTAAGTTCATGAATTTGGCATCTCAAGAAACTCCACCATCGTTATGCTTGCACATCTGTGTGGTGGAGCTACGGGTACTAGGAAGCTATACTTCTCAGTATCTTACAAGGAATATGCCTGTATCCGAAACCTAAGTGGATCTATCTCCTTCGAGGATGTGGTGCAAGGGAAGCCTCCCATCCCACCATGTCAAGCCCAAAACAACCCATACTATACATTGTAGAAAAAATGGAACAAGCACCAACCGTGGAATTCAACCATTCAAAGGTATATTCTCTTTTTTTTAATCTCCAATATAGGGTTGTTATATGCATATTTAATGGTTCCTGGCCCAAATTTGATGCATTACACCAATGGGATTTCTCTACTTGGAACCCCAAATATGATATATATTTGTGTTCCAAGGGTTTCTTCATTGATCAATTCAATACATAGCAATATCTAGAGCATCTCCTAAATGAGGGGCCATGATTTTGGGGCAGATATGGGCTCTTAATTACCCCATTGTTCCCAAATTTTGACGTTAAAAACATGGCAGTTTCAATAATGTTGGTATGGGTGAGACTACCCAATCTCCCTCTTCCTTTCTTGCACCATTAGTTCTTAGAGGATATTGGGAATACTCTTGGAAAATTAAAAAAGAGGGACCTTTACAAAACAAAATAAGGTATCTTTACTTTTTCTAGGATTTTCGTAGAGATTGACCTCAACAAAGGTCTACTTGACTGCATCCAAACTAAACACAAAAAATTTCAGTGGACTCATGTATTAGATTACAAGAACATGGCATTACGATGTCAATTTTTTTTTTAAACATGATATGCCAAGAGGAAAAAAATTATACCAAAAGAGAATAACAGGCAGACCCATAAGCCAAAAGGATGGCATGTATTCTAGTCTCACCTTTCTAAAGGAGAAGAATAAAATACCATGGAGAACCATACAAATACGAATTCACAAGCCCAACATGGTAACCAAGAAATGGGCGTGTTGCATATTAGTTTGGATCGACAACCAACATTCAAAAGGGTACTAAATTAGTAGGTATCCAAGCATTAGAGTAGAAGAAAGAGGAAACTCACAATGAAAAGGGTATGGGAGATATAAAGAGAACTCATGTCTCCGAAATTTCCAATAAAAATGGGATCTCTGTCACTTACAATAATCTTTGGGTTTCCATGTATCTTTTGAATTGTTTCCATAAATGTAGCAGCAACTGTACTTACTTTAAATAGATGATATAGTGCACAAACGTGTGCATAATTGGTAAGTCTATCAACTACCACCATGATGACACTCTTTCCTTTGGACTTAGTTATACCTGTGATAAAATTCATTGAAATATCCTCCCAACGTTGACTTGAAATGGATAAAGTTTGTAGAATACCTGAGGTCTTAATTGTCTCAACCTTATTTTGCTGGAAAACCAAACATTCCGCCACAAACTTTTGAATATAAGATTTAAGGCCATCCCAAAAAAATTCTTTCTTCACCCTATGGTAGGTTTTTAAAAATCCTGAGTGTCATCCTAAAGGAGAAGTGTGCAATTCCAAAAGAATATTTTGTTTTAGTTGGGAATTATTGCAAATATATAAGCAATCTTTGTACCATAAGGAATCAATTTTCCAACTAAATGTATTAGATATACTAGGATCTTGCTGCAACTTTTGAATTAGTGTCCACACTTCTTTGTCCTTCTTCCATTCATCCCTTGCTTCGGTTATCCAATCTGGTTGGATAATAGAAATGGCACAAAGTAATGCTTCCACTTCTTCATCCTTTCTTGAGAGTGCATCTGCAACAACATTTAACTTCCCTTTTTTGTAGATGATTTCAAAGTCATAACCCAACATATTTGTGACCCATTTTTGTTTCTCTTCTGAAGATACTCTTTGTTCCAAAAAGTGTTTAAGACTATCATGATTAGTTTTTACCTTGAAATTTCTTCCCATTAGGTAAGGTTGCCATTTATTTAGTGCATGTAGTATTGCCAACATTTCATTCTCATAAATAGCTTTCTGTAAATACTTTCCTTTGATTGGACGACTTTAAAAAGCAATGGGTCTTCCTTCTTGCATTAAAACAACACCAATTCCATTTCTTGAGGCATCACATTCCACAATAAAGGTTTTTGTGAAGTCTGGCGTAGCTAAGACTAGTGCTAGGGACATTGCCTCTTTAAGATGTTCAAAGACTGTAGTTTCTTCAAGAGTCCATGAAAATGCATATTTCTTCAATAATGTTGTTAGAGGTGCTGCTATTCTCCCATAATTCTTAACAAACTTGCGATAATACGCTGTTGACTTGAGGAATCCTTGCAACTGCTTTATGGTTGTGGGGACTTTCCATTCCTTAATGGCTTTAATTTTTCTAGGGTCTACCTTAACACCCTCGTCAGATACAATATGACCCAGATATTCCACCTCTTGTACTCCAAAGAAACATTTGGATGTTTTTTCATATAATTGTTTCTCCTCCAATAGTTTGAGCACCCTATCAACATGTTGAACATGATCCTTCCAAGACCTCTTGTAGATTAGTATGTCATCAAAAGATACTACCACAAATTTTCCAAGGGAGGGTTTGAAAATGGAATTCATCAACCCTTGAAATGTAGAAGGTGCATTGGTAAGGCCAAAAGGCACGACCAAAAATTCATAATGACCCTCATGAGTTCGAATTGTTGTTTTCGGAATATCTTCAGTCTTCATTCTAATTTGATGATATCCTGAACGAAGATCCAACTTGGTAAAATAAATTGCTCCATGTAATTCATCCAATAATTCATTAATCACAGTAATGGGAAATTTATCTTTAATAGTGAGCTTATTGAGCTCCCTATAATCTGGACACAATGCCATGATCCATCCTTCTTGTGCACCAATACTACTAGAGTAGAGAAAGAACTTTGACTATGTTGAATTATATCAGCCTCTAACATTTATGCAATCATATGTTCAATTTCACTCTTTTGGACGTAAGGATATCTGTAAGGCCTGATGTTTGGAGGAATACTTCCTGGAATCAAATGAATAGCATGATCATGATCACGAATAGGTGGGAGTCCTTTGGGAGTTTCAAACACCTTGGAATGATTTTCCAAGACTTGTTGGAGATTTGAAGAAATAGATGATTTTGATGTTGGAACTTCTAGGGAGAATAATTGTGCAATTACGCCTCGTTGTTCTTTCTTCAGAAGCTTTGTCATGACATTAGAGCTTATTATGTTTCCTGACTTCCCTGCAATACCCCGTAATTCAATTTCCTTTCCTTTCGAATTTTTTTTCAAGAAAAGTTCTTGAAAATTAAAAGCTACCGTCCCCAAATATTGTAACCATTGTACTCATAGTACAACATCAACACCTCCCATTGGAATGGAAAGCATTGGACTATTCAATACATATTCCCCCATGGTTAGCTTGATATTATGTCATTTTCCAGAGCAATTTATAGTTCATCCATTTGCAACCATCACTTGATATTCTGGTGCTGGGTGTAGGAAACAATTCAATTCCTTGGCTACCTTACAATGAATAAAATTATGGGTACTACTCGAATCAATCAAAACTATTACCTGTTTCTTCTTGATATGTCCTTCTATCTTGAGAGTTTTAGGAGTGGTAATTCCTGCCAATGCATTACACGATATGGTTAGACTCATTTATTCTTCTTCTAGGGTTGGTTCCTGGTGTATATCCTCTTCTTTTGAAGTTTCTTGTTCATTTTATTACTCCTCTTCACAATCTATGTAGAATAATTTATTCTTAGCACACTTGTGACCTTTAGTGTATTTGCTATCACAACTGTAGCAAAGCCCTTTTTCTCTTTTTTCTTCCAATTTTTGTGGTGTCAACCTTGTAGGTTGTGGAAGTATAGGAGTAGCAACACTTCCATCTTTATAGATGTGAGTGGTAGGCTTCCTTGTCGTCATAATTTTACATTCAATTTTTCTTGCCAACTTGAATGCCTTCTCCAATGAATCAGGTTCCCAAAAGCGAACTTCATGTTGGATGTTATCCTTTAAAGTCCCTATGAAGACATCAATCCTGTGTTCCTATGGAATATTAGATACCCTTATATTCAATTTTTGGAAGTCCTCAATGTGCTCCACCACTGAACCCTTTTGTTTGATATTTATAGATTGGCTAAAGAAGGTGTTGCTCTTTGTATCCACATAATGCACTATCATTTCCTCCACAAAAATTGACCAAGTGACAATTTTTTTACTGGAGAAAAGCCATCGATACCATACAAATGTATTTTTTTCTAAATGTAAAGTTGCAATGCGTACCTTTTGTGTGTTTTACACATTATTGAGATCAAAATATTGCTCCATTTGTAGTATCCATGTTACGGGATCGTTTCCATCAAACTTCCTCATATCCATATTTGGAATATGGTGGTTCTTCAATCCAAAATTAGAGTTTATGAAATCACGTTTAAGATTTATTTTGTTCTCATCATGAGTTTCCTCTACTATCTTTCTGCCATTAGGAATCATTTCTTGTATTAACCTTGTCATCAAACCTTCCATGTATGCTTTTAAATCATTCTTCATGTCTTCTATGTCGACTTTAATTTTTTCATCGATCTTAGCTTCCATGTCATCCATCTGAGCTTCCATGCCAGCTTCCATGCCATCCATCTTAGCTTCCATTCCATTCTTCAAACCATCCATATTAGCTTCAATATGCCCTTGGAATCACTTCAAACTAATTTTTCACACAAGACTTATGCAATTCGGAAAAAAAATACACACCTTTTTTCTTGCTTTTGAGGATCTCGATATTGAAAACGAATTATCTCTGTGATTTCTGATCTTCAATATCTAAAATTTTGCCATGAAGTATCCCTCTGAATCTTCTTTCGAATGCCACAAGTCTGACTTGATTTGGATTCTTCAAGGCAAAGTTATGCCCAATCTCCCACGATGACCTAATTATGGATTGGTTTAGTAGTGTGAACTTGTAAGACTTGCCACGTGTCAATGTTTCCTCCTTCGGCTCTGAAATTAGTACACATGAAACTACAGTCTACGTTCTTGCGACCACTTTTTACAGAATTCCAATCCGACGCTCAGAGAGAGAGTCATGACGATTTTCCCAC
Source organism: Pinus albicaulis (assembly GCA_034641835.2). Taxonomy (NCBI): domain Eukaryota; kingdom Viridiplantae; phylum Streptophyta; class Pinopsida; order Pinales; family Pinaceae; genus Pinus; species Pinus albicaulis. The sequence continues at coordinate 620,893,716 of CM076572.1, read as the reverse complement.
GGTCACCTCTTTGAGATGAAATTTGGGATACTGAAACAATCCTAACTTCCATACATCATATCTCCAAAAATATTGCGAACCAAGATTTTAAATTTTTACAGGAGGTTCCTCAGGATTTCGGCTTTGCTCTGTAAAAATTTCAGCTTCTAAAACTTCACATACGAAACATTATAGCGCAAATTCCACGATGACCTGTTTTAGTGTAAATTCGGGAGCCTGAAAAATCCTAACTTCCACAGATCATATCTCAGAAAATATTGCGAACCAAGATCTAAAATTCGTACATGAAGTTCCTTAGGATTTCCACTTCACGCTATAAAAATTTCATCTTTTGAACCTTCGTAGAAAAAAAGTTATAGAAAAAATTCCAGGATGACCTATTTGGATTAGTGAAAACCTAGAATCCAAAGCTCCGATACCAAATGTTATGAAACCTGCTCCAAAAATAGAAGAAAAGAGAGATGAACGCCTTATAAATAGCCACTTCGAGGGGGAAACCTCCAATACATTACATAAATTAACAATTCTTGGATAATACAAATGATAAAACCCCCTTCTATATATAGGAGTCCATGGGGTCACAATATAATCCTAGCCGACCTAAAAATAATAATGTAAGGACACAATAATAACAATATTGGGGTTACAGGGGTACAACAATAACAATAAGGGGTTTACACTAACAATAATAAGGGACTATAATAGTAATATAGAGACCTAACACAATGGACCCATGTATTAGATTACGAGAACTTGGCATTACGGTGTCAAATTTGTTTTCAAATAGTACATTTGCATAACACATGCCCGTAGGAAAAAAATCCAAAATAGAAAAATAGGCAAACCCATAACCCAAAGGAATGGTAGGTATTTGACCCTCACCTTTATAAAGAAGAAGAATAAAATACCAAGGAGAACCATCCAAATATGAATGCATAGGCCCAACATGGTAACAAGCAATGGGGGTGTTGCGTATTAGTCTGGATATGCAACCAACATTCAAAATGGTACTAAATTAGTAGAGACCCAAGAATTATAGTAGCAGAAAGAGGAAATTCACAACGAAAATGGTATGGGATATATAAAGAGAAGTCATGTCTCTGAGAACTTGAACTCAGACAAAGAATCCCTTATGCATACAATTGGAAATGAATTGTCATGGGTAACAAGTGATCCAAAACTTGGGATCTGGCAAAAGGTTAGAAAAAAATAAAGGTATAAAGGAGAGGTTAAGTTCATGAATTCGGTATCTCAAGAAACTCCACCATCGTTATGCTTGCACAACTGTGTGGTGGAGCTACGGGTACTAGGAAGTTAGACTTCTCAGTATCTTACAAGGAATCTGCTTGTACCAGAAACCTAAGTGGATATGTCTCCTTCAAGGATGTGGTGCAAGGGAAGTCCCCCATCCCATCAGGTCATGTCCAAAACAACGCATACCCTATAGTGTAGAAAAAATGGAAAAAGCACCAACCATGGAATTCAACCATTCAGAGGTAATTTTTTTTTTAATCTCCAATTTAGGGTTGTTATATGCATATTTAATGGTTTTTGGTCTAAATTTGATGCATTACACCAATGCATTTTCTCTACTTAGACCCCAAACTATGATATATATATTTATGTTCCTAGGGTTACTTCATTAATCAATTCAATACATAGAAATATCTGGAGCATGTCCTAAATGAAGAGCCATGGTTTTTGGGTAGAGATGGGCTCTTCATTACCCCATGGTTCCCAAATTTTGACGTTAAAAACATGGTGGTTTCAAAAATGTTGGTATGGGTGAGACTACCCAATCTCCCTCTTCCTTTCTTGCACCATCAATTCTTAGAGGATATTTGGAATACTCTTGGAAAATTCAAAAAGAGGGGCCTTTACAGAACATAAAAATGTATCTTTACTTTTGCTAGGATTTTTGTAGAGATAGACCTTAACAAAGGTCTACCTGAACACATCAAAACTAAACACAAAAAATTTTAGTGGACCCATGTATTATATTATGAGAACATGGAATTACGATGTCAAATTTGTTTTCAAACATGATATTTGAACAAAACACGCCCATAGGAAAAAAAGATACCAAAAAAGAAAATGAGGCAGACCCATAAGCCAAAGGGATGGCAGGTATTTCAACCTCACCTTTCTAAAGGAGAAGAATCAAATACTAGGGAGAACCATCTAAATACGAATGCACAAGCTCAACATGTTAACTAATAAATGTGGGTTTTACGAATTAGTCTGGATCCGCAACCAACATTCAAAAGGGTACTAAATTAGTAAATATCAAAGCATTAGAGTAGCAGAAAGTATAAATTCACAATGAAAAAGGTATGGGAGATATAAAGAGAACTCATGTCTCTGAGAGCTCTAACCCAGACAAAGAATCCCCTGTGCAGACAATTGGAAATGTATTAGCATGGGTAACATTTGATCCCAAACTTGGGGTATCGAAAAAAGTTTGGAAAAATGAGAAGTAGAAAGGAGAAGTTGAGTTCATGAATTCGGTACCTCAAGAAACTCCACCATAGTTATGCTTGCACGACTGTGTGGTGGAGCTACAGGTACTAGGAATCTACACTTCTCAGTATCTTACAAGGAATCTACTTGTACCCAAAACCCAAGTGGATATGTATCCTTCAAGGATGTGGTGCAAGGGAAGCCCCCCATCCCATCAGATTAAGTCCAAAACCACCTAGACCCTACATTGTAGAAAAAATGGAACACGCACCAACCATGGACTTCAATAATTCATAGGTAAACTATCTTTTTTTTTAATCTCTAAGCTAGGGTTGTTATATAAATACTTAATAGTTTTTGGCCCATTTATGATGTATTACACCAATGGGTTTTCTCTACTTGGACCCCCAACTATGATATATATTTCTATTCCAAGGGTTTCTTCATTGATTAATTATATACATAGCAATATCTAGAGCATGTCCTAAATGAGGGCCCATGGTTTTCGGTCAGATATGGGATTTTCATTACCCCATGGTTCCCAAATTTAGATGTTACAAACATGGTGGTTTCAACAATGTTGTTATGGGTGAGACTACCCAATCTCCCTCTTCCTTTCTTGCACCATTAGTTCTTAGAGAATATTGGGAATACTCTTGGAAATTAAAAAAAGGGGGACCTTTACAGAACAAAAAGAGGAATCTTTATTTTTTCTAGGATTTTTGTAAAGGTAGAACTCAACAAAGGTCTACCTGACCACATCCAAACTAAACAATTTTTTTTTTAATGGACCCATGTATTAGATTACGAGAAGATGACATTACAATGTTAAATCTGTTTTCAAGCAAGACATATGCATAACACATTCCCATAGGAAAAAAAGATACCAAAAAAGAAAAAGAGGCATACCCATAAGCCAAAGGGATGGCAAGTATTTGACCCTCACTTTTCTAAAGAATAAGAATAAAATACCATAGAGAAGCATCCAAATATGAATGCACAAGACCAACATGGTAACCAAGAATTGGGGGTGCTACAGATTAGTTTGGATCTGCAACCAACATTCAAAAGGGTATTAAATTAGTAGAGATACAATCATTATATTAGCAGAAAGCCGAAACTCACAACAAAAAAGGGTATGGGAGATATAAAGAGAACTCATGTATCTTAGAACTCTAACTCAGACAAAGAAGCCCCTGTGCAGACAATTGGAAATTAATTGGCATGGGTAACAGTTGATCCCAAACTTGGGGTCTAGCAAAAGGTTCAGAAAAAAGAAAGGTAAAAAAGAGAAGTTAAGTTCATGAATTTGGCATCTCAAGAAACTCCACCATCATTATGCTTGCACATCTGTGTGGTGGAGCTACGGGTACTAGGAAGCTATACTTCTCAGTATCTTACAAGGAATATGCATGTATCTGAAACCTAAGTGGATCTATCTCCTTCGAGGATGTGGTGCAAGGGAAGCCTCCCATCCCATCATGTCAAGCCCAAAACAACCCATACTCTACTTTGTAGAAAAAATGGAACAAGCACCAACCGTGGAATTCAATCATTCAAAGGTAGATTCTCTTTTTTTTAATCTCCAATATAGGGTTGTTATATGCATATTTAATGGTTTCTGGCCCAAATTTGATGCATTACACCAATGGGCTTTCTCTAATTGGAGCCCCAAATATGATATATATTTGTGTTCCAAGGGTTTCTTCATTGATCAATTCAATATATAGCAATATCTAGAGCATCTCCTAAATGAGGGGCCATGGTTTTGGGGCAGATATGGGCTCTTAATTACCCCATTGTTCCCAAATTTTGACGTTAAAAACATGGCAGTTTCAATAATGTTGGTATGGGTGAGACTACCCAATCTCCCTCTTCCTTTCTTGCACCATTAGTTCTTAGAGGATATTGGGAATACTCTTGGAAAATTAAAAAAGAGGGACCTTTACAAAAACAAATAAGGTATCTTTACTTTTTCTAGGATTTCGTAGAGATTGACCTCAACAAAGGTCTACTTGACCGCATCCAAACTAAACACAAAAAATTTCAGTGGACCCATGTATTAGATTACAAGAACATGGCATTACGATGTCAATTTTTTTTTTAAACATGACATTTGCATAACATATGCCAAGAGGAAAAAAATATACCAAAAGAGAAAAACAGGAAGACCCATAAGCCAAAAGGATGGCATGTATTCTACTCTCACCTTTCTAAAGGAGAAGAATAAAATACCATGGAGAACCATACAAATACGAATTCACAAGCCCAACATGGTAACCAAGAAAAGGGCGTGTTGCATATTAGTTTGGATCGACAACCAACATTCAAAAGGGTACTAAATTAGTAGGTATCCAAGCATTAGAGTAGAAGAAAGAGGAAACTCACAACGAAAAGGGTATGGGAGATATAAAGAGAACTCATGTCTCCGAGAGATGTAACTAAAAAAAATAAGCACCTGTGTAGATAATTGCAAATGAATTGGCATGAGCAAAAGTGGATCCCAAACCTGGGGCCGACAAAAGGTTCGGAAAAAGAAAGTAAAAAAGGATAAGTTAAATGTTTTTATCACACTTAACTTTGGCATATTTTATGTAATTTTTACAGGTTTCATTTTCATTGCTCATTAGACAAAAGGCTTATATCACCAAGTGCTTTAAGTAGCTAGATAATGAAATTTTGTTCATTGTTTCAAGTTGAATAAAATTATGATGTTTTTCTTGGAATATATTTATATATATATATATATATATTTATATAGAGAGAGAGAGAGAGAGAGAGAGAGAGAGAGAGAGAGAGAGAGAGAGAGATTATTAAAAGTAGGTAACGAATGTAGTAAAAATGGATAAGAAAATGTAGACCTCATTATGCTTCATGGCAGAATGAAATTGCACCCAATTTCTTGCCACTATCCCTCAGATTAATGGGGTAGGTATATATTCCTAATTTCTTGAACTTCCCTAAAACACTCTTCTATCTATGTGAAATGGCTTGCAATTATTATTTGAAAACATTCAAGATAACAACAATGAAAGGTATATAGGCAGGAACATTGAATGATTGAACAACATCTGCAAGTATATAGTTGGGCAACATGGACTTGGTGACATGTACTTAGGTTGTGATCCTGCAGAGGATAGGTTTTCATAGCTTGAAGCACAAGTTGCAAATATAAAATATAACATGAATCTCCTCGTGAAGGGCTATATAAAGCCGTATTGAGATGAGATCGACGTTTTGAAGCTAAATCATTGGTTGCAACAATTAGAAGTTTATTTAAGTGTTCATGACATAGAGGGAGAACATAATATTTCATGTATAGTTGAAATTAGAGGGCCATGCATTGACTTGGTGGGAAAGCCAATGGAGACCTTAATTTTGAAGGGATATCCTCCAGTGGCTAAGTGATAGGACTTTAAAACCATCATGAAGTAACAATTTTACCCTATCGAGTATATATAATAATAATAATAATAATCTAATTTTAAGGTCACAGCCAAGCCAGACACCAAATTGGTGTATGAGACCCCCCTGTTTGTGGGACAAGAGACCCACCTCTGCGTAGCGATTTGACTGCTAAGTCTATGAAGCCATACATACTCTACCCCGCTCTGGTTTTGAACTTGTGACCTCTTAGGAGGAAACACATGCTCTTAACCATTAGGCCCACGAAGGCATATAGATGATCAATGGCACTTCTTTAGGAAAAAACATGGGCAACTTGTATAGGAGTACGCTATATAATTTAAAAATATTGCCATAATAGATAGATGATCTTGTACTCTTTGAATAGTCATTAATTCCCACCATTATCCCACAATAATACTAAATTAATCTTCCAAATATTGCAAATTGCTCTATATCATCTAAAAATGCATGTTCACAGTATCTACTCTACTACCTGGTGAGCTTTCTTTGTGAAATGATGTAAATATTAGAACAAATGTAATATTTCTTGTCCTTTATTATTAATTATGAAAATTTTCAATTATTGAGTTTACAATTAATCATAATTTTCTATTTTGAAAAAAGTAATTCTATCAATCATAATTTTCTATTTTGAAAAAAAGTAATTCTATTAATGTGTATATCCACAAAATCATTTTTTAATTTCTTATTTTTGAAAAAATTAAAAATTAAGGTGTAAAAATACTTAATATATAAAAATAATTATATAAAAATGAAACCCATCCTTCTATTAATCATAATTTTCTATTTTGAAAAAAGTAATTCTATTAATGTGTATATCCACAAAATCATTTTTTAATTTCTTATTTTCGAAAAAATTAAAAATTAACGTGTAAAAATACTTGATATATAAAAATAATTATATAAAAATGAAACCCTAGGGTGGGTTTAGAAATGCTTTAATTCAAGTAATAACGTTGCAAAATGCTAAATAATTTGCGTTCAATGAACGGTTGAATGCATATGTTACGAAGTCTCCAGCACCTTGTACCTTGGCACAACTAACATCAACAACAATTCTCTGCGCACACGTTGATTGTGGATACCATTATTATTGGACAGTGCCATCTCTGACAATTGACAAGCCCCAATCCATGGTAGCTCCAGCAGCACTGAGCCAGTGAATTGCAACCATGGGCTTTGGAAGCTGTCGGGATCATTGCTGAAAAAATGTTTAATTGATGTACCATTTCAATTAATGTTTAATTGATGTACCATTTCACTAAAAATAATAACAAAAATAAAAATGTTCTTGCGGAAAAACATAAAGTTGCAATGCATAACAACAAGCAATGTCATATCTCGTGAGGTTTGATTTTGGACTGTCTTGTTAACTAGGTCTATTCGATCTTGACTGTCGTGTTAGTTAGGTCTATCTTCAACCAGGTGTGCTAATGAGATTTATTTTTTTAAACTAGTTCGTAAACAAAGGGATTTGAACCTTAGATCTCTCACTTTTCACAAATTTCACATTACTTTCATCACCAATTGAGCTGCACCTAGGACATGAGCTACTCCCAGAACATTAATTTAAACATCAAGTTCTAAAATATAATGTTTATAAATATGGCGCATCATTTTAATGATTATATTATATATTCTTGTTCTGATTATAAGTTTTGAATGATTATTATGTACATTTATTTTAATTTGATATGCATATTATGATTTTTTTTTAAACTACAATATAGTTAATTGAATTGAATCAAACCCCAATCAAACCATCTGGTCTACACCTCATGGGTCTTGGCAAAGTTATGTATACTTTGATAATTCAAAAAAAGAAATCAAATAAATGCAAAATGAAAAATTGAAATACCACGCTTATGTAGAAGGAAATTTGTCTCACATTGATATGGCACGATAAAATAAATCTAACAAACTAAATTAGAATTTATAAATGGTGCTAATAATTGAAGATTTACAGTAATTTAATAAATGGTGTGTAACTAAATCTCCACAGCAAATGAAGCCTCCCATAAAGAGCATTAAAACTCTCTAATAAACTTTTCAATAAATTGATTAAAATACATATATAGTCCTCTTGTAAATTCTCAAATAAAATTTATTTTAATAAATATACCTACTTTCTTTATCTCATTTAAATTTATAAATTTATAAAAGGAAACCACATATTATCAAGCTTTAAATAAGTCAATATTCCATTTTAAATTGCACACAAATAACCAAATGTCATGGTTATATATTTGAGGCCATCATTAGTCACACTGGTTCACTATCACTCTATTCAAGTCCACTATAGTCATATGAAAATTTATAAATGTCAAGTAGGAGTTAGAAAATGATTCATTCATGTAGGTGGGTTGGTAAAAAAGAAAGGTTCATGGTGTTTCTAAAGCACCTTCTCTTTCTTGATTTGTTTAATTTCTATGGAGGAGTTTGGATTCAAGTAGAGCAACATGCTTAGGCTCATATGTAAGTTGAATCTTTACGGTAAATTGGTAAATTGAATTTAAGTTCTATTGTAAATTATAGGGTTAATTGCATGGAAGCTATGTGGTAAACTATATATTTCATTATTCAATTTTTTTTTTTTTAGTAGTAATGATTATCGCTTCAAACCTTCTAGAACAAAATCCTTAAGGATATAAAACATGAACCTACCACTATGAAGCAATAGAAGAGATTAATACTTCGGTCGTTGTATTCATAGACACACAATATTTATGTTATATGTTTTAATCTCAATTGACCTAACTTAATTGATTAAAACATATAATTTGAATATAGCGACATTTACATTTTAAAATAATTTTATAATCACTACAACATGTCTCCCATATTGGGTTGGAGAGTGGCACAATAAGGATATATTGTAACATAATCACTTGATAGTGAATAGACTTTAAAAAATATAATAGAAAACAAAAGAAAGCTCTTGGAAAATCTTTACATCATCTTGCATAAATTCAACTTCAATTTGATACTGACTAAGTTCTACTACATAGGCTCCATTTCCACATTTGTCATTTAATTTTGTATCAATTCACTCTCCTTATTACTTGAGAAACTACAAATAATTGAGCCATTTCATATGTCGTATTGTGAACATTAGCTATGCCAGTAACCATATGCTTTATATTGGCACACTTAACTTGCAATTTGAAAATTTGATGTTGTACAACTTCCATTAATAGGGTAATTTTACCATCCCTATTTTCCTCCTAGGTATGCACTTGGTTTGGTATAACGGAATGACCACTTTTTCCCAAAAATATTGACTCCTTAACATATGAGAATCCACTTAACCTCTACCAAATTACAAATTGGGCAACAAATCGCATGCCCAGTGAGTCATTGCTAATTTAAGGATTATGCCCATAAGTTTAACCGACTTGCCTCCTTTTACTCCCCAACTTAAAAAATTATTACCAATTGCACTATGATTAGAATGAAAAATTATGCACTTACCTAGTGTCATCACATCCATAGACTATACACCTGCAATTGACCAATACCACCTATTGAAAGAAATAATCTCATCAAACTACCATCCATTCTTTCAATGAATCCCAAGAAAGTACACCACATAAACTGAAATTGGATCACAATGTAATAAAATTGAAAACAAAATGCACATATAGAATTCTCCCAAACTCACAAGACCAATAACATGAACCAAGACCTTGAGGAGTTTAGAAGCAAGTGAGGGAGTTCTAATCCAAGAAAATTTCCAAATTACAACTAAAGAACTAGCTTCTGAAGCACTGTAAATTTTAATTCACCACATAACTGCATATTCATCCCACCTACATTGAGTATTATGAGGAGGGGTGGTTGCTTATAACTTCTCATTGATTTTTTCTTGTGTAAATGGGATTTGAAACTCCCAATCATTATTTGAGCTCGCTAGTTCTTAACATGAGATTTGACATGCCATGTATTCAACATGCATATTGCAATTCTTAAAAAAATTACCTTATTCTTAGTTAAATGAAATGGCCTCATAACCCATTTTTTAATTTTAAACTTGAGCCTAAACATGTAGTTAGGGGATGGGGAACATTTCCAATCAATTTATGTCTCAATAGGAACCATGTTCAAGTCTAATTTCTTCATTATCCAATTTATTCACTTCCTAGTTGAATATTCTTAACATGTGAAATAAATCGACCTCCGTAAACCTAGCCACTTATTTGCTTATTAGGTAGAATACTTTTTACAATGCACTGATTTTTATCAAAGACTTTGAACACATACTTCATAACCAAATTTTAATCTCCAAAGTCGATTAGTTTATTATGTTTTATGTCATTTATAATCCTTAAACCTTGAAACAATGCAAGAGCTTCAACTTGAATGTTGGTGGCCCTTCCCAATCCCCATACAAAGGAGTTTTCCTCTTTTCCTTTAGGATAGAAAACAATCCCCCCACTCCTGCTGCTCTTGATAAAAATACTTTAAGTAAAAATGGAAGTGTATGTTAAATTGACATGTTGCTAATTTAATTAAAAAGATCATAACATTAGATTTCACATGGAATTTGTTCATCATGCATATTGTGACCCTTAAAAAAATTGCCTTATGGTTAGTGGGGGAAAATGGATGATTGACCCATGGAAAAATTGACCTAATTACCCATTTTTTAATTTTAAACTTAAGGATAAACATGTAGTTGCAAGATGAGGAACCTTGACAATCAATTTATGTCCCTAAAGGAATCGTTCTCAAGTTTACTTGCCTCATTAGCGTCTCTCTGTGTACCAATTGAAGGCTTTTAACATATGAAAGAACTCTACCTCCTCAAACCTAGCCACTTATTTGTTTATTCTATGTAATATTTTTGAAAATGAAATATGTTTTTTATCAAAGCCTTTGTGCATATACTTAATGACCAAATTTGAATCTACAAAGCGAGAGAGTTTCCTATGTTGTATGTCATTTACAATCGTCAAACCTTGAAATAATGCAAAATATTCGACTTGTTTGATGGTGACCCTTCTGAATCCACATACAAAGGAGTTTCCTCATTTGCTTCCACATAAAAAAAAATTCCTGCCACACATGCCATCCTTATTACAAATACTTTTACTAAAAGTAAAAGTGTATATTAAATTAACATTTTACTAATTGAATTTAAAAAGTCATGTATTTACATAAAATATACATATATTATTTACCTCCAAATCATATATGTTTTCAAAACCTTACATTAAACTATTATTTATCAATCATAAAAATATTCATTAAATTATTATTAATATAAACCAACATAGATCCATCTTAACTTTGGATCTACCAAATGCCGAGTGGAAGCAAATATCTCAAGATGCAAAGTTCTTTTTGACTGAAAAAATTGAGGAAATGTTTGCACCTTGAGAGATTTTATTCCTCTCATCGCTTAGTAGATCCTTAGTTAAGATGGATTTATGATGGTTTTTAATAATATTATTTACATTATATAAATTTCACTTCTCTATATCTAAAAGTATTCTCATTTTTTATTTTATTAAAATCTTGATTTAATCTTTATGGAATATCCACTAATTTTTTTTAGTAGTAGTGAGGATAGAGAGATTAGATATATCTCAAAAGTAATTATAATTTTTTTTTAGATTTAATTAAAAAAATATTATAAAATTAAATTAAAATAAAATATTTTCCCCTTTGGGAGTGCCTAGCCACTTGGATTTTTTTTTCTTTTTTTTGGGGGGGTGGGGGGGAGGGTGCTCGCCACCCCATCAACTCTCAATGTAATTAAGAGAGGGTGATGTGGCCTACGCCACTATGCATGAAGCTTTAAAAGGTTTATTTCATTGGTCTCAAGGAGGATATTGACACATTTTTCAAGGAGCACCATGTTAAAGACAAACTCATTTGAAGCCTAGGTTATGCGTATTTCAAATTTGAATGTAAATGTACTCATATTTGAATTTTTTATAGAAATTGAAATTATGAGAGGATTTTCTCAAATTAAATTTCTAAATTCATGATGAATTTGAGAGGCTAACGGATTTTCTCTCATCCCTTGGGTTTTGGATAAGGTCCTTGATAAGAGGATTTGAGAGATTTACTCCACATAAATATCACGAAGAATATTTTAAGGGATTCATGGAGTTATTTTCTCCTTGGAGTAGGGGATCTGAGGATATATTCTCTCCTTTATTTTGGGGTCTTGAAAGCTATATAAAACCCTCCTATGTAATTTGTGTGATATGAGAGTTTAGGAGAAGACTTTGTAAATATTCATTTTGAGGAGAGCTTGGAGAGCTCAAGAGGTCTTTGTTGATATGTACGAGTCTTGAACTCCTTTGTGTAGAAGACAACTCTAGGTTTTGCCACCCTTTTGTAAAAGAGAATTGTACATCATCCTCATTTCAGAAAGACAATAAAAACGATTCAACCTGTTAGAGGTGAATCCAAAGACATAGCCTAGTGGAGGGGGTGAAATCCATTATCAACCTTGATGTTTGCATGTTTTATTTATTCATGGTTTGATCAATTTCGTTTACATGCATTTTAAGTTACAAGTTATGATGAAATGAACATGTTTATGGATGAATTTTAACTTAATTTTTCAAGAATTTATGGTCAATTAAAAGGTCTAGTTTTCAGATCACTTCGATTAGATGATCTCTAGTCCATGGCTGTCTCGGGGGAAGTATATTCTCCCAAGTCTCTTACAATATTGTTTATTTATGAGGTTTCACTACCTCGTTAACATCTTTGGAGTTGGTGGGTACTTTATTCCTAGCACTACAATGTTTTATTGCTTATTGTGGTCCTTATGTTGCACCACTAAATTCATGGTCATCGCGGGGCTGCTATACGTGGCTAGAAAAGATGGTCATGTGTCTAGTCATAGGCCTAGGAGGTGGAAACTACTTATCACTTTGTGGCCTCTCCTAGTACTCAAGAGGAGATCTAATGGCTTGAAAATCATGTTAATCAAGAACAAAAAACCTACTCAGACTCAATACTATTAGAGGAGGTTTGTCACTGGCTTCCTGACCTTGGTCACACCAGGGGAAGAAGGAATCAGTATATGCATTCTATTACTTTCCATTGGAAGATGAAGACCCTGTTAGGATGAGTTTAAAGGAGAAACACAAGGACATGAATGACATAATTCCCTTTCTGAATGATATTCAATGAAGCTAATGGAAACACCAATAATACTCTAGATAGGTTGGAAGCTCCCTTCGCTCACATGGAGTGACACATTCAATGTGATATTAAGCTCTCAGTGCCACCTAGTATGAGCGCGAAGGATCCACCTCCAATGACATTACAAAATACCTGACTGAGATGACATGTGGCTCTCTAATAACAATCTATTTTATGGCCATGCGGTCTTTTATGTACAATTGTTGTTCCTTTTTAGTTTGTAGAAACTTAGCATTCTCATATACTCACCAACAAATCTAGATTCCCGTGTGGCGAAGTGAGGCCGATGTATTTTTGTCAAACATCTTATGAGTGATGTGTGTGTGTGTGTGTGTATATATATATATATATATTGATTGTGAATGAGTTATAGTTTTTTGGCTTGTGGTATCGATAAGCCATGGTATTGGTCCATTATACTGAAACCAAAATTATTTACAAGTTAATGATATATTGGTAAAGTAGGGGTGAATATCCATGGCTAAAAATATTGTTATATTGTAAGTATTAAGTTTTTATGTGCTTATTAATTAAATTTAAATATGATTGCACAATCATTATTTTAATCTATATGGTAATATGGATCTTAATTTATAACTAATATTTATATGTTATACATTTTAATGTGATATGTATCTTTTAATTTTCGTTTATGTAAAACATTGTTTATAATTTTATTAATAAAAACAAAATTACCATGTAACAAATTTAATTTTATTATTTTTATTACTTTGATCTTTTTATTATTAATTGAGTCAAAATTTAAATGTTTACACTCATTAACTGACCAATATCTCCCCAATATTAAGCTTTATATTACTTTTAACTTTTTATTAATTTTTAATTGAATCAACATACAATTTTTTACAAACATTTATACACTACAACATCACCCCATATTAAATTGTAAAACACTTTCCAACTCAATTATAATAAATTACATAACAAATATTTATTAAAAACTTTTAATTCACAATTTAAATCAACAAATTTTCCCAAAACATTTTCTATATCATCATACTAGTCCATAGAAAATGACACCAAAATCTCATAACATAGTAAATATGATTCCTAACATCTTAAACACAATAGTATTGAATTATGATTAAGAACACCTTCACCACAATATTATAACAACAATATTAATTATTTGAAAAACATGTCTTTTTCTCGTTAGTTTTGGCACTCAACGTTCACTTAGCATCAAGTCATTCTCAAATTTTAAGTACATCATGGTGGGGCAATAAAAGCCCTGAATCCATTCCTCGGTGTTCACTTATCAAAGAATTGATTCTTGATGTAATATGATCTTTATGTTTTTTACGGTTATGTATTAAAGAAAAATTATATATTAAGTTAGAATAAAAAATAATTAAAATATTATTGTTATATAAACTATTATAAAATTAATATATTTTTTAAATAGGTGAATGAAAATGTTATATATATATATTAAAAATTTGTTAAAGAATAAACAATTATAATTCAAAGTAATAAATATAAAATATTGATAAAAAAACAATATGAAACTTTTCTTATTTATTTTTATTTTACTATTTTAGTGTGCAAATTCAAATTGAGAACACATATAGGTTCAATGTCTTTGTTTTTGATAAATTTAATTGATCTAAAATTCAAGGAAGTAAAGAAACCTAATGCCCATCACAAGTAAAACTATCTATAGCTCTTGGTGCATGCTCTAATACATATTTTTTTATGCTATCTAGTTGATTTTTGATTATATACTTTATAATTTTATTATCATGTTTATTCTATAGTAATGAGGACCTAAGTCTAAATTTTGAAATTCCTTTATAATTTCTTCTTTCCAATTCACGAACACATTAAATCACATAGCCATAACCTAGCCTTGCAATATGTGTGCAATACCAATAAATGCATTGTACTTGGTAAACTCAATAATTTTAGGGCTAAAACAACTAAAAAAAATAAAAAAAACATATTCTCATAATTTATTACATTCTCATAATTTATTACATTAACTCTACTTCTTGAGCTTTTCGTTCCTAAACATGCTAAATTATAATCTTCTATTTCTTTTCGTTCCTAAACATGCTAAATCATAATCTTCTATTTTTTATGATCACACCTGGAATCAATGAGACAAAGATGGGTAGTGCCAATTGATCCATGGAATGGATAGAATTTTTCAAAGCCAATTAATATGATACAAATGAAGTATAATTAATATATATTATTTTAAAGGAAAAATGAGGCATTCACTCTTATATGTAAGTTAAGTATCACTCAAAATTTTCAAACTTTTGATAAGCAACATCTAAAAGAAATTATTCATATCATATTCTTAAGTATGAATATATATATGAATTTTTTTTCTAAATAACCATTAGAACAAGTTGTGCACATTATATTCTTGCTTATTAATTTTTACTCTTCACATTACATTTATTATTTAATTAATTTACTGCAAAAAAAAATTGGATTGAGAAGTGAAGACACTTATATCACTTTAAACTTCTTATGAATTGCAAAAGAGAAAACATAATATTAAGAATTATTAATTATAAATATCTTTAGGTAAAGATATTTTTCATTTTTTTTGGTAACTGAGAGGAGCTAACAGCCTGTCTGACACGTAACTACTAGCTAACCTCTCGAGGGCTACGATATGTCCTCCTCCCCTCAGTTTGGGTCACAACAGGGAGATTTGAACCTGGGTCTTTTGAGTTACAATAATTTCACATTTCTCAGATTGACCAATTGAGCTGCCCCCTGGAATTTAGGTAAAGATCTTATTATCAATAGTGATACAAATATAATTATTTCCTTGTGAATACCTTAAATTTATTCCAAAGTTCATAAACTCTTCAATGTTCCAACCATAACTTGATTCTACATGCCAATCCTATAAATAGAATTTATGTTTTAATCGAATATTTTATTATGATTTTTTAGGTATCATACACTCCAACTTGTCATTAAGATAAAGCTATGTCTGAAATATTTTAATATTTTTTAATGAAAATTGAAGGGATAATACAACGATGTTTCAATTTTAGCTTCAATTAAAATTTTTTCCTGCAACGACTAAGATTAAAGGGAAATCAAATTACCTAGCACACAATTTTTCATTGTTTTTAACCTTCTACATGATGTTTGTGCATTAGATAAATATATTTATAAGTATGATCTTCATTCATCATGTTTGAGAAGTACAACCTAGTGATATGACCATGTCATGGCCATTTCTTGAAAAATAATAACTTAGTGATCAATCATTTCCAAGTATGTGCCCTCATTTTTCAATACAATTTTCCTAAAAGCTCAATTAATTAAATAATAAGTGTAATGTAACGAATGTAAATTAATAATCAAGAACATAATGTCCATAATTTGTTTTAAATGTTGCCTAATTTTTTTTTGTATGTATCGCGTCATACTTAAGAACAAGGATATGTATACTTTGTTTTAAATGTTTTCTATCAAAAGTTTGTATGTTTAGGGTTATACTTGACTTACATATAAGGGCTAGCACCTCACTTTTCCTTTGAAATCACACATATCGATTATACTTCATTTGAATCATTATAATATTAATTGTATTACCAATTATAAATACATTTAGGTAAATATTTTATTATCAATAATTATATAAATTTTCTTATGGATCCCTTAAATTTATTCCAAGGTTCATCATTTTCTTCAATGTTCCAACCATAAATCAATTCTACATGTCAATCCAATAAATAGGTTTAATGTTTCCATCCAATATTTTACTATGATTCTTTATGTATCAAAGAGTCCAACTAGTTAATAAGATAAAGCTATGCTTGAAATAATTTATTTTTTTTCAACAAAAATTGAAGGGAGAAGGCAATTATGTTTAAGTTTTAGCTTCAATTAAAATTCTTAAATGAAATGACAAATATTAACGAGAATTAAAATTACTTAGCACACAATCTATCATTTTTTAAAAACTTTTTAGATATTGTTTGTGGACTAGATAAATATGTTCATAAGTATGATCTACAATCATCATGTTTGAGAAGTACAACCTAGTAATATGACTGTGTCATGGCCATTGCTTGAAAAATAGTAACTAACACATCAACCATTTCCATGTATGTCCATTCATTTGTTCACCAAGTTATTGTCATAAATATTTGGTGTGCCTACTTATATATATTACTTCACTAAAGGTAATATAAACATAAATAAATTGGCATTTCTTATTTACATCTATCCGTGCATATCCATGTTTTCAAGAATGAATCTATATTCAAAAAATAAATTTGAAGCTTCATTTCAAATTTTATTATTTCATTTATTAGAAATGACTTCATATCAATCTAATTAGTATACATAAAACAATTCTTTATTACTTCCTTTCTTACCCCATATTTCATTCATATGGTTTCCCATTATTCTTTTTAATTTAAATATTTTCATATCAAAACCCCAATAGACCTTATGTTTCACGTTGTTTCGAGACACCAATTATATTCCTCCCCCTCCAAAAGAAATTTTGTCCTGAAGGCTATAAGTGTGGAAGTAGTCTTTAGTTTCCCAATTTTCAAGTTTCATATCTTTCCATTGTATCAAAACTTTATAGATAAGTGTTGGCACAATCCACATTCTCTTTATTCCAATAATTACTTTCAATGCAATCAAATCGATCCATATTCATCAATTTGGGAGAGGATGGTAATGCAACAATTTGACCCTACCATTTTATTTAAGTAAGAGATTTGAAACATTAGGTGGGTCTTGGAGTGGGCTAGGAAAACCAATCTATAGGAAAGCTATCCAACACACTAAAGAATTTCATATGGTCCATAGTACTTTGGAACTATCTCATAGTGACCCTTCTCCTTTAGATACATCTACCTATAGGTTTCAAAATGAATAAAAACTCAATTCCCCTTATTAAAAGAGACATTCTATGAAATATTGATGTACATATTTCTTCATCATATTTTCAACCAAGACTAATTGTCATTATGTCAACTTTGGTAGAGGAGAAAAATCCATTTCTTGAAAATTTAATGTCCCTAGGAAATACAAGGCTACAAATATTGGTTTTTTTAACTTACCTGCAATATCATCATAATTAACACAAGCTTTGTGGTACCACGATTTAACTCCAAAACCATTATGTTATAAATGCTTTAACCATAAAAGGATTTAATCTTCAATCCCCACTTTGTTCTATTATGAAACCTTTATTATAGAATTATGCCGTAAATCATCGAGAACATATATAAAACCTTTAAACTTACCCTTCCATCTTTTTCATGTGAATTTTTATGCTTACCAAGATTCCACACATTGACCAAGGCTCTTCCTTGTGCAATCTCGCATCACAAAACTCCATCACACTTTTCATATCACAGATTCTAACTCCGCACCTATCGTAGAACATGCCACTTCGTAGATCGGAAAATATAGAATTTCGCACATCGACGATTATAACATAGCGCACTTTTGAGGCTTCTCCTATCATATGCGATATGCGATCGCATCATATCGCAATATCACAACTTTAGGCTTCATTGCAAATCGAAAAATCGCAAACTTACCTCATTGCACTTCACAAATTTTAACTCCACTGTTAACTATTATGCCATATTGCATGCATTATGCGATATGCGCATGGAACCTCCACCCAACACATGCCCACTTCGGCACTTTCACAATTTAACTTGCAAAAGTAATTTGGGTCGTCGATCTTCGTTCTGGACTTTGTGGATTAATCTACACCGTCCATGGTTCTCCTTTCGGAAATATTCTTAAGGGTTTGGGGAAAACTTAACATTTGTTGTCTTAATTGACTTCCACCTTACAGTAATTTCATCTTTGTATCCACGCATTAACTCCCTCTTGAACTTTATTCTTTTTATTGGATCTTATCCAGAATTATCATGCTCGTTGCAACACCTTACACACTGTTTCCAAGCCAATCCTTCATAGGCTCGCTTCGAATCAATGCCTGCGACTTCAAACATCTTATTTGTTTCACTTCCAACCTACACAAAGGTTATTTGTACTCATTCACTCCCACTAGCTTCACACTCAGCCAATTTCTCTAGAACTGGAATCACACAGTGATTCTACCCAGCTTCTTCTATAGTAAGTCATTTTTCACACAGTAAAAGACTTATATATCCATCATAATTCATGCAAAAATAATTTATTACACATAAATCAGATTCGCTCAATTATGGATCACTTAGCTCGTAAGAGAGACAAAAACACAGTTGCAATGAATTCAATTCCTCATTAATTAAATAAATTGTATAGAACAAATAAAACTTGTTTACAATTTGGCTTTGGCCTGATGTGCCTTTACATGGCCCTTTTTCTCTTCAACAAAACCCTCTCTGTTCTCGCTCTCTCCTATTTACTCTACTTTTTATACTTCCTACTCTATCTAAGAATAATGGTCTCTTAATGCGTTCGAGGCTTACAAATATATACAAAAGGTTCTTAACCAAATCTAGTTCAGATCCATAGTTTACTCAACAAAATCCTCTAAGTTCTCAATTAATCCCTAAAATCTCTTATTTATCCCTTGAGGATCTCAACATTCAACTAAATCCTAAGAATCCTCTAAATCCACAAAATCATCAACTAATTTCTAAGTGTAGGATACACAATCCCTATGAGATCTTAACTAGCCTAAATCTCTCATGTTCTCCTACATTCGAGAACATTTACAAATATGCCTCTCAATATTTAAATTAAAGTTCTCACATAAAATCTCTCAAAACATTGAAAATTACATTAATTCAATACTTAGGAAACCAACTCCTTGAAAAACACAAGACCCCCTAGATTCTACTAAATGTACAAAATTTTGGAACCATGATGCTCCTACATCAGACTCCCTAGGTCGAAAATAATCATGATCTTTAGATCATGTGTATTTAATGTTGATGGAATTACTCCTGCATCCCAAACTTTGTTCTGTAGTCTGTATTTGGTTGCTGCTGTTGTTGTTCTCGAGGTCTCCATACTTTATGTTGCATTTCTCCACTAACTATGCTTTCACAGTCTGATGCTGTCTTTTCCTTGCAGCTACTGCTTTTTTTTCTTGTTGTTGTCTTCATCTGAGACAACTTCATCATCAACCTTCTTATTCTTTCAATATCCATGTCCAGTTTATCTTCTGAATGGTACTCACTCTGCCATCTGTTGCTACACTCTGTCCATTTATGTTCAAAATGTTGTTTGTTACCTTCACTTTAGAGTTGTTGGATTCTTATTACCACCCTTACATCCATACCCTCTTGTTGCTTCTGAACTTTTATCTCATTTCCAAACAACCTCTTTTCAATATCTTTGATAAAAACATGATACTCAGATGCTTCTAGTAAATGGTTCAACAATTCACTTTCTACCTAATTACTTTTAAACACCTCATCACTATGCCGCTTATCAATTCCAGCATATTCCTTGATAACATCCCATAGATGTCCTTCAGCTCCTTAACTAATCCTCGTAGTCAGTTCAGTCTGTTTCAGTTTTAAGACTGATTCTTCTTTATCATGAGACATATCTGCCCCATCTTCCTCTTCATTACTATTCTTCTCTTTGTCACTGTTATGTGACACTTCCATCTGTCCTTCTAGGCTGACTGAATCTTCCCCATTCACATATCTACCTAGTCATCCCTCAAGAAACCTCATTTCTTCATCGATATTACTAAAAATTAAATCATTTACCTGAGGTCTTAATCCATGGATTGACTCAGAATCCCTTAATAGATTTTCTAACAATAAAATCTCCTTTTTAGCTTCCTCAAGCGTTAAATTTGTATGCTTTATATCTTCCTTTTATTCTACTTGCCTTTGGCTACCCATATAAGCTGTTAGGGTCCTATAATAATATGGATCATAATTTTGAATTGACATTGTAAAGTCTTGTAATATTGTACCAAATTTTTCTTTCTGCAAATGTTTCCCATATTAAAAAATGAAAAGAGGGTAAGTCCTAAAAGAAAAATAAAAGGACTCAAAGAAAAAGATAGAAAAAAATATAAAGTATGAACCCCACAAAAAAGAGATAAAAATAGATCCTGAAAGTGTTGCACATTTAAA
Organism: Pinus albicaulis; assembly: GCA_034641835.2. NCBI lineage: Eukaryota > Viridiplantae > Streptophyta > Pinopsida > Pinales > Pinaceae > Pinus > Pinus albicaulis. The sequence goes on along the minus strand of CM076572.1, from coordinate 620,872,579 downwards.
TGTCACTACTCTTAGTTTACTTTTTACTTTTTGCAAATAAAAATTGTGTGTAGCTTGTCCAAAATGCCACAATCCATGATGATCAAACAATTTTATATTGATACATTCATGATTTTAAATTTCAAGTAATGATAGTTAGTGAATAAAGATCCAGCCAAACCATTTAATCTTGGCAGATCAGTAGCTAGGTAGAGAATAAAAATGAGCTCATCAGTTTAATTTGAGCCATTGGAAGGTATAAGGTTAGAAGTAGGTTAGTTTGCTTATAAAAGAAAATAAAAAGGGTCAACAAGCTCAAATGCACCTTATAAATGAAGTAAAAAAATGTTAGGGTAAATAAAGGGTAGGTAGATTACTTTCACAAGTAATGGAAAGCATCAATTGGTTAAATTACCAGAGGAAGGAGTATTTAAATATTCCTCTGTTTTGTTTCATTTATTCCTGTATTTCCAATCATAGAGGTTTTCAATTAGCCTCCAAAAACTGGACACAAAGGGTAACCCCCAATCGATAGTCTTCTGGACATCCTTGATCAGAAAGGATGTCCATAGAATTTAGCTACAAAGACTTCATTTATACATTTGTTTATTTAGTTGTCAACATGCTAAGCAGTAGCATTCAACCAAGAGTCAATGAAGAGATAAAGAATGTCTTACAATTGTCAGAACAAAGTAGAACAAGAGACTAGTACTTATACCAAAACCACACTGAAATTAGGGTGTATGGAAGTCAAATTATTCCATACAAGCTCCCCAAATACCTCCCAATGAGGTTATTTTCACTAGAATACATCAGGCAGATCCTAAATTCAGATGAAGTTAATTTCCTATCAGTAAAGAAGAAAACTCAGTTTAAAATTAAGAACCAGCTTGGTCCTTTCATTTGCAATAATAGGAATGATGGTCAACAAGCAGATAAGTGTTTACAAGATTTCAAGTTTAGTAATAGTTTCAAATGGCAGTATGATCCTTTGGGAGTCATCAGTAAACTAAGAGTCAAATTAAAATTGACTCCTTTTGTCCATGAGTCAAAACCAGAGATTGAAAAGTATTCCAACCAGTCAAAGTGGTTGGAAAATACTTTTCAAGAGGTGGAGAAACAGACTGATACTAGTTCCATCCTGCATACTCCAGCCCCATAAGATAGGAACTCAAAAAGACCAAGAGAGGAAGGCTCATATTTTGCTGAAACCACTACTGACACCAAATTCAAGCTAATGTACATAAAAAAGGACAAATTGAATCCAGTAATTGAGCAAGAAGAGATAGTTGACACAATTGAGATTATTGATACAGATATAATTATCAGGGATAATGCACCTCCAACAGTTTTAGAGGGAGCACTTCAGCCATCAACCTCTAGTGATCAGATCATTCAGAAGCAGCATAGTGTAGAAGTATATTCATCAATCAAACCAGTAGATAAAGAATAGGATATTATGGAGAAGTATAAAGAAATTAAATTGATGAAGGAGGCATTGAAAGTTGTAACCTATTCCCAATATTGGAAACAGACCCCTAGTGACCAAAATAGGTTACTTTCAGCCTTTGATTATAAAACTAGGAAGATGCAAATGGCCTTTTTGCAGCCAACAATGCAAAATCCAAAATCATTAGCAGACTGCAAGAAAACAACCTTTGAAGTTATTTCTAAAGATGTACATCCAATATATCAAATTGAATTTCATAAGCAAGCAGGAGAAATGATCTACTCCACTATGACCAACAAAGCTATGAGTGTCCAAAAACTACAAAATTCTCTAGAAAATTTCAGAGCAAAATTAAAACTAGAGAAGGCATCTTCACAAGCCAAGGAAAACATAATAAAATCACTAGAAGAATTGGTCATGGAGGTTGGATATGATCCAAAGAACATCAAAGAAGTTGAAGAGCTCAGCAAGAAAAAGAATGCAGACATTGTTGCATTGAAGAAACAAATGAAACTACCTCCAATAGAGCATCCACAGACTAAAGAAGTTTTGGAGAAAGAAAGTCAGAAAGATGAAATGATGAATTTCATCATTCAGTTGACACCTTAACTAAAAAATATGGAGAATGAAATGGAAAAATTAGTGCAAGAAAAGAAGTCCAGCATGGAAGCATTTACTGTTACTGCCATTCCCATAGCTTCAGCTTCAGCTTCAGTCACCACATCAGCTCCATTATCTGCTGCAGTTCCAGTTACTACAACAATTTTCGTGACAACAGAAATTTCAGCAGCACCAGCTACAACAGCAGCTCATCGCAATGATGAAGCAATTAAACCGATTAAAGCTATGTAAGACATGCCAATCCAAACAACTGAGATTAATAGACTTAAAGAACAAGTAAAAATTCTTGAAGATGAAAAGAAGTTGGCTCAAATCATGTATAAATATGAAACATAGAAATCCAACAGATTGACTGACAGAATACCAAAGTTAGAAAAAGAATTGACATTGAAAGAACCACTAGCCCAAGCAAAGCAAAAACTGTCGGCAATATCATTAACTTTGTTAATGATATTTGGCCATCTATCCAAGTTATATTTGAGCAGAAAGAATTGATAAAGCATGCAAGTGATGCAATCCAGAAAGTCAAAGAAGAACTTGGAAAGAAACCAGAGGAGGCCACTGAAATAATTAAGTTTCTCAATTCTAAGAAGAAGAAAGAATTAGAAGAAATTGGGATAAGTGACAGAAAAAAAAACAATCTTAGAGGTAAAAAAGGTAATTTCCAAGAAAAATCTCATGATACAGCTTGAAGATAAGTGTCAAACTATGGAGTTAGCAGTAAACAGATTCATGAACACATTTGATGTTTTGAGGCAGAAATGTCTACCTAATCCTTTAGTGATTAATGATAGATTAATGAGGCATGAAGATTATGAAAAAAAGATCATAGAAGTGGCTAAAGAACAATCCAAAAATTCCTCTATGAAAGGAATTCCTACAGGCAAAGTACTCTATTAGACATTTGATCAAAATCTCTTTTACCTCCAGCATGAGGTAAATCATCTCTTTATAAACAAGCCTACATTTTCCAAGTACACTGAAGCATATGAGATTTATAGGAGAATGGTAAAATTAAACTTCTAGATGAAGAGGCTTGGGAAAAATTGTATGATTTACTATAAAAGGTAAAAGTAAAATAGGGAAAAGAGAGATAGGTTAAATGTGAAAACATAGCAAGCAGATAAAGCAGTAAGATAAAAGAAGAATTCACAGTGACAACAAAGACAGTTCAAAGATAAAATACAGAGTTAAAGAGAATAAGATGATAAGCACCATAAAAGACACTCAACAAATAAAGGGAAATTAGCGTGAAAGCAACCGTTAAAGAGATAAGACAACAAAATATCAAAGAAGAAAACAACAAACCAATAAACAGGGACAACTTGAATTTAGTTACATAGGTGTCTCTATCTTCTTGCATGAAGATATTTTATTTCCCTTGAATAATTCCTAAATCAGTTTTAGGATATTTTGTATCAAGTTTTGTATAAATACTTTATAATTCGAAGTATTGAGTGTGGATTCCTGAACATTTCTATAGTTGTAATTGATCCAAATACTTGAGGGTTTATTGTACCATTTTCAAGTCAACAAACATGACAAGTAATAGAGGCATTGCATTACAGGATTCATGTGTTGAGCTACTTCAGTGAAGTACTTTCAATTGTTCATTATTATTTTCTTAAGTATTCCATAAACTTGTATGTTTTCTAAATCTAAATGTTATAACAGGAATTTTATTTCAGAACTTGTTTAAATACACTCTGTCTTGAACTGTTATTCATTTTTATGTTTTCTACTGATATCCGAACTAGAGAATCCTTAATTTCTCTCCAATCTCGATTGACCTCCTTCACCTTCATCCATAATCTGGTTTAAGGAATCCTTAACTGCTCCTTGATCCCGATTGAAAACCACTTCACCATTCAGCCTTTAAGATCTGATTTTGCTAAGCTACCTTGCCCTATGAACACTTCCTTTAGAACTTGATTATTTCCTGTTTTCTTTATATTTTGACTCCATAACCCAATGGAAAATAGACAGGCACCTATCCATCTAAATCAGTAATTACACCAACAAATCAAAATCAAACCAAATCAAGCATACATAACTAGCCTAAAATCAATTAAAACAACAAAGTTAAATCATTAAGAGAGAGCCTCTCTGAGCATTAGGAAGGCTAGATCCTAATCTTCAAAATGGTTGATAGTTACCTCTGTTATTTATTTTAACACAAACATAACAACCCTAGGGAAATTTCGGAGTGATAACATACTTTGACTCCATAACCCAATGGAAAATAGACAGGCACCTATCCATCTAAATCAGTAATTACACCAACAAATCAAAATCAAACCAAATCAAGCATACATAACTAGCCTAAAATCAATTAAAGCAACAAAGTTAAATCATTAAGAGAGAGCCCTCTCTGAGCATTAGGAAGGCTAGATCCTAATCTCCAAAGTGGTTGATAGTTACCTCTGTTATTTATTTGAACACAAACATAAAAACCCTAGGGAAATTTCAAAGTGATAACATACTAGCGACCATAATGGGGATTAGTCCTCAGTTAAATAAATCTTATAGGAAACACTTTTCCTCATCTTTTCACCTTAATTTTTATTTTGGGTTGTTAAAAAATTATCATTAAAAGTTAAAATTCTGGCTCCTAAAAGAACATACTCTACTAGGGCTCATCCTGATCCATAGCCTGCTATAATTGTTGATGATCCTGACAGAATTTTAAGAAAACATAAAAAAGTAGAAATTCTAGGAAGTAGTAGTCAATTAATAAAATCAAATTCACTTCCCAAAAAATTGTCAAGATTACAGGATATACAGTTTGATTTATCATTTGACCACTCTCTATTTAGAACCACATCTGAAAATTCAATCTATGATATTGTAATAGATCCTAATTTTATTCAATTTATTAAAAGAAAGAAGGAAACTATACAACCTGATTTAGATCAACAGGTTATAAATACTCATGACAAGCTTGATAGTTTAGCTGCAAATTTGATTAAATATATAGATGAAGCTTACTTTCAACAGTCAGTTGAATTAGCTGCCTTAATTGCTGCTACCCCTAAGCATTCTGCCATTCCTCATGAAACTGTAAATACAAATTTATATAGTACCACCTCATCTATAATATTCACCCCATTTCATTCCACAGAACCATTCATCCTAAAGCTTCCTCTTCAACCTAGAATTTTATTCCCATCTTCTAGCATAACAAGTTCATCTGCAATCACTTCAAGTTCATTTCCAAGCACTTTAGGTTCAGGTCCATCTTCAAGTACTGCAAATTTACCTCTCATTCAAGCTAGCATCTTAGCCATGGCATCCAGATATGCCCCTTTGGCTCTACAGGCACTTTTACATGCCATGCCATAGAACTACCAAAGTAAAATCTTTCAGTTTGATGGTACAGGTCAATATACTGCTCAACAACATGTAAATAAAATGATTGATTACTTTGAATTACATGAAATTGATGAAGAGGATGTTTAAATGAGATTGTTTTCACAAACACTAGCAAGAGATGTAAATAAATGGTTTAAAGCTTTACTTGTTGGTCATATTGCTGATTTAGCTGCTTTCCATAGATTGTTTATCAATAGATGCGAAAGAAAGAAAAAACCTTTACAAATTTTTTCTGAATATGAAAACATTAGAAGAGTTCCTAATGCATCAGTTCAGGATTAGTGTACTAGGTTTAACAGTGTTTATAATGCAATTCCTGCAAATATCAAACCTCCACCAGATCTAGCCTTGATCAAATTTCCAGATGGGTTTGACACTGATATGTCTTACCAATTGAGAGAAAGGAACCCTGTAACCTTAGAGTAAATACAAAGTAATGGAGTTAGTGTAGAAGCTAACTTATTAGCTAAAAGAGCTAGGATGAGAAATGAAATAAGAGTAACCATTAAGGAAGAACCATCCACATCAGTTATTAGGATAGATAGTTTAGCTAAAAGTATGGAAAGAATAATGGATAGATTAGAAAACATGGAAAGAAAGCCACAATGGGAAAATCAACAAGGTCCTCAAATCAGAATTCCCAACTTTAGGAAAAATCCTAATACTAGTAAATCTAGAGAAGTTGCACCAGATCAACTCATTAGACCACCTTTCCAAGAAAACTATGCTGAAAGTTCTCAACAAAATGATGAAGACCAAGACACCCAAATTAACTTAATGGGGATAAATGATGATAATACTATTTTTCTTACCCAAGAAGAACATGAATTATACATGTTACAACAATTACATTTAGATTCTGGAGAGTCCTTTGACTATAAAAAAGGTTATGAAACTGCTATCAATGAAGTTCACAAACAATATAGCCTTAGAAATAAAAAAACACAGAAGCTCCTGCTAAGAAACTGTCCAAACTCAAACCAAGAAAATAGTAGAAGCTCCTGCAACCAAAAATTTACAAATCATCCCTAGAGAAACCCACAATACTTCTAGTCCAAAGATTGCAGCCAGTCCAAAAATTGTAGACATAACATTTGCTGATACTCAAACATAAACTGCTGCTAAAACTTCAACTACCACTCAAACTGTTCCAGATAAGAAAATTGAAAAGAAAACAGTGGATACACAGACTGAATTACCAACTGTTGAGAAAAAGGATAAAAACATACAAACTACAATTGGTAAAGAGGAAATCATTCAGTTAGGAAAAACTCAAATTCCGTTTAATATCGAAATTGAAATAGTCAAATTGAAAATATTAGTTCCTTTAATAGGGCTGGTAAAAAATGATTCATACAAGGCGAAGATGCTGTTAACCTCAATGATGACCAACCAGAATTATTATTTGGCCCTGAGGTAAATGGAAAACATCAAGAAGGTGGTGTTCCTCCATTATACATTAGCTTAAGTGTTCATGATAAAATTTTACACAATGCTATGTTAGATTTAGGAGCATCTCACAACTTAATGCCTAAGGAAATCATTGAAACATTGAATCTAGATATCACCAGACCATACAAAGACCTGTTTTCCTTTGATTCTAGTAAAGTTAAATGTCTTGGCCTGATAAAAGCCCTGTGTGTCACTCTAGCCCAATACCCAGATAAGAGTATTGTCATGGATATTGTAGTTGCTGATATCCCTCCAAAGTACGGAATGTTATTATCTCACTCATGGGGAGAAAAATTACAGGGATCACTGCAGTTAGACATGTCATATGCTACAATTTCTGTATTTGGTCAGCACAAAATGCTTTACATAGAAACTTTAATGAAATACATGGCCAGTAGTGCAGAAAAACCAGAGAATTATCCTATCTACTCTATACATTATGATATGGATTCTTTCATCCTATGTAATTCAGACACTAGAAAAGATAAAAACACAACAGTAGAACAAAAACATAAAGAAATTGACAGTGACAACATAACTCATGAGTCTATGTGGCATTTAGATTTCGATGGTTCTATAAACAAACTAGGAGCAGGAGCATGAGTATGAATTTATAACTTAGAGAATGATCATTCTGAAGGTCACACATTCAGGTTAAACTTTAAATGCACTAATACCATGGCAGAGTATGAAGCATTAGTGTTAGGACTACAAATTGTAAGAAAACTTGGAGCCAAAAGAGTTTCTGTCATGGGAGATTCTGAACTTATCATAAAACAAATTAAAGGAGAGTATCTTGTGAATAATCATAGACTTAGCCAATATAGAGAAACCATTCTAGATTTGATAAATTGTTTTCTTGAAACTGACTTTGATGTTATTCCTAGAAAAAAAAACATGCAATATCATGGTTTGGCTACCTTTGCTAGCACCTACAGATTACCTTTCCAACCCAATCATCAGTACACTGCAGAGGTAAGACGTAGGCCAACCATACCTGACAATTTGAAATATTGGTAGATCTTTTCATAGGACTCTCAAATTAATGACTTTATGAATTGTGAAGGAGAATTTCATACTGATTGTACAGTAGATTATACAATGAATAATGAGTTAGATGTAAATAGTGTAGATAAAACTGAACCAACTAGATTTACTAAAGTAGAAATAGATAAATTAGAAATAGTAGAAATATCAAAATTAACTAATGATGAATCATAAGTGTTAAACCTTAAAGATAATATTTTTCGTAAGGGATTAGCCCCATTAAAAGATCTTTTTGATTCCAATAATGTAGCTAGAAAACCAAAAATGGAACCCTTAAGATCAGATATAGAAGAATGTAACATAGGAACATAACAAAAACCTAAGCTTATAAAGTTATCCAAAGCATCACCTCTAGATGAAAAAGTGAAGTACATGAGTTTGTTTAAATAATTTCAAGATGTATTTGCCTAGAGTTATGAAGACCTCAAATCTTCTGACACCAACATCATCCAACATAAAATACCAATCAAAGAAAATCAAAACCCTTTAAACAAAATCTTATGAGAATTAACCCTGTTCTTATGAATTTGATAGAAAAAGAAGTAAAAAGGATGTATGAGGCACAAATCATAGCACCTATTAGATATTCTGATTGGGTCTCAAATTTAGTTCACACTAGGAAGAAAACAGGAGAAATCAGACTCTGTGTTGATTTCCGAAACTTAAACAAAGTCTCATTAAAAGACAACTATCCTCTTCCTAGAATGGACCATATTCTACAGAGGGTAGTAGGGTCATCCAGAATTTCATTGCTTGATGGATTCTCTAGATACAACCAAATTATAGTCCAACCAGAGGATCAAGCAAAAAATGCATTTACCACTCCATGGGGAACTTTCATGTATTTGAAAATTCCCTTTGGATTGATGAATGCTGGAGCTACATTCCAAATAGATGTGGACATAGCCTTTGCCAAGGAAATTCATGACTTTCTAGTCATTTATCCTGATGATATCATAGTATTTTCTAAAACGGATAATGAACATCTAGATCATTCGAGAAGAGTTTTCATTAAATGCAGAAAATTTGGCATTTGCTTGAACCCTAAAAAGACACTCTTTGGATTATAAGAAGGTAAACTCTTGGGACATATAATTTCAAAAGAGGGAATTAGAATAGATCTAGCTAGGATAGAAGAAACTTTAAACATCAGTCATCCTAGAAACATCAAAGAATTACATGCATTCTTAGGTAAAATAAATTTTCTTAGAAGATTCATTTATAATTTAGCAGAACTAATCAGATAATTGAATAACATGCTAAAAAATGATTCAGCACTTAAGTGAATAGTAGAGGCTAAACAGTCTTTTGAATCAATTAAAGAAGCACTTACTAAAAGACCTGTCCTCATAATTCCTAATTCCAAAAAATATTTTAGAATTTTTTGTTTTGCTTCAGAACATACCATTGGAACAATCTTGTTGCAAAAGAATGATGAGGGCTATGAATATCCCATTTCTTTTTTCAACAAATCCTTAAGAGGTGCAACACTAAAGTACAATATTATGGAAAAACAAGCAAGTCTTTCTTAAGTGAAAGATATTAAATATTTCAGAGTGCATATTTTATAATCCCCCATAAGTGCATATGTTACAAACTCTGTGGTAAAGGACATTATGAATCAAAATGGGCCTGATGGAAAAAGAGGCAAATGGATTGCCACTATATTGGAATATGATATTGACATAAAGCCTACAAAATTGATTAAAGGCCAAGGTTTAGCCAAACTCATGGCTCAATCGAACTGTCGAGCCTTAGATATAAATTTCATTGTAGCAATAGATGATTAGGAAGAGATGGTGACTCCACAGATCAAAGAAGATTTTTTAGATTCACCCTGGTATGCAAATATTATATTTGTTTTACTTAATTTACAAGCTCCTCCTGGTTTATCTAGAACTAGAGGTAGATTTTTAAAATTAAAAGAAACGAAATTTTGTATCATAGATAATGCTTTATTTTGGAAAGATCATGGTGGAATTCTATTAAAATTTTCATTGAAATATGAAGCTGATAAAGTAATGTAGGAATCTCATGTAGGAGACTATGGAGGACACCTTTACTGGAAGACAACTGCTGAGAAAATTTTTAGGGCAGGTTTTTACTGGCCCACTCTTTTTGCAGATGTCAGAAAGTATGTGACCTCCTGTCAAAAATGCCAGATATTTAAAGGGAAAAAGAAACTCCTACCATTACCGCTCAAACCTATCTCAACTGAAATTCCATTTCAACAATGGGGTTTAGACTTCATTGGTGAAATTCACCCACCCTCCTCTACCTAGCATAAATGGATTTTGACAGCCACTGATTACTTTACCAAGTGGATAGAAGCCATCCCTTCTAGACAAGCCACTGACTCTGTCATTATCTCATTCCTTGAAAACAACATCCTTTCTATATTTGGGTGCCCACAAAATCTCATTACGGATAATGTAATTGCCTTCAAATCCAAGAAAATGATTGAATTTTGTAACAAATAGCATATCAACCTTGGCCATTCTACTGCCTATTACCCTCAAGGTAATGGACTTGTAGAATCCTCAAACAAAAGCCTGGTTAATATCATCAAGAAACTATTAGAAGATAACAAGAAAACCCGGAACAAAAAGTTGGTTAATGCCTTATGGGCATACAGACTAACTACAAAGAAATCTATTGGTACCTCTCCCTATCAACTATTATATGTGATGGATGCTGTTTTTCCATCCTCTTTAGGAGTGCCAGTGATGAAAATGATCCAAGAGCTGCAAGTAGAACAAAATTATATCCAAAGGAGGATAAATTAGACAATTCATTTGCAGCAAACCAGGGAATAATTTTACATCAAATCACAAGTGATCCAAGACAAAATCAAAAAGATATTTCATAAGAAAACCAAAGAAGATGATAGGTGATAAAGCACTCAAATGGGATTCCAGAAGAGAAGAAAAGGGGAAACATGGTAAATTTGATTTTCTTTGGAAAGGCCCATACACCATTTATGGTTACAAAGGTAATAATGCATTTTTCTTCAAGGAGTTAGATGGAGCAGATCTACTAGGTGGACTAGTCAATGGTAGAATGCTGAAGCACTAATTTTCTCCAGATTAACCATTAGTTTTATTTGTTTTACTTTTCTCATTATAAATGCCATTGCAAAGTTTAGATTGGATTATATGACTATCTTCTAAAAGTTGAAGCCCGAAGAGAAGGCCCTAAGCTTTAAAAGGTATAACATCATATGATTGAATAAAGAATAGCTCAGAAAGCAGTTCCAAGGCAAGAAAAGTCAAAGTTCCAAGACCACTGATCAAAAAGTCCTTGACATCTCACCAGGATATGCCATCCCCAAGTGGAGCCACTGTTAGCGTCCTATAATAATAGGGATCATAATTTTGAATTGACTTTGTAAAGTCTTGTAAAATTGTACATACTTTTGCTTTCTGCAAATGTTTTCCCATATTAAAAATGAAAAGAGAGTAAGTCCTAAAAGAAAAATCAAAGGACTAAAATAAAAATATAAAAGAAAAATATAAAGTATGAACCCCGCAAAAAAAAGATAAAAATAGATTCTGAAAGTGTTGCACATTTAAATGCCACTAATATTAGTTTACTTTTTACTTTTTGCAAATAAAAATTGTGTACAGCTTGTCCAAAATGCCACAATCCATGATGATCAAATAGTTTAATCTTGATTCATTCATGATTTTAAATTCAAGTAATGATAGTTAGTGAATAAAGATCTAGCCAAACCATTTAATCTTGGCAGATCAGTAGTTAGGTAGAGAATAAAAATGAGCTCATCAGTTTAATTTGAGCCATTGGAAGTTATAAGGTTAGAAGTAGGTTAGTTTTCTTATAAAAGAAAATAAAAAGGGCCAGTAAGCTCAAATGCACCCAATAAATGAAGTAAAAAAATGTTAGGGTAAATAAAGGGTAGGTAGATTACTTTCACAAGTAATGGAAAGCATCAGTTGGTTAAATTACCAGAGGAAGGAGTATTTAAATACTCCTCTGTTTTGTTTCATTTATTCTTGTATTTCCAATCAGAAAGGTTTGCAGTTAGTCTCCAAAAACTGGATAGAGAGGGTAACCCCCAATCTGTAGTCTTATAGAAATCCTTGATCAGAAATGATTCCACAGAATTCAACTACAAAGACTTCATTAATACATTTTTTTATTCATTTTTCAACATGATAATTAGTAGCATTCAACCAAGAGTCAGTGAAGAGATAAACAAGGTCTTACAATTGTCAAAACAAAGTAGAATAGGAGACTGGTACTTATACCAGAACCACATTGAAATTAGGGTGTATGGAAGTCAAATTATTCCATACAAGCTCCCCAAATACCTCCCAATGAGGTTATTTGCACTAGAATACATCAGGCATATCCTAAATTCAGATGAAGTTAATTTCCTGTCAGCAAAGAATAAAACTCAGTTTAAAATTAAAAACCAGCTTCGTCCTTTCATTTGCAATAATAGGAATGCTGATCAACAAGCAGATAAGTTTTTACAAGATTTAAAGTTTAGTAATAGTTTCAAATGGCAGTATGATCCTTTGGGAGTCATTAGTAAACTAAGAGTCAAATTCAAATTGACTCATTTTGTCCATGAGTCAAAACCAGAGATTGAAAAGTATTCCAACCAGTCAGAGTGGTTGGAAAATACTTTGCAAGAGGTGGAGAAATAGGCTGATACTAGTTCCATCCTGCATACTCCATCCCCACAAGACAATAACTCAAAAAGACCAAGAGAGGAAGGCTCATATTCTGCTAAAACCACCACTGACACCAAATTCAAGCTAATGTACAGAAAAAAGGCCAAATTGAATTCAGTAATTGAGCAAGAAGAGATAGTTGACACAGTTGATATTATTGATACAGATATAATTGTTAGAGATAATGCACCTCCCACAGTTTTAGAGGAAACACATCAGCCATCAACCTCTAGTGCTCAGATCATTCAGAAGCAGCAAAGTGTAGAAGAATCTTCATCAAGCAAACCAGTAGATAAATAACATGATATAATGGAGAAGCATAAAGAAATTAAATTGAGGAATGATGCATTGAAAGCTGTAACCTATGCACAATATTGGAAACAGACTCCTAGTGACCAAAACATGTTAATTTCAGCATTTGATTATAAAACCAGGAAGATGCAAATGACCTTTTTGCAGCCAACAATGAATAATCCAAAATCATCAGCAAGCTACAAGAAAAAAACCTTTGAAGCTCTTTCTAAAGATGTACATCCAATAGATCAAATTGAATTTCATAAGCAAGCAGGAGAAATGATCTACTCCATTATGACCAACAAAGCTATGAGTGTCCAAACACTACAAAATTTTCTAGAAAATATCAAAGCATAGTTAAAACTAGAGAAGGAATTTTCACCAGAAAAGGACAACATAATAAAATCACTAGAAGAATTGGTCATGGAGGTTGGATACGATCCAAAGAACATCAAAGCAACTGAAGAGTTCATCAAGAAAAAGAATGAAAACATTGCTGCATTGAAGAAACAGCTGAAACTACCTCCAACAGAGAATCCACAGACTAAAGAAGTTTTGGAGAAAGAAAGTCAGAAAGATGAAATGACGAATCTCATTATTCAGTTGAAAACTTAACTGAAAGAGATGGAGAATGAAATTGACAAATTATTGAAAGAAAAGAAGGCTATCATGGAAGCAGTTACTATTACTGCCATTCCCATAGCTTCAAATTTAGCTTCAGTGCCCACAACAACTCCGTTATCTACTGCAGTTCTAGTTACTATAGCAATTCCAGTGACAATAGAAATTTCAGCAACACCATCTACTACACTAGCCACAACAACAACTCATCCCAATGATGAAGCAATTAAACTGATTAAAGCTATGTAAGACATGTCAATCCAAACAACTGATATTAATAGACTTAAAGAACAAGTAAAAATTCTTGAAGATGAAAAGAAGTTGGCTCAAATCATGTATAAATCTGGAACATAGAAATCCAACAGGTTGACTGATAGAATACATAAGTTAGAAAAAGAATTGACATTGAAAGAAACACTAGCCGAAGCAAAGCAACAACTGTGGGCCAATATCATTAACTCTATTAATGATATTTGGCCATCTATCTGAGTTATATTTGAGCAGAAAGAATTGATAAAGCATGTAAGTGATGCAATCCAGAAAGTCAAAGAAGAACTTGGAAAGAAACTAGAGGATGCCACTGAAATAATTAAGTTTCTCAATTCTAAGAAGAAGCAAGAATTAGAAGAAATTGGGATAAGTGACAGAACATAAACAATCTTAGAGGTAAAAAAGGTAATTTCCAAGAAAAATCTCATGATATAGCTTGAAGATAAGTGTCAAACTATGGAGTTAGCAGTAAACAGATTCATGAACAAATTTGATGTTTTGAGGCAGAAAGGTTCGCGTAATCCTTTAGTGATTAATGATAGATTAATGAGGCATGAAGATTATGAAAAAAATATTAGAGAAGTGGCTAAAGAACAGTCCAACAATTCCTCTATGAAATAAATTTCTACAGGAAAAATACTCTATTAGACATTTGAAAATCTCTTTTACCTCCAGTATGAGGTAAATCATCTCTTTATAAACAAACCTACATTTTCCAACACTAAAGAAGATGAGATTTATAGGAGAATGGTAAAAATTAAACTTACGGATGAAGAGGCTTGGGAAAAATTGTATGATTTACTGTAAAAGGTAAAAGTAAATAGGTAAAAGAGAGACATGTTAAAGGTGAAAACAGAGCAGGCAGATAAAGTAGTAAGATAAAATAAGAATTCACAGTGACAACAAATACAATTCAAAGATGAAATACATAGTTAAAGACACTCAACAAAGAAAAGGAAGCCAACGTGAAAGCAACAGTCAAAGAGATAAGACTACAAAATATCAAAGTAGCAAACAACAAACCAATAAACAGGGACAACTTGAATTTAGTTACATAGGTGTCTCTATCTTCTTGCATGAAGATATTTTATTTCCCTTGAATAATTCCTAAATTAGTTTTATGATATTTTGTATAAATACTTCATAATTCGAAGTATTGAGTGTAGATTCCTAAACATTTCTATAGTTGTGATTGATCCAAATACCTAAGGGTTTATTGTACCATTTTCAAGTCAACAGACAAGACAAGGAATAAAGGCATTGCATTACAGGATTCATGTGTTGAGCCACTTCAGTGAAGTACTTTTAATTATTCATTGTTATTTTCTTAAGTATTCCATAAAATTGTATGTTTTCTAAATCTAAATGTTATAACAGGAATTTTATTTCAGAACTTGTTTAAATACATTCTATCTTTAAATTTTATTCATTTTTATGTTTTCTACTGATATCTAGACTAGAGAAACCTTAATTTCTCTCCAATCCTAATTGAGCTCCTTCACCTTCATCCATTATCCGATTAAGGAATCCTTAACTGCTCCTTGATCCTGATTGAAAACCACTTCACCATTCAACTTTTAAGATCTGATTTTCTCAGCTACCTTGCCTTGTGACCACTTCCTTTAGAACTTAATTCTGTCTTGTTTTCTTGATATTTTTACTCCATAGCCCAATGGAAAATAGACAGGCACCTATCCATCTACATCAGTAATTCCACCAACAAATCAAAATCAAACCAAATCAAGCATACATAACTAGCCTAAAATCAATTAAAACAACAAAGTTAAATCATTAAGAGAGAGCCCTCTCTGAGCATTAGGAAGGCTAGATCCTAATCTCCAAAGTGGTTGATGGGTACCTTTGTTATTTATTTTAACACAAACCTAACAACCCTAGGGAAAAACAATATATTCCTCCTTCTACTTACAACTTTGGCATTATGCTGAAAAGCAATATCTTCCTCCAACTGTGTATGATATTCCTCATGAGACCTAACTGTCTCATCCTTCTTCTTTAAAACATAATTCAGATTCTATCTCTCTGCTTCCTCTTCTTTGACAATACCCAAAAATTGTCCATCATCATGTATTTCACCTGCAAACATACACAAATTATCATTTTTAAGAACATAAGACCTTGTTGTCTCACTAGATGCTTCAACCACTAGGTCTTCTTGTTGCTCTAAATCCTTCATATGATTCAGATCCTTTGTAGGATTTTTCTCCATCTCTTCATTACTTCAGAAATTGATGGGCCATGTTTTGGTTTACATACCAAAACTTTCTCCACGTACTCACTTATTCTGAGTAACTCTTCCTTAAATTGAGCATTCAATCTATGCTCCCACTTTACCAACAACCTATGCCATTTAACT
The DNA here is from genome assembly GCA_034641835.2 of Pinus albicaulis. Lineage (NCBI taxonomy): Eukaryota > Viridiplantae > Streptophyta > Pinopsida > Pinales > Pinaceae > Pinus > Pinus albicaulis. The sequence goes on along the minus strand of CM076572.1, from coordinate 620,856,399 downwards.
TTACTTTTCATAACCCAACCATAACTTTGGTATTCCTTATTCATCTGTAACATATCCATCAATAACTCAAGATGGAAACTTATCTCAACTTTCTCTCTGTCAATCTCTTCTTCATTCATCATCTCTATGCATTTTACCTTGGCATGTTTCCTTTTGCTGTGGCTTTCCTCTGAATCTCTGTTATAAATGTCAGTAGTCATATTCTTCTCCATCTTCATGAGCTCCTCACTCACTATGAGCTGTACTGAGCCTCTGCAACAACAAGTCCTCCCTGCTGTCACTTACCTCACCAAGCTCTCCTCTATACTTGGTCTTTTGGAAAGCACTGGTTCTCTATCTCTGGAGCCTCTAATGAGCAACTCCTTTCTCTTATTTCTAGGCTTCAACTCATCTTCTCTTGAGAACGCTTTAACTTTCCTCTTTGGCCAACCTCAACTGGATTCTTCAGGTTCACTGCCACTTTCTTCAGAGTATCCACTTTACTCTTCCTTCAAGAACACAACTGGTTCTTCTTTTCTTTACAAATACTCTTCCTGTCTTTGCTGAGATATTCCTCCTTTGTCTGCAACTTGCAAAACTAAAACCATAGTTAAAATAAAACACTACCTTTATGATTTCACAAGGTAGTCTGCTTCCACTCTTAAACACTCGAATGGATCTCCATATTTTCAGATTTATAATCCGACTTCTTCTCCTCTGTTCCGCAATCACGCTTGCATTATCCTTCCATTTCACGCAGAATCTTATTTTGATATAATACCACTTGATGCAGCCATAAGGCCGCAAATACCCACATAGACGGAATCAAGAATATGTCTGCCCGTTCTCTGGATTTTATTCTTCATTAAAATTTATTAAGTGGAAGTATTTAACTTACCTGCAATATCATCATAAGTAACACAGGCTTTTTGGTACCCCGGTTTAACTCCAAAACCATTACGTTATAAACACTTTAACCATAAAAGGATTTAATATTCATTCCCCACTTTGTTCTATTATAAAACCTTTATTATAGAATTATGCCATAAACCATCAGGAACATATATAAAACCTTTAACTTACCCTTTCGTCTTTTTCACGTGACTCTACATGCTTACCAAGATTCTGCACATTTACCAAGGCTCTTCCCTGTACAATCTGGCATCACAAACCTCCATCACACTTTTCATATCGCAGATTCTAACTCCGCACCTATCACAGAACATGCCACTTCGTAGATCAGAAAATATATCATTTCACACATCGACGATTCTAACATAACACACTTTCCATTCTTCTCTATCATATGCGATATGCGATCTCATTGCATCACAATATCACAACTTTAGGCTTCATCGCAAATCGACAAATCGCAAACTTACCTTATCGCACTTCACAAATTTTAACTCCACTATTATTTATTATGCCATATTGCATGCGCTATGTGATATGCGCATGGAACCTCCACCCGACATGTGTCCACTTCGGCATTTTCATAGTTTAGCTTGCGAAGTAATCTGGGTCGTCGATCTTCGATCTAGACTTTGCAAATTAATCTGCACTGTCCATGGTTCTCCTTCTTGAAATCTTCTTAAGGATTTGGGGAAAACTTAACATTTTCTATCTTAGCCGATTGCCGCCTTATTGTAACTTCATCTCTGTATCCACACGTTAACTCCCTCATGTGATTTATCCTTGTTATTGGATCTTATCCAGAATTATCACACTCGCCGCAACACCTTGCACACTGTTTCCAAGCCAATACTTCATAGGCTCTCTTCGAATCACTGCCCGCGACTTCAAATATATTATTCGTTTCACTTCCGACCTACAAAAAGGTTATTTGCATTCATTCACTCCCATTAGCTTCACTCTCAGTCAATTTCTCTAGAACTAGAATCACACAGTGATTCTACCCAGCTTCTTTTACCATAAGTCCTTTTTCACACAGTAAAAGACTTATATATCCATCAGAATTCATGCAACAGTAATTTATTACACATAAATCAAATTCGCTCAATTACAGATCACTCAGCTAGTAAGAGAGACAAAAACACAGTCACAATGAATTCAATTCCTCATTAATCAAATAAATTGTACAGATACAAATAAAACCTGTTTACAGTTTGGATTTTTCCCGATGTGTCTTTCCATGGACCTTTTTCTCTTCAACAGAACCCTCTTTGTTCTCGCTCTCTCCTCTTTATTCTACTTCCTACTCTATCTAAGAATCATGGTCTCTTAATGCCTTCGAGGCTTACAAATATATACAAAAGGTTCTGTAACCAATTCTGGTTCAGATCCATATTTTACTCAACAAAATCCTCTAAGTCCTCAATTAATCCCTAGAATCTCTTCTTTATTCCTTGAGGATCTCAACATTCAACTAAATCCTAATAATCCTCTAAATCCACAAAATCATCAACTAAGTCCTAAGTCTAGGATTCACAATCCCTTTGAAATATTAACTAGCCTAAATCTATCATGTTCTCCTACAGTCGAGAACATTTAAAATATGCCTCTCAATATTTAAATTAAAGTTCTCACATAAAATCTCTCAAAACATTGAAAATTACATAAATTCAATACTTAGGAAACCAAATCCCTTGAAAAACACTATACCCGCTACATTCTACTAAATGTACAAAATTTTGGAACCATGATGCTCCTACATCAAACACTATCATAAGTCTTATTCTACTACCATTTTAGAAGGGGTAGAAATTAAACCATGGAAATGAATAAAAATTCAATTCCCCTTATTAAAAGAGACATTCTATGAAATATTTATGTACATATTTCTTCATCATATTTTCAACCAAGACTAATTGTCATTATGTCAGCTTTGGTAGAGGAGTAAAATCCATTTCTTGAAAATTTAATGTCCCTAGGAAATACAAGGCTACAAATATGGGTGTTTTACCATAGATATAATTATAGGGCGAAAGTTTGGTAACACTATCATAAATCTTATTCTACTATCATTTTAGAAGGGGTATAAATTAAACCAATTGGCCTTGTTAGTTTCATGCAAAGCATATCCAATAAGTTTCTAGTCACTTTTTGAGTACCTCACTTTAATCACTTATTAACTACTTTAATCTAACCACTTATTCACTAACTCAATTTGACCATTTGTTAGTGTGACTACTTTAGTCTAACCACTTATTCACTAACTTAATATCACCATTTGTTAGTGTGATGAGGAAATTAATTGTGATAGAAAATGATATGCAACTGATAATGCTTTAAAAAAATGTAAAAAGTAATTTGATTGAAAGTAAAATGTTTAAATATTCAATACTTAGAAGGTTAAAAAGTAATGATGGTGAAAAATGAAATGTTGAAACCTATAATAATTATGATAGAAAATTAAAATAAATTGTATAAATATATTTTTGAATATGATAAATTTAATTGTTGTAAGTAAAAAAAAAGGAAAAGAAAAGATTAATTAATATAAATTTCAATTTAGTCGTTTAAATACATAAAAACAAATTATAAAATTAAAGGAAAAAACTTGATGCAAACATTAAACAAATCATGTATATCAAAGAGGAGAAAAAAAGTCAAACTCAAATTAATCAAATTATAAATATTGTTTACATTTTTAAAATAAAATAAATGCATGTTTGATTATCCTAATAATGTATATAAGAAACACAATTTTGTATAATAAATGTTTTAAGAATTGTATATGTTCTTGTGGGCCATGTTCAAAATTAAATGGACAAAAAGATTATGAATTGTTTTGATAAAAAAAAGAAAAAGAATATAAACATTTACTAATTTATTATATAGAAACTCACTTAATATAAAAAATATAATATATAATGATATTAACAAATTATTTGTAGAAAATGGGTTCTAATTTAGAACCAGGAGAATGTCAGTCCCAAGTGCAACTCTATCAATATGGGTTCTAATTTAGAACAAGGAAAATGACAACCTCGAGTGCAACTCTTCCAAAATAGTCTTTTAAGTGTATTTAATATAGCTTACTTATTATGTTTTTTTCTCTTGTAAATGAATTTTTTTTGTTTGTACGTAATTTTTTTTTTTAAATAACGAATATAACACACTCATTTCTCAATACAATTTTCTTTTAAAGCATAATTAATTAAACAATTAGTGTAAGGTAAAGAATGTAAATTAATAATCCAGAACATAATGTGTATAATTTGTTCTAACGGTTTCTTAACAAAACTTTGTATATATAGGCTTATACTTAAGAACCAGATATGTATAAATTGTTGCAGATGTTTTTTATCAAAAGTTTGAAGGTTTAGGGTTATACTTGATTTACATATAAGTGTTGACACCTCATTTTTAGTTCAAAATAAATATATCAATTATACTTAATTTGAATGATTATATAGTATTTAGTTTATCAATTATACTTAATTTGAATGATTATATAGTATTTAGTTTATCAATTATAAATATGATTAGGTAAATATTTTATTGTTAATAATTATACAAATTTTCTTATTTATCCTTAAATTTATTACAAGGTTCATCATATTCTTCAATGTTTTAACCATACATCAATTCTACATGCCAATCTAATAAATAGATTTAACATTTCAATACAATATTTTACTATGCTTTTTTTAAGTATCATAGAGTCAACTTGTTAATAAGATAAAGCTATGGTTGAAATATTTTAATTATTTTTAAGGAAAATTGAAGGTAGAAGGCAACCATGTTTATGTCTTATCTTCAATAAGAATTGTTATATGTAATGAAACTAATTTAAGGGGAAGAAAATTTCTTAGCACACAATTTATCATTGATTTTAAATTTTTAGATATTGTTTTTGGATTAGATAAATATGTTCATAAATATGATCTACGTTCATCATGTTTGAGAACTACAACCTAGTAATATGACTGTCATAGCCATTTATTGTAAAATAATAACTGAGTGATCAATCATTTATGTGCATTCATTTATTTTTCAAATTATTATCATAAATAATTGACACATCTACTTATATATGGTTCTTCACTAAATTCAATATAAACATAAATAACTTGAAATTATTTATTCACATCTATCCATTTATATCCATGTGTTCAAGAATTAATCAATCTTAACAAATAACTTTCAAACTTAAATTGAACTCTTATTATTTCATAAATATTAATAAAATGACTTCATATATTTTTAGTTAGTATAAATAAAATAATCCTTCATCACTCCTTTTCCTACCCCATATTTCATTCATATGGTTTCCCATTATTTTTTAAGATTCAAATATTCACATAACACAACACCAATAGTCCTTATGTTTGACATCCCAAGACAAGACACTAATTATCTCCCCACCCCAGCAATGTTGTCCTAAAGGCTATAAGTGCGTAAATTGTTGTTGGTTTATCAAAGGCATTTTCAAGCTTCATATCCTTTCATTGTATAAAAAAAATATAGATAACGTGTTAGCACAATCCACATTCTCTTTATTCCAATTATTCGTTTCAGTGCAACCAAATCCACCCCTTTTCAACAATTTGGGGGACGATGGTAATGCAATGATTTTACCCTATCATTTTTATATGCAGGACTTGTAACCTCGAGTGGGTCTTGGAGTAGGCTAGGAAAACCAATCTACAGGAAAGATATCCAATGCATTAAAGCACTTGATATGGTCCATATTACTTGGTATCTAGCTTCTCGTGTCTATTTTCCTTTAGATACATCTACTTATAAGGCTGGAAATGAATAAAAACTCAACTACCCTTATTCAAAGAGAAATTCTAAGCAACATTGATGTACATATTTCTTCATCATATTTTCAACCAAGTATAATTTTCATTATGTTAACTTTGGTAGAGGAGTAAAATCCATTTCTTGAACCTTTAATGTCCCTAGGGAGTACAAGGCTACAAATAGGGGTGTTTTTCCATAGATAAAATCATAGGGAGAACTTTTGGCAACACTATCATAAGTGGTATTCTACTACCATTTTACAAAGGGTAGAAATTAAACCAATTGAATTTGTTGGTTTTGTGGAAAGCATATCTAATAAGTTTCTAGTAATTGTTTGACTACCTCGGTTTAACCACTTATTAAATACTTTAGTCTAACCACTTATTCACTAACTCAATTTGATCATTTGTCAGTGTGATGAAGAAAGCAATTGTGATAGAAAATGATATACATGCGATAATATTAAAAAAACGTACAAAGTAATTGTGATTAAAAATAAAATGTTTAAAACCCACGAGACATATAATAGATGCTGATGGGGTGTACTATTAAGTCACTCTATGATGTGAAGATCACTGGCTCAGAACTCCATGGGAAAAATTATAGTCATGTTAAGGGCTGGTTTGGTCTAGGCTGAGTGCAATATCTGGGTTATTTTGACGACTTAGATACCCCTCAGTCGCAAATTCTCAAGCCACAGGTCAAGCCTGATGTAATCTCTGATGAACACAGACCACTTGACAAAAAAAATGTTTAAAAATATAATTCTTAAAGGGATTAAAAGGGTTAAAAGTAATTGTGACATAAAATGAAATGTTTAAAGATATAATAATTATGATAGAAAATTAAAATAAGATAATTTTGATAGAAAATGATATGCTTAGAGATATTGTAATTGTGTTAGAAAATAAAATAAAATGTATAAATGTGATTTTCAATATTATAAGTTAATTATTATAAGTAAAAAAAGGAAAACAAAAAACTAGTTAATATAAATTTCAATTTAGTAAATTAAATATTGAGAAACAAGCTAAATATATAAAAACTAAAAGCTTTAAAGATGAAAGAAAACCCTAATAAAAAAACCGTGTTGAAAAAAAGGAAACTGTAAAATTAAAGGAAAAAGCTTGATGTAAACATTAAACAAACCATGTATATTAAATAGGAGAAAAAAAGATCAATGTAAAAGTAATTAAAGTATAAATGTTGTTTATATTTTATATTAGATAAATACATGTTTTATTATGTTAGGAGTTTATATTCTTCTATGAGAAACACATTTTTGTATAACAAATATTTTAAGGATTGTATATGTTCTTATGGGTCATGTCTGTAACACCCTCATCCACATTTACATAAGCTAACCAGTCTACTAGGGTAAACATGTGACAAGAGGCTACTATGATGTGATTCAACTCCCCATGTATAATTAAGGAAGTGAAACCGACGAAACATAACCAATTTGACCTTCCTCAAGAGCTACATAACCTTCAGGAGCCAACCAACCCCTTTAGTTTTCCAACCCCTGAGAGAACTTGTTGTTTCAATGTTCTGGACCCTTAGCTACTCCCATGACAAGCCATGCATGTGACTGAGGCCTTTTGGCCGCTCCCACAACAAGGCATGCCAATGAATATGCATTTTTCAAAGGCAATTCTGTGCCAGCGACCCTGGATTTTGAGCCACTTTTTTAGGACTAGGTCTCAAGCCACTTCCCATAACTTCATGAAACTTATAAAAATGAATAATAACAATGAAACAAATATAGTAATGAAGTCACCAATACAAGTGCTTGATTTGAACCCTACTACCCATTACAATCATTTCCTCAAACATGTCACAAATATGTAATCTACAATTCGTAACAACATATCCAAGCATAGACGGCTCATAGTTATCCGATATTTTTGAGGAAGCATTGTTTCCATAACACAATAACTGCATTATCATATATTAGGTCATGTATTCATTGTACTTTCAATTACTAGTCAAAACATGACGAAAACCATACATCAAATCTGTCATAAAACATACTCATAACCAACATGTAATCAAAAAAAATAACAAGGATATAATGTAACAGACCCGAGTTAAAAGTTCATGTAATAAAAGTCAATAAAGGAAAAAATAAGACCACGATTAAGGGACACTTATTCCAAGCTCAATGTTGGGCAAAGATACCCTAGTGGGAATCACTAGATGTGTTTATGGCTAAGGGGAAATTAACAAAGGCAATGTCTAAGGAATTTGAAAGGAAAAATGTATTTTTGGCACATTTATTTACGAAAATAAAGGAAATTCAGATAAAATGAAGGTGAAAGGTTAGAGGTTTCATGTGAGGAGGAAATTGAAGAAATTAGAGGCCTCATAAAAAAAAGACCTCAGAGCACTAGTTGGGAACTTTTTTTTGTCAAGTTTAGTTTTGGAATTACACTTAGAGAGGAGAAGAGCACCAAGAGGAGAAAGAAATCAAGCAAGCAAAGGAAGGAAAATGAGAGGAAAGGAAAACAAAGGAAGTACAAGGAAAGAAAAGGAAAGGCAGGATCAAGAAGATTCATGAGGAATACTTGCGGGTAATAGATTTCCTAGCTGGTTTTGACATGCATGACATATGCATGTTGGTATTTGGTTTTCTCGTTGTCAGCGGCATGGTTTTGTCAGGTTTTGATAGTGGTTTTCATCCTTGCCTTTCCTTTTTCTAGATAGCCATGGTGTGATGGGATTGTTCTCAGTTTTAAGCTCTGTAATTATCAGATGGTTTCAGAATATGGGGAGGAGGTGGTCTGAGGAACATGCCTAAAGGCCTAGGAACCTATTGACCAGTTTTGGCAGTTTAAACGATAAATCCTCAGGGTGGTGTATCGGTAAGGGCCTAGTGATTCGATGTGGATTTCGGTAAAGACTAGAGATAAGGAGATGTAAAATTACTCAAAGATAGTGATGAGATTTGGAGTCTTTCCAAGCTCAGTTCAATTTTGTGATCTCGACACCGGTTTTGGTGTGATCACGGTAGATTTGGTTTAACCTTTGGATTCCCTTAGTTGTTTTTGGATTGTTTTATCTATGAAATCCCACATTCATGCTTGGAATATGGCACGGGGGTGACTGGATGAAGAGAGATTTGCCTCAACCATGTCTATGGTTAGGTGGTACATGGAAGTCCCAAATGTGGTTGAATCTTGCCTATGTTTTAATGAAAGATAAGTTCTCTTTATTTTTTAATTGTTAATATGTGGCTTTAATGGTTTTCATCTCATTATTATTTACATGGTTATATGCTGGTTATCTGGCTGGTTATATTCATGGTTCTTTTCATGTTTTTACTCATAACTAAAATAATAATAAATGCAAGACCTAATTAATGTTAAAGCAGCTAATGTGAGATGGTGGAGATCCTTCTTGTTAAGTCTCATATGAATTTTCAGTCCTTTATGCTTAGTATTGTATTCAGGACATGTCGGTTGCATTTTTTCCAAGTGTTTGAAAGAATGTCAGTCCTGGTTGGGGATGGCCAGGTCTAGTCTTGGTGTCATTTTTGGTTTGAAAGTATTGTCCTTACGTAATTTTGGGATTCTGGAAGTTACGAATATTTATGGGCAGGGGCCTATCCTTAGCCTTGGAATTTAGCCTTAAAATCTGTAGTCATCAGCATAACAAAGGGAGAAAAGGTCCTTAATCACACTCATGTAGGCTTCATGGGAGTGACTGGGAGGTTCCAATCACATTGATGCCTTGGAAAGGGTGCGGATGGGGGTAAAAGATAGGTAAAAGACAAGTTTCCTTAGGGGATGGACACCTCAATGGGTTGGGTTACTCCTATAGGGTCCTGGGGTACATGATGGGAGTCAGTAAGGTTTGTTGTTTTACTTCATTTTCTTAAGGTCACCTAGGAGGCTAAGTCTTGTCATAACATGTCCTCATCTCATGTTTACCCGGATAAGTCAGTGAAAGTGGGTGGATGTGAGGGGAGGGTCCAGTTACAGGTGGTATTAGAGCGTGGTTGCACTCTCTTTGGGAAATTATGATGTCGTCACGACATTAAAAAAGTGTGGTTAAGGTGGTCATGCATGATGGTGTATATGTTGATATGTTGATTATCTAGATGCATTTATCATTATACATCTATATGCTAATGTGGACTGACCTTGGAGATGAGATAATACTCTCTTGAACAGTAATAAGGTATGGATTGTATTTTGGTATCTATTTATTTTTCTGACATGATATACTTGCAGGAAGAAGAGAATCAAGGATGATGAGAAAAATGATAGACTATAGTTCCCATGACTCTCCCTACATATGAGTTGGGCAGCAAGGAGATAAGTATTCTCCTGGTGTGGTGGATACATTAAGGAGCTTGAGGGAAAATATCATAAGTTGTAATGCAAATAATGACAGGTTGGTTGAGGCTTAAGAAATACTTGCAAGGGCCCAAGAAAAGAAAATAGAGATTAATGTAGTGATTCTTTAGAGTTTTTCAGAATTGCGTAAACATGAATAGATGAGGATCAGTCAAGAGCAGGAAGAAAATACTAATGGAGCATGTTGTAGTAGGTCTTGGGCTAGACACAGGTTGGATAGAGGGGAAACAATTAGAGGTGGTATATCATCGGACACACCTGACATGAACACTGGTATGTATTGGCATCATTCTAGTTTCTCTTCCAAGAGGCATCATCATAGTCATCATTGTCATCGTCCTTATAGGATGGGTGATTATTTTCCGGAGGAGTTCAAGAAATTAAAGCCTCCTACATTTGATGGAGAGATGAAGAAGTCAAAAGAAATAGAGACCTGGTTGCTTGGGTATAATAAATTCTTCAGATTACTTAGTTATACAGAGAACATGAAAGCCAAGATAGCCATTTTTAGTCTTAAAGGGAAAAAAAATATCTGGTGGGAGGATGTGAAGAATGTTAAAGGTATTAGGGAGTGTGATTTGACTTGGGATGATTTTGAGAGACTCTTCAAGAAGAAGTACCTGTTGGAGAGGTACTATGATGCTAGATCTAAGGAGTTTTATGAGTTGAATATGGGTTCCATGACAGATGATGAGTACACTAGCAGGGTCTTAGAGATGTTGAGATATGTTCCTTACATCAAGGAGGAGAAGGCCAAGGTTAAGAGATTCATCAGTGGAATTCCATTAGCATACAAAGACTGGATTGAGTTCAATGAGCCTATATTGTTGGAGGAGGCCATTCAAAAGTTGAAGCATTGTTATGAGTGGTCAAAACACAACGTTGAGCCTAAGTGTGATTTGAAAGGAAACGAGAAAGTCAAAGGAAGATGGCCACAAAAGCGAGGAAGAACTCAAGATCCAGATGAGAAAGAAAATTCGGTTCCTTACAAGAAGTTCAATACAGATGAGAAGGGACATGGATCACAGTGTGGAGAGCAACAAACTAGAGGTGATGATAGAGCACCATTGCAATGTTGGATATGTGACAAGGATCATTGTAAGAGATATTTTTCACAGTATCAGGGTGGTAGAACCCATATCTATAGTTCTCATGAGGCATATATATTTGGGGATGTTGATCGTAGAATTCCTCGGATTTGTGCAACAACAGATAATAGGCGGGTGGATCACCAAGAATATATCATTGAGATGGACAGTAAGATTTGTGATCAAGTTATTTTTATTTTGATTAATATTGGATCTAATTATAGTTATGTCAATCCTAACCTGGTGGATAAGTGTGGCTTGAGAAAATAAGTGCATGCAGAACCTTGGTTGGTGTTGTTGGCTATAGGTACCAAGAAGCGAGTTCACCATTGGGTAAGAGCTTGTGCAATTGAGTTAAATGGTATGCCTAAAGCATCACATTTGAATGTATTTCCATTGGGATCATATAGTATGATTTTGGGTATGGATTGGTTGTACCTTCACAGGACCAAAGTGGATTGTTTCGACAAAGCCATTGAGTGCCTTGATGATAATGGGGAAAATAGAATTTTTCCAATAAAGAAGACGCCTACATCAATGAGGATGATTACCGCTATGCAGGCTAAGCGCAATTGCAGAAAATTTTGTGTGATGTTTGTAATACATATCTCTAGTGACAAGAGTAAGGATGTTGAGGATATAGAAATCTTCCAAAGGTATCCTGTATTGCAGCAATTTCAGGATGTGTTTCCAACAAACATTCTAGAGTTACCTCCTCACATGGAAGTAGACTTTTATATTGAGTTGGTATTGTTGAATTTCACTGACCTTGGGTCTAGGTTAGAGTATTAAAATCATTGGCACTACCAAACCAAGAATATTAACCATGAAATACTTTTCACAGTGGAAATATAAAGGAATAAATCAGACATGCACAAATATACACAATTTTTCAACAAATTGTAAAATAATGTAAAATCACTAATCTTTGTTATATTAAACCAAAATATTAATAATACAACAAGGCTATGGTATACAAGATACAATAAAAAAATTGATGTCGTATCTTGTCCTCCCGGCCCTCCACTTCCATACTTCTCACTAGTAGTGCCTTAGTCCATCAAGGCTACTACACATCAAGACTCCAGGAGGGATGCCACCTAACAAGGCTTCAAATCACTTATGTAGAGTGTACACAGGCTGATCCAATCTTCTCTTTGGGTAGGCCTAATCCTTGAGCTTCAAACTACCAAGTTAGCAGTCACCTTTTTCGATCAAGGTGCTTCACTTCGGCACCAAACTTCTGCCAACCTTCAGCTCCTCTTTTTTATTCCAAGATAGCTTATTTAGGGATAATTTGGGGAGCCAACGCACTGCCCTCCACAATATAAATGGGACCCAATAATACTAGGATAGAATCATTGCCACCATGGAAGGTCTTCCACATGGCACTAATAGCTTTCAATAGAAATCGATCCAAACTGGTCACTTCTTAACCCAACACTCCTCCAAAAAATTTCTCCAATTATGTTTGCATGTTTTTGTTCATGACAGTTCTAGTTAGGACCCTTGTTGCAGCCCTAAATTCATCCAACAATCAAGAAACAATCCCTTAAAGGGTTGCGACACACCCTCAAAGAACCCCTCCTTAGCCACGTTGCAACCTGGGATGGGTGTCAACCCTTAATCACCTCCTACACAACCCTAGCTATGGTGCTATGTCATGCGAACTAGCACACACCAACCTATAGGAAACAGTCCCCAAACAGTGCCCAAAAACCTTGAATTAGCAGTGTTTTAGCCCTTCAAGGGCTTGAACTAGTAGTCAACACATTTTTCCCTTAAGACAATAACGCGAACCTCTGTTTTGACCCTAAAATAGTGCATTGTATCCACATTGCTATGCCTCCTTTGTGATGCGGCTAGGGCAAGAGATCTCCCTTCTCCACCGAATTCTTGTCTAGAGAAAAAGTTGCATGGATGGATGCTCAAAATGACATCAAATCATCCTATATTTATATCCAAATGAGGGGATCCATGAATTTAAGAAGAGACACATATATTGGACTTCAAGCCTACATGAATTGAATACCAATAATTATTTGTGAACTTCAAAAATTCATTTCTCCACTTATTTTTCAATTGAAATTTGTCCAAGTTTGGATGACTGATCAAGGCGGCGAGCAGGATGAGTTCTAGACACAAAATCATGTGTGAGACAAACTAAATCACCAAGAAGACTTATAAAAAATTAATAAAAAATGAACATACATCAAAATCTCACTTTATGTACATTCCCCAAATATAACCGGTGAAGTGTGTGCGACTATGACCCAAAAGTGTCATTATACAACAACAAAGGTGTTACGACCATGAAATGTATATAGGGGTATTATAATGAATGCGAGAACACTTGAGAATGTTCAAGAACACTTAAGCCATATCAAACAACACAAAACGACACTTGACGACCAAGGAAACACTTGATGCGACAATGAAGTAGGCTCCAAAATTCAAATGTAGTGAAATTTTAAAGGGTGTTGTAACAACAACAAGATCTTATCATGTTTTAATTGGTAAGTGATTGGTGATTGAATGCATGACCTAATATATATTTTTGTAGCTATTATGAGAGGTTATTAGGCTCTTCATTATGATTTTTAGATAAGTAACATACCTCTATGTTTAAACATGCATTCATGACATGTAGATCACATGTTCTCAATGTGTTTGATGTACTTTCTGTCATGGTTAGTGTTATCACTCCACCAGATTTCCAAGGCTGAGGAAGAAATCCCAACAGAGGTAACCACAAACCAAGCTTTTGACTTGATAGCTAGCCCTATCAAGCTGGAGAGGGATCTCTCCAAAAGGGTCACAACCAAGAGGGCTAGAGAAATTAGGGTTTTAGGCTAGTTATGATGCGTGGGGGTTGTTTTGGTTTGGTTTGGTTGGGGAAATCAATGGATAAAGGAATTAGGTCAAGGAAATCAAGGTTAAGGCAATAGATTTAGGGTTGCAGGGATGAATGGAGCAAGGTAGGTATGATATCAATCACTTGAATATAATGGTTATGGGATGGTTTAGAAAATTTAAGGAGGCCGAGGGAAGCATAAAAGATGTATTTCTCTCAGACAGGAGATAATGAGCAAAATATGATTAGTTACCCAAAACAGAGAATGTGCAAGCATGTATTCTAAATTTCAAACATGTAAAAGATCAAGATAGATATGAAAGTGACATGAAAAACACATCAAAAATATGTGACTGAAGAAGAAACTATGAAAGACATTAAATACCACAGGTATTCCATAAATGTAGTCGCACCTTCTCTTTATTAGCTTGGCCAAAATCGAGTACAAATTCCCTTGATCAACTAGAAAAATAAAACTGATTCCAACGTCCAACCTCTAAAAATGAGTAAAAATGACATGATATATGCCTCAAACAACCTCTCCCAACCTCAAGGGTCGAATCCATGAGGTGAGGAAGATATTACACAAAAATCTGAAATGATAGTTAGAGTATAGGATGGTCCAAGTGACTCATTCCTATCTTAAGTGAACTGATTCATTACACCTCATTTGCTTGATTTAAATAATGTATTTACCGTAGGTAACAATAATAACATGATAATTACATTTACATTCATCAATTACATAGGTAAAATCATCATTGACAATGGTCAAACTAGAAAAAATTGAGAAAATTGGAAAATATCAGCAAACTTAGAAAATTTGTCCTATGCGCAGCGCCATTTTACCACCAACTTGCAAGCTATTTTTGACTAGGTTGCAGATATCCAAATTGGCTCCAAGAGAGATTTTTGGAATTCCCTTCAAGTCAAGTTTCCATATATTCCTTCATTTTTCAAAATTAAGGTTATTTTCCTTATCAAAATTCATTTCTCCCAAGACTAGCCAAAAAGTGTAGAATGAGGGTGCAGAAATGCAGAGTGTTGTTGCAGGAAACTTTTGGAGGCCTTTCTCAACTCCAAATTGAGCTCATGATAGATCATTAGAAATATCTTCCCGTATAGCTGTCATTTTACTCATCATGAAAGTCATTGGGACACTCAATATAGGGGAAAATTTTATTTTCCCAAGGTCACTCCAAAAGTGCAACAAACCTCTTGTAGCACCTGTATTTTTGGTATTTATCCTAAAACATGATACATGTGTAAAACATGAAGGAGTTTTTTCTTTTTCAACCTGTTATGGACAAAAAAATCTCTCACTTTTGTCAAATGCATCTCGGTTTGGTCGGAAACATAGTTTGAAGCAAACCTGGCCTTGTGTGTGGCAAATGATTTGTCCCTTGGAATGAATTCTTGGAAAATGATGGAGGAATGATTTTTATGAGTTGGTATGGATTCAAAATTGCTGAAATGACCTCCCTTATGCCTCCTCTTCTCATATTTATCTGATTAAATAGAAAACCCTAGCTCAATGGGAGAGGAAATTAGGGTTTGGTGTAGGCAAAACATCGGATTTAGGACTACCTTATAGAGGGAGGGGGATGAAAGGGTTAGGGGCTGTCTAAATTCTTGGGGAAATTTCGGGGAATAGGGATCGATGTTTTTTTTTATGAGTCAGAGGAATCAACAACATCAGAAAACTTTTACACGGGAGACCCGGGGTCAAACCCCCTGGCTACCATTATAACCTCTCAGGGACCACCCAGCCTACAAGAATGATACCTGGATAAGATGAGGCTCAAAATCATGACTTGCTACATAGCACGAATGCCTTAACAGTGCATTCGGTGGCCACTAGACCATGCCCCTGCGAGCAGGAATAGGGATAGATGTTAGAGAGTGTAGGGAAATGGAATTTCTATAAATGAGTGAGGGGAAGGGGTCCAAAAGGGAAAAACGCGGGCCTAGTCTTGAAAAGTGTCAAATTGTAGCAATAGGCTAGGGCCTGTGGAAAAATGATGATTTGGGGACCCTTGAGAAAAAAGGTGAAAATGGTAAAAAACGAAGTGAGGTCAATGATAATGAAAAAAATGAGGCGAAAGCATAGTAAAATAAGGCAGGATGGGTGGGATGCAAATACCAGTGCTAACAGTTAGGCTAGGTTAGGCCAAGTCCTTGATCAAGTTTTGTGTTAGAATATTTTATTTGTGTCATTTATTTTTTTGGAAAGTTTCATTAAGTTCTGGGCAGTTGCCTGGAGACTAGCCCTAAAAAGGTAGCTCAAATCTTGTGGTCACGGGCATAAAACTAGGAGAAAAAGACTACAATCAATATCTTGCAGACTTATGCATGTGATTGGAGGTTTACAATCAAATTTTGTAGCATTGTTCCAGCATTGTAGAGTCCATGCTACTGAAAAAGATGTTTAACTCAGGGTTTGGGCACCTGGAAGGGTGGTTAATCTCCTGGGGATCCTTTAACTCCTGAGGAAGGTCAGTAAGGTTTTGGTTTGTGAATTCCACTTCCTTAAATGTACTTAGTAGGTTGAGTCATGTCCTGGTAGCCCTCGACTCATGTTTACCCTAGAAGGCTAGTGGAAGTGGGTAGATATGGGATGGGTGGTTACATATTAGTATCATATCATGGTTAAATGTTGAATAACACTACCACACTTGGAGAAAACCCATGCCAATGATAGCAATAGAACCAAGAACATACATCCATAACCATGCATTCCAAATCTAGCAAGGAAATCACACATGCAATTCGACACCTACAAGTAAATCCATTATAATTGCTTGATCCTACTATTCCTTGATTGATCTTTGCTTCCTCTTTTCCCTCTTTTCCTTTCTGATCCAAAACTGAAGTTCTCCAAGAAAAATCTAAGTGTCCAAGATTTTGTGCGAGAGAGAGAGTAAAGAGAGAGAGAGCTCCAAAACTGAATTGACAAAATGTTACACTGACAAAAGGTACCAACTGATCCTCAGGAGACTTTTATTAATGGGGCCTCTATTTTCTTAATTTTCGATCATTTTTTCTTCATTTTCCTCCTCACATGAAACCTGTGACCTTTCACCTTCCTTTTCTCCTAATTTCCATTATTTTCATAAATAAATTGCCAAAAATGCCATTTTCCTTTCCATATACTTTGTCAGTGCCTTTTCCAATTTCCTTAGCCATAATAACCAAAATGAAAACCCACACTAGGATTTTTTCCTAACATTCAGCTTGGAATAAGTGTCCCATAACCGTGGTTATTAGTTTTCCTTTATTAACTTTTATTTACATGGAATTTTCACTAGTACTGTTACATTTTTATGAAAATAATGGAAAATAGGAGAAAAGGAAGGTGAAAGGTCACAGGTTTCATTTGACGAGGAAAATGAAGAAAAATAATGGAAATTAAAGAAGATAGAGGCCTCATTGATAAAAAGGCTTATGAGGATCAATTTGTATTTTTTTTTGGATCTCTCTCTCTCTCTCATAGTCTTAGACACTTATATAATTCTTAGAGAACTCTATAATTGGAGGAAATAAGGAAAAGGAAGGACAAGAAAACAAGAGGAAGCAAAAATAAAGCGAGGAAGAGCATGATCAAGTGGCTACAGTGGAATTACTTGTAGGTATTGAGTTGCATCTATGATTTCCTTGCTAGTTTGGGAATGCATGGTACATGAATGTGTGTTTTGGTTCTCTTGATGTCATTGATATGGGTTTTTCGAGGTGTGGCAACGTTTTTCTGCCTTGCCTTTCCATTTTCAGATAGCCATGGTGTGATGGGGTTCTCTTGTTTTGGTTGAGCTGGATTACCAGATGGATTCAAGGCTAAGTTGGCTCATCTCAGGATTAATCAGAAGATGGCCTAAGAATCTCAGGGTGGGATACATGGTAAATACTAGAAGGTGGTGACCTCGTAGGCCTAGGAATCCCTTGACCGAAAATTTTAGGATACAGGGTAAAGCTGATAGGTTGAGACATAAAAATTCATCACGATTTAGGTGAAGAGATATGAAGGCACCCATGCTTGTATAGGCTTAGTGTTCTGATGGGATCGATGTAAATCTTGGTTGTATTGATGAGGGTATAGGAATTCCTTGGCGGGATATATGGTAAAGCCTGAGGAAGCCTTAGTTTGTTTTGTTGTGATTCCCACATTCATGCTTGGAATATGGCACGGGGGTGATTGACTGAAAAATGATTTGGTTCAGCCTAATCTACGGTTGGGTGGTCTGTGGAAGTCCCTAACTTGGTTGGCTTATTCATTCATTAATAACAACTCCATCTCCTATGGTATTTCATATGTGGTCTTATGACTATTATATCCATGTTATTTATGTTGGTTATTTGTTGGTTATAAGCATGTTTTATGACAGACTTGATGTATGGCTCCTATCATGTTTTGATTAGTAAATGAATGAAAAATGAATGAATGACTTAATAGATGATATGGTAGCTATTGGGAGGATATATCAATCCTCCTTGACAATTCTCAGATAAGTATGAAGACCCTATGTTTAGATATGATGTTATGACCTGTAGATTGCATGTTTGTGATATGTGTGATGAAAAGTCTGTTATGGCTAGTAGCAGTCCGTCTAAGTCCTTGTAACAATGTTTGTATTAGTAGCTTTATTTCATGGCTACGTATCATTTCTAGAAGTTTCATGAAGTTCTAGATAGTGGTTTGAGATCTAGCCCTGAAAAAGTAGCAAGGAATCTAGGGTCACTCACATAGAACTGCTTGAGAAAGTCCACAATCACTGGAATTCCTTGCTATGGGAGTGACTGGAAGGCCTCATTTGCATGCATGAATTTTCATGGGAGTGGCTAGGGGTCAATCTCAAAAAAATTACAAGTTGTCTCATGGGTTAGGAACTTGGAGGGATTGGTTTCCTCCTGAAGGGTTTGTAGCCCCCGAGGAAGGTTAGATTGAGTTTTTTTGTTGATTCCATTTCCTTAACTATACATGGGGAGTTGAATCACATCATAGTAGTGTTTTTGTCACATGCTTACCCCAGTGGACCTGTTATCTTGGGTAAATGTGGGAGGTGGGTGTTACAAGTTCCTCCATGAATCCCAGGGTAAGATGGGTCCATGGATTATCAAGTGAATGTGATTGAGAACTTACATGGCCACCAAAATCTTGTAAGAGTATTTTATTACTCACAAGATTGTTCTTAATGTACATAGAAAGCATCCATTATATAACAATGGAGAAGGTCCAATGTCAGATAAGGATAACTACGACAACTAGACATATGCAAGTCATTATGTGAGCTTACAACTCACCATACTTAGCTCATAGGGAAATGAAGCATTGGAAAAACCAACTCTAACAACCCCCCTTAAGCAAAACGTAGGGAGTAACTAAAGAAAAAATAAAACAAATAATGGGTCCCAACAACTAGGCCTGATTAGCTGCCCATGTACAAACTCTCATAGGCAGAGAATGAGAGAAAACACCATAGGAAAAAATTCTCCCCCAAAAGAGACAAAGATGCCAGTGCTCAAATTATCATGGAGGTGAAATTGTAGATCCCATAACGATCCACTAAATGTAAAGAAAATAGGCATGCTCCAATTAATAAGTACGAAATCCTGAAGTACCAAAAATTCTAAAGATGAGATCTATGAAACCTCAATGAGATCGGTCAATCTATGAATTAGGAATGTTATAGAGGCACAAGGGAGGAAAACACTATCAACTTCTCTAAAAAAGCTTCAGAAAACAATAGGTGTTGGTAAAGAACTAGGACAAGGGATTCAAATACAAGCAACGCCATCAACCAAAAAACAAACAATGAGGCCAATAAGTATAGAAAATTTCCTACAACAACACTCCTAAATTTGTCTGAACATTTCCACCGTCAATTTGATCAAACAAAAAAAATGAGAATTTTCAACAAAACAATGACAACAATATATGTCACCATCTAATAGCCCCCCTAAAATAAAACTGCAGAAGGAGCGAGAATCAATAGTCTCCATTGTCAGTAAATTCCCCCCCTGAAGCAAAACTAAGGGAATAATGACAATCAGATGAAAAATAGTTGCAACACAATGATATGAATTCTGCAAGCATTGGTTCAATTGACGCCATGACCATCCATCAATCCATCCACAAACGATCTTGATGGTTGGCACTGGTCCAGAATTCATTCTCTCACATCTTTTCCATAACAATTTGAATGTTGGACTACTAATTTACCAATAATGTTGATGCTTGGGTAATTTCTTTTGATGAGGATGTGGAGATACCTCACTTTTAGACTCAAAATTGGGTGCCACAACATTTTTTATCTGGAATGACATTAGTAACCATGTCATCAATATGTTTATCACAGTTGGATGTATGTGATGAGGCAAAAGTAAGATCATATCCAAAACCTTCTATTGATGTTTGCACTACAAGTTTAATAAGAACAAAAATTCCCTGTCCATTCTTCCCAAGTCCTCCTATCGTATATCGCAAATTTCTCAGCAATCAGATCCACTACCAGTAGTATGCTTTTCAAAACTAGGCATGAAAAAAGCTTGTGATGAATCATGATCATCAACATCAGGCTTCTGGAATTTAACATCATCAAGTGTGGAAGCAGGATAGCTTGGCACCTTAACATCAACTGTCTCCATCTGAAATGTTTGAAGACGGCTAACTTCCAGTTCAATTTCTTGCTTAGATTCTTGCATCTTTTGGATGACCTCATCTTTCTAATTTAGTAATTGAAACAAGGCATCATAATCTTGTTTCAAAAAATGATATTGCTCCATCATTGTTTCTTTTAAACAATTAATATCCATATCATGTTGATTATATTATTCTTCCAGCTGCTTCTACAAATTTTCTGTTATTGGTTAAGAAAAAGACGAAACTTCCTCATGCAAGTCATCAAGGAGTTCAATCTTCTCTTTAAATTCATTTGCAAGCATCTAGAGATATTTTTTCATGGTTGATTCCAACTGGTGAACCTTTTAGATTTTATCAGCTACTAAATTTTGCAACCTATTCCTAAGAGTTGCATTTTCAACTTGCAAAAGGGCTACCACTGATTGTAACTGAAGAACCTCTTTATGAAGTTAATCTACTCCCTTCTTCTCATGAAGCTCCTACAATCTTTCACCCATCTTGAAAATACCAAGTTGAAAATGTACTAGCCATGAAACAAGGTTGATGATGACAAAAAAAGGTGGTTGACACTTCCAATCAAGAGATAAATAAGACCAAACTAGGTTTGCATGAGTTTCCAACAAGCAAGGATTTCACAACAAAAAAACAAAGAAGAATGAATTGTAAAAAATATTTGTAATGTGGGTGCAAGGCTATGCTTCATCCAAAATGAAAATTGAACCTGCAAACATGAGTTATATCAAAAAAAAAATCTACATAGAAATCACATGGATATTATAGATTTCCTTATGTCCTAGGAGATAATAGGAAAATAATTGCGATGGAAAATGATATGCAAGAGATAATATTTCCAAAAAAACGAAATAATTGCGATAGAAAAATAAATGCTCACATATATAATAATTGTCTTAGAAAATTAAAATAAAAGGTATAAATGTGATTTTTTAATATGATAAGTTTAATTAATTTAAATAAAAACATAAAAAATATTAATTAGTATAAATTTCAGTTTAATCAATTAAATATTAAAAAAAATTAAATATATAACAATGAAATATTTTAATGATGAAAACAAATCTTAATCCAAAAAAAAAAACTACATGTTGAAAGAAAATGAAATTATAAAGCTAAAGGAATATGCAAACATCAAAGAGAGATATGCATATCAAATAGGAGAAAAAATGTCAACATAAAAGTAGAACTAACCTAGATCCATCTTAAGCCCAGATTTAGAGGGATCAAATCTCTTGAGCTGCAAACCTCATTTTTTATTGCAAAATTTGAGGAAAGGTTTGTACCTCAAGATATTTGATCGCTCTCGTTTGATAGATCCAGGGTTCAGATAGATCTAGGTTGGTTATATATATATATATATGTTTGATTATCTTAGGAGTTTATATACTTGTATACTAGGAGTTTTAAAGATTGTATATGTTCTTTTGGGCCAAGTTGAAACATAATATGAATAAAAAGGATTATAAATTGTTTCATCAAAATAAAAAAATATTAAAATTTACTAATTAGTCATATAGAAAGCCAAACAACATAGAGAATATGATGGAAAGAACAAATTATACCTAAAATTTGGGTTGTAAGTCACAACAAAGTAAATGGCAACCCCAAGTGCAATTAAGAATATGATGGCTATTTCAAAATACTCTTTTAAGTGTACTAGGTATAGATTATGTATTATGTTTTCTCTTTTGCAAGTAATTTTTTTATTTGCATAAGAAGTTTAAAGTGATATAACACCTTCACTTCTCAATACAATCCTTTTTAAAGTAAAATTAATTAAATAAAAGAGTAATGTAAACAATGAAAATTAATAATCAAGAATATAATGTGCATAAGTTGTTTTAATTGTTGAATATAATGTGCATTTGTTTTAAATGTTGCATATCAAAAGTTTGCATGTTTAGGGTTATACTTGACTTACATATAAGGGTTGGTGCATCATTTCTCCTTTAAGATAACATATATCAATTATACTTCATTTGTATCATTATAAGATTAGTCGGCTTATCAATTATAAATATGTTTAGGTAAATATTTTATTATGACTAATTATTTCTTTGTTGTTACCTTAAATTTATTCCAAGGTTCATCAAGTTCTTCAATATTCCAATCACGAATCAATTCTACATGCCAATCCAATAAATATGTTTAATGTTTCAATCCAATCTTTTACTATGATTTTTTTAGGTATCATAGAGTCCAATAAATCAATTCTACACCTCAATCCAATAAATGGGTTTAATATTTCAATTCAAAATTTTACTATGATTATTTAGGTATCAGAGAGTCTAACTTGTTAATAATATAAAACTATAGCTAAAATATTTACGTCGTAAGGCATCACTCTTTAAAAACAAACCTCCAAATGCCACTCTGTACTGATATACACTGTTAGATGAAGCATTAGATGATTGAAATGTCTTGTACCGTTGGATTCAACCCTTGAAGTTTCAACTAAATCCTTGGTTCATTCTAGTTTGTTTAATCGAAACAAAATTTTGACAGGAGTTGGAAGAGGCGGCCACAAGTCGTATCCAGAGTTTATCCATGGGTGCTCTAGACCACAGTTTTTTGGTGAGAGAGTTTAGTGTTGAGGTGGTTAAGGATTTTCATTATGGGATTCAGTAAGACTCGATTCAGTGAGACTGGCATGGTCTCCACATAGCAATTCACAGAGAACTTGTCCTCTCATCCTGGTAGTCAAGTTTTTTTTTTTTTTTTCATTTCAGTGGTTGTCAACATTGGAAGTGTTTAATGATTTGTGTTACAGGTGAGGATTTTTCCATTAGGGTTGAATTGTTTTTTTGGCTGTTTTTTACTTGTCCTGGGGTTTATCTCTGTTACCAATATAATATGCTCACTTGCAGTGAATCTCTGGTCAAGTAGTCAAGTTAGTAAATAGGACATTGAGGTTCTTTTCTCAGTTAATCCATTTCAATTAGGGTTTAGGATTTTGTGCTCCAAAGCTGAAGCACCCTGCGAAACATGTACCAAAATGATTTGACAATTTCACTTCCCGCAACGAATCTTTGGTAAAGTAAACGGGTTAATAAAGAGGACATCGAGGATTTTTATCAGTTAATCCATTTCAACTAGGGTTCATGAGTTTGTGCTATAGAGCTAACTCACCATTCAAAACGAGTACCAAATGATTTGACATTTGTATGCATTTTATTTCCACTCTATTTTACAAATTCCAGTGTGAGATTATTGATTATTTAGCTTGTTTTGCTGTTGCAGATGATGTAATTCGACATTCCCTCAACCCATCTTTTGCACAGGCAAGCTCTCTTATTCCAACCCATTATTCGGCTTATTGCATTTATGGCTTAACTACCATTAGTTTCTTCTATGACTAGGTATTGTTATTTCCACTTGGGATGCCATTTTCCATTGGACTTGGTTGAAGATATTGGCCACTGGCCCATTTTAATTCGAATGTTCTGAATTCTTACAGGGTCATACTCTGAGCATCACTTGGGAATCTGAAAATTTGTAATCCCTAAGCTATGGTTTTTTTGTCACTTGTGAAGTTATCACACTAATTATGTTTCTCCAAGTTACTCAGAGTGGAAAAGAGGAGCGACATAGAATCGACCGATTCAATGGGGCGCACAAAAGTTTATACGATTTAGCAAGCTCTGCGAGAAAATCTGAAGGATTACTGGATTGATGGAAATAATACACGATGGAGTTCATGAAGGTCGATGATTGAATTCGTAGAAACTATGGGATGATCGAATCAATCAGAAGGACAAAGGTGGTCTTCCTGCTAAATTTGCTCGTAAATTCATGGAGTTCTTCAATTCGAAATGATTCGTTGATAATTCGCGGTCTGCGTGGAATCTTGTTTTTATTTTTCGGGTCAAATAGGGATTATTTTTTTCAACATTGTCTTAGAAGATCACTTTGTTAATTTACCAAAATTTTGCATATTGATTCTTTTTTCTGCATTATAGAAATGGTTTTGGCTTTTCAGGTATCTAATTCTAGCAATTTCTTCTTGATGAATCTGTAGTTTTTGGATTTTTATTTTCCTTTGTCGATTATGCATAGAGCACCGCATTTATCATGTTCTTTTTGATAAATATTCCCAAAAATTGTAGGGCGTGGACTGTTTTTTAGGTCTTCAACGGAAGCAATGGAAGAATATCTTCTTGACCGCTTCCAGTGGATGATTTTATAATTTTCCAAGGCAAATGCTCTCATGGATTCCGTCATCTGAGCGAAAATATTCGATCGGCTACACAATTTGCAGAGATTATTGATCAACATGCGATTTGCTTCCCAGTGGCCAGTGTGTAACAGGTCGTTTCTGTAGCTGGCGATTTTCCAGCGGTGTTTGCACTACTTATCGTGTAGAGGCAGAGGGATGTGGTGTCAAATTCATAAGGAAATCGGATGTAAACATCTTCGTGCGGTATTTGAAATCCCTAAGTAAATGATCTCGGGATTTTCATTCTGAACGGTTAAGTATGCATTCGCTAGTTTCTTTCCAAAGAAAAATAGTCATTTAAAAGATTATGTTTGATTGAAATGCAGGGTGTGTATATCCTTTCCTCTTATAGCCTTCATCCAACTTTAAAGGCTTATTGAAATGCGAATGTGAGTTTGATTTTTTTTTGGCAATGGATGATTCGTGGCTTCAATGGCAGAGGAGCTTTAAATCTTTGTTGTTTGGAGAGTCCAGCTTCGGTCACAGGTTCCATTCTAGGCCGGAACATCACTTTTGTTAATATCTTTATCACTGTTTACTTGGATTGTATTCTCCAAATATCACATCTGCAATGGAAACTTCTCATCGATAGCCACCTAGAGAATAGATTAAATATTGTCAGTATTTTTGGAAAATAAAATATCAAAAGGACCCCTGACATAATCAAAAGAATTACAGGTCCCTTGGATGCATCTGCAACTTGGGTTATGAGTTGTTGTTGCTGCCCAGGTAACAACAACTTAGTATTAACATTGCTGCATCGACAATGCTTCCTCTCTAGCGTCCAGAAGATGAAGTAGCAAAGCAAATTAGCTTCCAACATAGCTAATTCCATGCTTCTTTAAGTATTTCCCAAGTCTCTCAGCTGAAGCCATCAGTGCACATTTCGATCTGTGTGAAGAAGATGAGTTGGGGGTGAGTCAGTATTCCTCTTCGTCAAGTAACAAATGCTTACAAATTTAACCGAGTTGAAGATGGTTTGGATTATGGTTATGGCCCAACCTACAAGTACCATTGCAAGCCCTGCATAATTGAATTAATAATTGATTACTACAAAGACGAAATGTGCCATGGGTTTACCATACCAAGCTACTATACCAAATTTACTTTGTACATAAAAAATGCAAAATATGAATAATAGAGTTTAACAAGCTTCTGATTATTTCTAGACTCTAGTTATATCTTATGCTTCAAAGTTGTTGCTATAGTTTTTGGGGCTTCGCATCACTGCTCTCATTACATAAGCCTTCTGATTTCCTAGAGATTTTGAAAGAAAGCCTTCCAATTTTTTTCTCTCACGCTGTTCTTCTATGTTGATGTTGAAATTTGGGTACAAGAATCATAAAACAAGGAAAAATTGCAGAACATATCAATCCCATTTTCTTTCTACTCTAGAGTTGAGCAAATGATTGAGATAATCAGAAGCCTCCTCCCATGTGACTGCATTCTAAAATCATGGAATACATGCTAAAGTCATGGGTTCTAGTATATGTTTTTACAGTGAAGGTGTCCTATTTGAAATTGGTTAGGGCATTGTCTACCCTTTTCATCACATCTATCTCTATTATTTAGCCATTAAGTAACATCTGTTTAAAAATTTGATTGAATTATAACACGTTTTCGCCACTGAGTGTGAAATCCGACAGGGTAATGGATTGCATCCCGCCAGCCCCGCACCCACAATCCCCCATGGCGCAGGAGCCGTCGCCTGAGAAACTTTACTTCACTTCATCGTGGCCTTACCTCTCCTTTCCTGTCCAACGGATCTATCCAGAAAAATTCTACAATTTCCAGGTATACTCATCTCTCGGGAGTCAATACGTAGAAGGCACGCCTTACCAGATGTTGGAATCGCGAATCACATGTTTCAGAGAGATAATTCCAAAATTTTTCAGGAGATCAAAGTAACAATTTATTCAAAACAATTGATTGAACTATTGTCTCGAAGACACACAGAGGCTTTAGCATCATTTTTGTTGGAAAATATTCGAGCAGGAGGAGTTACTCATCTGCGTGTAAATGAAAAGAAAGGTGTAACAATTCTACATGGTGGTCGTAGCTCGAAGACCCTGAAATGTGCACAAAGAATCAATTTTTCATGGACAAACTTGTGGCTTATACTGTTCATTAAGACAAGTCTCAATATCACTCCACACTCCCATTAAATTGATCAAATCTTGGGCCTGTATGTGGGCTCACTGGGACAAAATGCGAGGCCACTGTTTTCAGTTTTTAGGATACTTTTTCTGGTTTGATTTAACATATGTGGAGGATGGGTGTCCATGATCATTTTCGTGGCATGGTGTTGTGGGCCTCAATGATGTAATAATATTTGTACATACACACAATGTGTTGTCTTAAATTCAAATCTTATTGGATTCTTACTCAGTAGTATTGATACTGATTTTCATTTTGATAGATATTGTTGCATGCATCCACACTTTTGTCGTTATCTTAGGAAGCTGGGAATAGCTTTGGAACCCCATGAATCCATTTCCTTGTCGAACCTGGTTAGGAAAAGAGCTTATTTTCCATTTCTACAACAAGGTTTTCAAGACTTATTTTAATTTGAATTTGGTTGAGTTTCTTATACCATATGGTGCATAAAATTCTCTATTTTTCATCGACAAATTCAATATCAGATGAGATGAATTATGTTGGCTGAACATTTTAGTAGTTTATAAATTTCAAGTCCACTCTTTCCTATGAATTTATTAAGCATAAGATTACTTCATCGTCTGGATATATTGAAAAGTATGAAGATGGAAGCCACCAGACTCAGTTGGAAAACACTGTTGAAGAGTCAGAAGATAAAAGCCACTTGACTCAGTTGGAAACACCGTTCTCATATGGGAAATTGGTCCATTGTTTTGGATTACAAGATAGGGAACTTTTTCCAGCAAAGGTGGGTAAACACCATTTACATTTTTGCTTCAGTATCAAATTCGTCATTTAAATTCCAATAAAATAAAAGTTAAGAACGCCTGCACTTATGATCCATTGAGACTTCTTCCCAACCCTAAATATGACACTATACACTTTGCATTAGAACAATAGGGCATGTGGAGCAGAGATTGTCCTGTGTCGTTCCTAATTACAAGGCACTGAACAACCATATACTTCGTGCCTTTGGTTAATACCAATATTTACCGAAAAATGTAAACACTTGATTTCTTCTAAATATGTTCTTGTTTTGAAAAATCATGGTTTCTTTTATTGTATATAATAATCCATTAGAATTAATATTCTTACATTTTACTCAACATTCATGCCTTAAAATCACTGGCACAGGGATTAATGAATTTTTGGTTACTCTTGTTCGGCTACGCAACCGCACCGGTGGACTGCAAGGACAAGCACACAATGGCCTTAGAAATTTTATGCTAATGATTCATTTACTTCAATGTTGGCAGCGACATCATCGTGATTCTCACCCCAAACAAAAACAACTCTAGATCATCCTTTAGATTGGTTGCACAAGGACTTTACAGGGCTCCAATATCCTAGTCAATGGCTACTCAAATTTCAGCTCCTAAACCCTCATCTTGGAGAAATTTTTCACATTTTGGAATTGACACAGAAGCCAACTTGAGTGGACAATTTTTTGGGCTTGAGCCTTAAGTATATCAACGATGAACTAAGATCCTTGAAATATTTGATGGCTCAAACTTCGAAGTCCTTGAAAGGAGTGATTGGAGGAAACACAACCACGATCACCAAAAATGGCAAGAAAAAACACGACAATAGAACATTACTTCGGTTGGTTCTAGACTAGTAGGTGGAATTTGGCGAAGGTTACCACATCTGTTTTGGAATAATTCAAAGTAAACCTCTTTGTACACTGTTTTATTCCAATCTATGTATCTTGATAAATTTCTTATCTAATTCATTTATTTTTCCTATGAAAATGCATTACGTATATTACATTATCATTTTGTATGTCCATGCCAGCGGATGAAAAAAAAAATTCCCCAGCTTTTATAAACAAGCTTGCTTCTCATTGGAAGAGCATTCTATCTCTCTAAAGCATTTTCATTTTTCTATCACAAGAAGAAAACAATAAATTTGAGAATTTATCATTTTGTTAACCTTTATAAGGTAGTAAGTCAATGCAATGGAGCAGATAAATTGTCTTGCCAAATCTTATGAGATTTTCCTGCTAGTAGGTAAGTCCAGGTAGGTAGTAAAGTCAATGCAATGGAGCAGATAAATTGTCTTGCCAAATCTTATGAGATTTTCCTGCTAGTAGGTAAGTCCAGGTTTGTAGTGAGATTGAGTTGTTTCATTTTTTATAGAAGTACATATTTCTGCATGTGTTTGGGAAGCTGGGACTTCTACTTAATAAAATGGAAATTTCTTTTAGATTTTTTTGGTTACTTAGATGATGTTGTCATGTGCTATCCCACTTAATTGTTATTCAAATTGAGCTTATGTTATGTGGGTATCTTTTTTGTGAGTCCCCAAGTAATTGGGTTCAGTTTTCTCAAGTTGAAAAAAAGCAGTATCATATTTTGATTTTTTTTTTTTTTAATTAAGCTATGAAATATTTCAAATAAAAATAATGGATTAAGATATAAAATATTCCAAATAAAAATAAATAGAAAAAAATAATTGAGAAAGTACATTAAAAATATAATTTTGAAAATTTTGCCAAAAAACTATATATTTTAAAAAAATGAAATAAAAAATTAAAAAATATTAAGTTTACTAAATTATATAACTGAAGATAATAATTATAATAAAAACATAAAAATAGATATAAAAAGATATTTGGAACTTTCATCAAACCCTATGCAAAGCTAGAATAAAGATTTTCTAACCATAATGTTTTTTTTAACTAACAATTTATTATTGAATATGTTTATGATAGATAGACAATAATGCTTTTATTTTAAAACTTTATATGGAAACAAAACTTCAGTGAAAATAAAATAAATAAACTTGCATAAAATTTTCTTGCTTAGCTTTTGCCTTAAGGCGTTCCCTTTGCAACATATGGTGCAATTTTTAGTTTAATTGTTTTTAATGAAAATTGAAGTGATAATGCAACTATGCTTAAGTTTTAGCTTCAATTAAGATTCTTACATGCAATGACCAAGATTAAAGGGAAATCAAATTACTTAGGATACAATTTGTCATTGCTTTTAACTTTTTAGATATTGTTTGCCTATTAGATAAATATCTTTATAAGTATGATCGTTTGCACATTAGATGAGTATTTTTATAAGTATGATCTACATTCATCATGTTTGAGAAGTACAACCTAGTAATATGACTATGTCATGGCCATTGCTTGAAAAATAATAACTAAGTGATCATTCATTTCCAGATATGTGCATATATTTATTTACCAAATTATTATCATAGATATTTGGTGTGGCTACTTGTATATATTTCTTACTAAATGTGATATAGATATAAATAGCTTGACATTGTTTATTTACATCTATCCATGCATATCCACGTGTTTAAAAAATAATCAATCTTCTACAAATAAATTTGACACTTCATTTCAACTCATTATTTCATTTATTAGCCAAATGCTTCATATCATTTAGTTAGTATACATAAAATAATCCTTGATCACTTTGTGTAATATCCCAATCAAGAAAAATTATCACAGATCTAGCACAATTTAATATTCTGATTCAAGTAAACTTACAATTAGAATGAGAAAGTAAATGGGATCTAGAAATGTAACCCTTTATTTATATTATTAGCTGGAAACAAAAATACATGCCCATACAAAAATATCTGAGCCTTGGCATTGGCGTGCTCAACTTCTCATTAAAATAGAAAACAAATATTGCTCGTTAAAATAGAAAACAAATACTGAAGCACAATTGTCGACCCTGGATGGATCTAGCAAACAAATTCACCAGGGGGTTTTAGTCCCGAGATCAATGCTAGAACTAGCCAAGCCAAATTCTCAACCAAAACAAAATAAGATAGATAAACCCGATTGATTCCCAATTCCTAGCTTCTATCCCCTTTTATAGGCTTGATGGATTCCCTAGAGACCTTATTTTATTATTTTCCCTAGAAAATCGAAGGCAAATACCATGGGATGATACCATGGGAAAGGCCTTATTTTATTATTTTCCCTAGAAAATCGAAGGTAAATACCATGGGCTGATACCATGGGAAAGAACTTATTTTATTATTTTCCCTAGAAAATTGAAGGCAAATACCATGGGCTGATACCATGGGAAAATACCACGGTAAATACCATGGATATATTTCGTCTGTTTTGCCCAGATCAAGAAAGAGAATATTACACTTCCTTTCTACCCCCATGGTCAACCATGGTCAAGAATGGTCATTGAAGTGAATAAAGTTCCTTCTCAAGTTAAATACTCCTGAAGACTTGAGAAGGAAATTTGTTCACTTCATAATGATTAGTTAGTTTTAATTAGTAATTAGGTTGAAGGGGCATGTCTAAATGAGACACGAACTTCCGTGAAGAGGCACCTGCCTAGGTATATAAGCAGAACTCATTTGCAACATCAATCATTCAATCAATTCATTGTACTTTTAATATGTAATATTTGTATCCTCAATGAATATTCTTATATTCCAAGTCTTCTGGAGTATTCAACTTGAGAATGAACTTTGTTCACTTCATTTGGTATCGGAGCAGTTTGATTCTGTGGCCACTCACTGCTGCATAGAGCCACACTCACCGATTTGGGTCCTTGACTGTCAAATTCGTCAACGTCGTTGTTGTCGAAGCGTTTCACTATAGTGTTGGAGTTTCTCCATTTTTTCCAATTGGCCCTTGGCCATAAAAGAAATAAAATAAAAATTAAAAAAAGAAGAGAGACAAGGAAAAAAAAGGGGCAATATCAAGGAAAAAAAGGGATATTAGAAAAAATAAAATAAATTGAGAAAAAAAAATCAGTCCAAAAAAATGTTTAAAATAAAATAAAATAATAAAGTAAAAAAAAAAAAATACAAACGAAGATTTAAAAATATATATATACAATTTCTCTAGCCGCCAAAAATTGTAGCCATCAACGACCTCCCACAGTCGCACAACTCCAGTGGTCCTCACCAGTCATTTTCTACATCATCGTCAACTCCCACACTGCCGAGAATTCCTGTGCCTTCCTTCCATCGCTTGTCGAAGAGACCATTTCCATTGTCGATGGACCGTCACCTCCCATGTTGTCTAGTCGACACCAACCAAATCCTTTTCCATAAAACACCTTCCTATAGTGGGGTTTTGCTCAACCGTCAACATCTGTCTCCCCGTCGTCGACTCCTCTTGTCACACTTCAGTTTTCCACCGTCTGCATTGAAGTTGTCATCCAAATTTCTGGGCACGCTCCCACTCAAACATGATACCCCCACCGCCGCTGTTGCCATTTGACAAAATCATTGCGATCGACTGTAATTAACTGCCTATAGTGGCACACCACTGACTAGCACCCTCTGTCGTATCACGCCTACTAACTCTTGTACCAATTCATCCCTATTATTTTATTCACCATATTCAACTATAGCAGCACTACTTTTCCCTTGCCGTTACCATCCCTTACCACTGTCTGCAATCGATTCGTTCCCATCGATCCGCAGCCGCCATCAGTCCAGCCTCCGCCCACACAACAACTATTTTTAACACTCCCACCATACATTCTACCATATAATCCATGGTTGAGAAGTTGGGTTTTTCAGGTTTCGTGATTGGAATTTCTTAAAAATAATCCTCGCGATTGTCCATAACTACGTTGGTGCACAAGTGTTGTCTCCTCCCAAAAATCACGCCCTTAATTACCAACCGTCACCATCGTTTTAATAGAGAAGTTAAAGTGAGAAGAAAAAGTAAAAAGTGAAAGGAAATTCAAGAATCTCCTTTTATTAAAGTATAATAGTTTACTCTACATAAAGTGTGATAACCCAAGGAAGTATCAAGTTTATTTTTAGAAGAAAAGAAGTATAAAAAAACATATTAAAATAGTTAGTTAGTGTTGACATTAAAATATTGTTGACGTTAAAATATCGACAAAGAAAAATGGAGTCTAGTTCGACAATAAAAAAAGGAAGATTTCTAGAAACTTTAGGTAAGTATGCTTCAATTTTATTTAGAACCAAAGGGTCTATTTCGGGACAACACATCATGATTGCTATATCACTTGTCGAGGATAAAAATTATATAACACCTAAAATTGCAAACCAATTGGTGATTCCTAAATTAAAGATAATTGAAAAATTAGTCTTTCCGGCAAAAAACAAAGCTAAATAACTGCTTACAGTGAAATATTGGCGATTATACACTTGTATTGAAATTCTCTATTTAATCCTTATTTTTTAATGATAGTGACATTGTTCTGGGTTCACCATGGATGGAAACTCTAAGATCCTTTATACTAAATATAAAAAAGAAGTTTTGACATTCTCGCACAAAAAGAAGAAAAAAACGCTACAGGACGTTAACTTGAAGCTAAATTCATTGATGCCTTAAGACCTACAAGAAATTTCAAAAGTAATTTTTCAAGAAGGTAAAAAGGTGATACAAAATATGCAAAGAGAAGTTGACAAAATCACTGTTGAAAACAATGAAGAAGTTTCGCGACTAAAAGACCATTGAGAAAAATTACTAACATAAATAAAGAGGCTTAAGAAGGATAAGAAGTTGTTGAAAAACAAGGTGCAACAACTTGTTGAAAATAAAGCATCGAATATAGAAGTCCAAGTTGAAGAGAAAGAAACTAAGACTAATGCAGTGAATGTTACAACTAAAGAAGAAGAAAAGCAAGTTGAAAAAAATACAAACTTAGATGTTGTAGTTCAGGCGATTAACATCCCATGTGAAGGTTCTGTAACCAACTCAACGACATCCTCGCTAGTAGAAAATAAAAAAGTTACCACACACCCAATAAGGGAAAGTCAAACAAAAAGGTTCCATATCGACATCCGAATCATGGGAATAGACAACTCGATCAAGCTACGTATTCAGGACATAATGAACAAACTAATTGTACTGTTTGACCCATTTTGTTATTATCTTCACCTCTTTTGACTGCTGTTCTCTCAGCCAATCTGGATCTTCTTGAGATGAAAATGCCAGGTCTTGGAAATGGGTTCCTACAGTACATAAAAACCACAAAAATATGAGATTTCCAGTCCAATATAGTCCATCATTTACCTAACTATTTGTAAAGGTTTACCTTTTTTTGTTACCAGGGCTATAACGCTTTCGGATATACTCTCTGTCACACTGTATAATTCCACAACATGAAGATGCAACTGTTAATTTCTCCATCGACTCTAAATATATGTATACAAACACATATATAACTAAAGAAGTCTTATCGTTCACTGCTGTATGGATCTTGCAGGCTGTTGGAGAAGATTATGTTGCTAGCAAAACGTTTCAGCACTCTTCTTATGTTCTGGGTACGAACAAAAGATTCATATATAATTTCAATATAATCATTGACTTTTTTAAACAAAACAAAACGTTGAAAAAAAAAAGAGTAAAATTTAATGTAAATTGGATCCTCCATAAATTTCAGGGTAAGATGGGTCCATGGATTATTAGGTGAATGTGATTGAGAAGTTACATGGCCACCAAAATCTGTTGTGATCCAATGGGGCCTCGGTATAAGTCCATATTGTTGGAATTTCTGAATATTCCAAACACACAGGGAGAATAAAAGGTCTCCTCTACAACACAGAGATTAAAAAATTTTCTTGCCGTTGATGGACAGAGATGGCACAAACTGTTTCTATTTCATTAACAAAAAAAAAAACTATTATAAATTTTCTTTCACTGAAGTGGGATTACAAAATCTGTGTCTGACTGCTGCTCACGCAGTGCTCACACAGTGCTCACAAAATACAATTCTCTGTCTGGTTCAAATCGCACATACAGTGCTCTATTTTACTTCCACTATGTTTTTCTTTTTGTCTAGCTGCGGGATTTTTTTTTTACATAGTCTTCTTTTTCAATAAGCCTACAGGACTTTTCTTTTATATGGCGCGCCGTTTTTTTTTTATAAAAAAAAAACAAAAAAAAATGAACAAACCTATATTATAAAATTTAAACCAATGTTTATGAACTAATAAACTCGGATTTCAAACTTCAAACAAACTATACTGCAAAATGTTCGCATTACAAAACACCCTTACGTCAGCAGACCCAAAACCAACGCGAACGACATTTGATTGGCTGGTGCTGGGCCCCGTCGGGACTCAAAGGTTTTATGAGTCAGATTGTATGCAAAATTTGCGTAACAAAAGCGGTTGATGACTTCATGGCCAAAATGAACGTGAATCAATGTGATTCGTCGACGAGCGGTGTGTTGGCATGTGGGACCGGCTTCGCATCGACGATCGGCGGACAAGCAGTGCGGAGACCTTGGCGATGAGCGATTGCGATGTTGTGATATCGCAATATCGCATCACGGCTGGAGACGAACCTTTCGGTTGGGCGGATGGCGATGTTGCGATATGCGATGGTGGTAGGGACCACCATGACGTGGCTCTAATTCAAAACAAAACACTGGCGCGTAAATAAAATTTGGTTCTATGGTTGGTGAGGGCTTAAAAGCTCAATAAGACTATTTTTAATAGAAACCTATTGTTGCATGGTTTGAACCACGAAATTTAATTTCTCTGCAATGGTGGCTGCGGCTCATAAACAAAAAAACCATCCTTACAATTTATCCATGCCTCTGTTAAATGCACAAAGGTGTGCACTCAACCTAAGCTACCCCTGTACGAGGTTTGCAGGTGAACTTAATATTTTCAGAACTCCCCCTTAAATTCAGCTACCGGGTTATCTGTCATACCCAAGGATTTCCTCAAATATTCAAAACTCTTTTTCCCTAATGGTTTTGTTAGAATGTCTGCAAACTTCTCCTCTGTTCTACAATGTTGGAAAACAATTTCACCATTGTTCACCAATTCCCTGATGTAGTGAAACTTGGCATCTATGTGTTTAGTTCTTTTGTGAAACACAAAATTCTTTGACAATGCTATAGCTAAGCTATTGTCACAATAAATCACTGTCCCTTTTACCTATTCTTGGCATAAATTCCTCAACATTCTTCTCATCCAAACTACTTGACATGCTGTTGTTGTAGCTGCCACATACTCTGCTTCTGTTGTAGACAATGCCACAATTGGCTGTTTTTTAGAAGCCCATGAAATGGCTCCTGAACCCATATGAAAAACATAACGAGAGGTACTTTTCCGGTCATCAATACTTCCAGCCCAATTACTGTCAGTATATCCAATTAATTCAGAATTTTCTGAAGTAGTATACAAAATTCCATACCTTTTTGTTCCTTTCACATACCTCAAAATTATTTTTGTTGCTTGCCAGTGTGCTTCCTTTGACCTTTCCATAAATCTAGAAATTAAACTAACAACATGCATAATATCAGGCCTAGTTGCAGTCAAATACATAAGGCTGCCAACTATGCTCTTGTACAAACTAGGATCAAAATCCTTGCTACTGTCATCTTTGCTGAGTTTCAATCCCATCACTGTAGGAGTAATTACTGCCTTGCAATCCTGAATGTTAAATCTTTCCAAAACTTCATTTACATATTTAACTTGAGAAATAAAAATATTATTTTCATTTTTCTCTACTTCTATTCCTAAGAAGTATTTCAGCAATCCCATATCAGTCATCTCAATTCATCCTTCATGACTGTTTTAAAATTTTCAATGAGGTAATCATCATTACTTGTAAAGATCACATCATCAAAATATAAAACAGCAATCAGCATCTTGCCATCTTTCTCGTTGATGTATAATGTGGGTTCTCCTTCACATTTTTCAAACCCATTTTCCAGTAGATAGGAATCTATCCTACTATACCATGCTCTTGGTGCTTGTTTCAGCCCATGTAGAGCTTTCTTCAATCTGCAAACTTTGTGCTTTTGGGCCCTTTTTCTCATAGCCTAGAGGTTGTTCAACTTAAACCTCTTCCATCAATACTCCATTTAGGAACGCTGATTTTACATCCATTTGGTAAACCTTCCATTTGTTTTGTGCTGCTATGGACAACACTGCTCTCACTGTTTCCACTCTTGCAACCGGTGAAAAAGTTTCTTCATAATCTCTTCCATGTTGCTGCTTATAGCCTTTGACAACAAGTCTGGCCTTGTGCCTTTCAATATTACCTTCAACATTACTTTTGGTCTTGTAGACCCATTTCACTCCAATGACTTCCTTACCTTTTGGGAGATCAACCAATTCCCATGTTTTATTTTTCTCTATTGCATTAATTTCTTCAGCCATAGCATCTATCCATTTCTTATCTTTTATAGCTTCTTCAAAATGAATAGGATCATCAACATGACAATATAATTCAAATAAAGAGTTCATACCTTCATTTGCTGCCTCTTTCTCATAGATATCATTCAAATTTCTGAATCTGGTTTCTCTTTCATTTGGTGTACTTATGCTTGAAGAAGCACTCAAATCAGCTCCATGTGGTGTGGTTGGAGAAGCACTGATTTCACTTCTCAAGGGTGTTCTCATTATTGCTTGAGGTGTCCCTTGATGTCCTTGTGTTGGTGGAGGTGGTGCTACCGATGAGGTTTTCTTTTCAGCCACATCCTCCTCATCTTCATCATGAGACAAACAACTTTTGACATTGACTGTTTTCTCAATGCTTCCATCCCATGCTTCTTCTTCTATGAATTGCACATCTCTGCTTATAAAAATTTCTTTGTGGATGAGTTATACAATTTATATCCCTTGGATTATTCACAGTATCCAACGAAGATGCACTTCTCCCCCTTACTGTCCAACTTATTTCTCAGTTGATCTGGAATGTGTGCATAAGCCATACACCCAAAAACTCTCATGTGGGTGACTCCTTGTTTTTAGCCACTCCACGCTTCTTCTAGAACTATGTTCATCACTTATTTTGTTGGGCATATATTCAAAATATATACTGCACAATTTGTTGCTTCTTCCCAATACTCATTTGGCAAATGTTTTTCCTTCACCATACATCTCACCATATCCATGATGGTTCGATTTTTTCTTTCAGCAACACCATATAGCTGCGGTGTGTACCTTGTTGTAAATTGCTTGTGTATGCCATTTTATCTGCAAAAATGCAGAAATTATTTTGAGATATATTCACCTCCTCTATCAGTCCTTAAGACTTTGATATGCTGCCCACTTTGTTTTTCTACAAGAGCTTTAAAGTGGCAAAATTTCTCAAACACTTCACTTTTATATTTCAAGAAATAAACTCGTACTTTTCTTGTGAAATCATCAATGAAGGTCAAAATATAATTGTTGCCTGATATTGATGATGTTTGCATTGGCCCACACAAATATGAATGGATAATTTATAAGGGTGCTTTTGCCCTTATGCTCTTTCCTGATGGAAAGTTTTCTCTGTGTTGTTTTCCCAAGATGGAGCCTTCACATAGGCTGTCCGGTTTCTCTATCAATGGTAGTCCTCTTACCATTCTTTTCTTGTGCAACAAATTCAGACCTCCGAAATTGAGATGTCCAAATCTCAAATGCCATAACCAATTCTCATCTTTCACTTCCTTTTGAAAGACCTCTTATGTTGTAGCTGCTACATTTCTTCTTTCCTTCAAGTCAGCTTTGAGCTTGAGAGGAAACATCCTATTGCTGGTCATTTGCACTTCTGCAATAACCTTCTTGCTTGGAGGTATGTACATTATTGTGCACACATCATTTTTGAAGAATACATTGTAACCTTTGTTAATGAGCTTCCCAACGCTCAAAAGATTACATTTCAAGCTAGGAACATAGTATACATCTGGGACAAATTTATGCTCACCATTTCTTGCAAGGATACTTACTCTACCTTTTCCCTTGAAATAGATCTTAGTATCAGTTCCAGTTGTTACTTCAGATTTAACATTTTCATCAAGATTGGCAAACATTTCTATGTTTCCAGTCATGTGATTACTGCAGCCTGAATCTAAGAACCATACATCATCCTGCCTATCTTGTGCTACATTACATGTTAATAGCAAATTCTTTGGGTTATTTTCTTCTCTTGTTACATTTGCATTCTGCCTATTATTCATGTCATATTTCTTTTTCCTACACTCATTTGCATAATGTACATATTTTTTGCAATAATGACACTGGACTTGGGATTTGTCATACCTTTGTCCATGCACATGATGTTGTTCACCTTGCTGGCTACTGCTTTGGCCTTGGCTTTGATTTTGATTGTTGCTCCTTCCATGAGTATGTGAAGGGCTGTTTCTTCTTCCTCTGTTTTGGCTTCTGCCTCTTCCTCTTCCTTTGCCTTGACCTCTTCCTCTTCCAAAAGGCATCTGGGTCTTGAAGGCATGCTCCAAAGATGAGTGTGCATTTCTACCCAATCTTTTTTCATGTGTCATTAGTGATGCATGAAGTTCATCAACTAAAAAATTTGAGATATCCTTTGTCTCTTCAAGGGTTGTGACTATTACATCAAACCTTGAGGGTAAGCTCCTCAACACTTTCTCCACAATCCTTCTTTCTTCAAGTGTTTCTCCATGAGATCTTATCTGGGTGACCAACCCAATCACATGTGTGAAGAATGAATCTATGTTATCAGACTCTTTCATACAGAGAGTTTCAAAATCTCTCCTTAGCAATTGTAGCTTTGCTGTCTTCACCTTCTCCAAACCTTGATAGGCAATCTAGAGGGTATCCCATGCATCCTTGGATGTCTTAGCTGCTGCTATCCTTGGAAACACACTTTCATGCACTGCTTGATAGAGATAGAAGAGGGCTTTAGAGTCCTTCTTCCTATTGCTCTTCAACAAATCCTTCTATGCCTGTGTTAAGGCATTAAAGGCTTGTTCATCTGCTGGTTTTTCTAGACTATCTTCAACAAAATCCCATATATCCTGAGAGACAAACAAGGCTCTCTTGGTAATGTCCCAATAGTCATAGTTTTTCCCATTAAATTGTGGGAGCTGAGTATTTCCAATACTCATACTAGTGCTTGGTCCAGCCATGCTTATAAACTGATCTTTGAAATAAAACTTGACTATGTTTTTATAAACACTCTGTCTCTTTGCCTAAAAGACTCATTGTTATTTTTTTTAAAGTAATACAATCTCATACTTAATATGATATCACATACATTATGTTAACGTTAATAACATGCTTGTTAGGTTAACATTAATAATACATTTATATCATTGCACGTTAATAACATGCTTGTTAGGTTAACATTAATAACATATTTATGTCATTGCTCACTTTTCATACAACATATTTAATATTTCAATTGTATTTTTAACTTTTAATGCCGTTTAATGAAATATTGGTTCATTTCAACACTAAGTGGGTTAATACTATATATAAGATTTGTCATTAAACTAAAAAAAGGAAATTGTTATGAAATATAAATGTTTAAGAAAGTTGTATGATGCTTGAATAGTTTTAAATAAATTTAAGTTAGTTTTATATTTAAGTTCTAAAGGTTAATTTAATAAGTTTAATTATTTGTCCTAAAATATATTGAGGAGTAAGGAATTATAAGTGTAATAAGTTATAAGTCAAAGTTTAATAATAGTTATTACACAAAAAAAAAAAGGTTGAAGTGTATTGATTTTTTTGCATTATTTAGTTTCTTGATTTATATGAGATGGTTTAAGTTTATATTATTATTTTAAAAATAAATATATTGGTTATTAATATAAAAATACTATGTGTGACCTTCTAATATATTGAGTACTCAACAACTATTTAATATAAATAAGTAGTTAAATTGATAACTTTCTCATGAAATTATGATTCAATAATGAATATGTTCACATGTATTTTAGATTATTAAATATGTTTTTGGATGAAGATATTCTTAATTGAAAATATGATTTTGTGGGTGGTTAAAATTTTTCAAATGACATATTGTAGAAAATTAATTATTGCATTTATGATCTTTAGGGATAAATGGAGGAACTACAATATTTCTAATGATGAAAAGGAATGGTAGCCTCATGATAATAACCAACCTAGAATGATGAGTCGAACAAAAATATTACTAGATAGATACATAAGGGAAGTACAAGAAGGAAGGTCACTAGAAATTTTATAAAGAGACCATGAGAAGTATTGTGTACATATTGACAAAATAAGCGATATTCAACTAATAGAGGTACTTGACTGATTTGCACTCCTTGTTCCTAAGTAAGATTTCACATAGAGTAACTCATCAATTAAAATTTTCATGGACAATGATGGTAGTAATGTTTCCAAGCATTTCAAATTCTAAACTAAAGATTTAATGAGTGAAAATTAAGGTGGAAGAATCCCTAGTCCAACTTGAAGATGACAGAATCTACGAAAAAAGTGATCAAGAGAGAACTTGATGAGATGAGAAAATAATTTAGGATGAATAATGACAATTATACGAGTAATGGATAGATCACTAGGGGACAAACAACCCCCATGTGGGTGGATTAAGCATAACATAAGACTTAAATTAGGATGACCCTGTGTATGGGTGTCATTGGATAAACAAAATATGTATAGTGATCATGGAATTTTTATTTGATGTAGATGATTTAAATGATTGTACAACCAGTAATATCTTAAGAATGAATTTCACTAAATTTTCCTTGGGGAAGGAAGAATATAGGATGAGAGATTAAGGCCCAATATGATGATAGATTAAGGCCCATTATGATGATAGATTAAGGCCCAAGATTACAAGACTCATTTAAAATTTAATGATGTACTAGATGAGTATACCTACGGTGGAAATGGTCAACTTCCTAATACAAAGAACAAGAAATGATTATTCAAAAGTAGTCGGTATCTTGATGAAAATATGACACTAATATTTTTGATGAGATAACATAGATCCTAGATAGATGTTGAATAATCTTAGTTCATAGTAGGTATTCAATGTTTATACAAGCCAATGAAATTTATTTTTCCGATGAATCATGATAAGAATGCTTATATGTATTATTGTTCTATATTTGATAAGTATTAAGATGATATGAGAACAATGATGAACATGTGGTTTGTTATGATAATGATGTTACATGCTCATGATGAATATGATATGCATAACGTGGCATAGGAATTATGCTGTTATAATATGAGGTTATATTGACATGTGGTTAGTTTATTATGTAATTTCAAGATATATATTTGATGCAAATATGCTGATGTTATAACTTATGATGGTATTTCATGATGTGAAGCATGTGGAATCGATACAGATTTTGTGACATGCGTGAGGATGCAATTCTTTACTATTTAGAATGTGGTTATTAAAAATGATGTTATATTATCCTAAAGAAATGCAAGGGTTAGGATGTGGATTATTTTCTATGATGTTATGATTATAACTAATGCATTGGATGCATGTTGAGATGTGGTGATTGGCAGGAAATCCACAAATGGGTCGAGAGGGCCAGTTTATTTGATGATCTCGCGGGAGCCCATACCTACGAGGGAGAATATGTAACACTATATGCGCTAGGGACAAACTCAATCAACTCTACATATGCCAGTGGTTCCTTTGTCTTGTATATCTCTTGATGGATAGCTATTGAAGGGCTGTGAGACCATCTTGAGGAGGCCAAGGGCATGATATTGTCGGCTAAGTGCCTGGTATTGGATGGGAACACCGAAGTCTAGAAGTGGGTGTAAGACTTCGATGCCTAGGGCTGTGCACCTTAAGGAGCTATGGAGGGAGTGGGCCAGCCTTGAGAGATGTTTGGAGTCATTGATTACTGGGACCAGATGCCTGCCTTGGGGTAGAAGAGGTCTGAGTCGAGCGCGAGCCTTGGGGCCAGCCTTGGCTAGGGACAAATTGAGGAGGCTTATGCCTAGTTCCGAAAGTGGGAAAAAGGACATAGATTCCTTGACATTTCCTGGGTGCTGTGAAGAACTTTTGATGCCTGCTGGTTATACTAGTTCAGCAGAGGGTGTTGGTCACACATGAAGTAATAAATAATAAATAATATAATATAATATCATGAAATACTTAACTTCGGGACAAAGTTCCTTGAAGAGGGGGAGTATGTAATGTCTCATAATAATTATAAATTAATAAATAATTATAAAATAATAAATAATATATAAATAATTTAATATAATTTAATAAATAAGTAAATAAATAAATAGTCAAGAGAATAATAAATAAATAATAAATAAAACATTAAACAATAATTGGAGTTCTAAATAAAATAGTAAATAATAAACTAGAGTCCTAAAACAATAAACAATAAGTAAAGTTAAAGAAATAATTAATTAACAAAAGTAAATAAATTAACAAAGAGTTAAACTAAGAAACTAATAGAAAGAAAGTTAAACTAAGAGAACACTAAATTAAGTAAAGCTAACAAAAAGTAAGAGAACACTAAATTAAGTAAAATTTAAGTTGCAAGTTGACACAGTGAATGTGTGCATGTGGTTCCCATTCCATTGTTTGGTCTATTTAATAGACATTGAGGAAGATTCAAAGATATTCATTCTTTTTTCCATCTATTCTCTAGAGAGAAAGGTATTGTGAGGCAAGTGATACCTTGGCAGTAGTACGTTGATTGAAGGCTCCGGGGTGGCCAGCTGTGAAAGGATTACATCTGGCTGAGCCTACGGTTGGGTGGAGAGTTGTCCCCAAAACTTGGTTGCGGTTAGCAGGATTCAGCTAGCATTCAACCTTGGAGTCTCAAGTAAGGAAAATCGCCATTACAGGTAAGTCATCTTGCTCATGTTTCTGAAAATTCCATGATGATTAGTTAAACAGTTTTTGTGTTGATTATTCATTGTTTATGTGATATAATTAATTGCATGTTAAAATTGGGGTTGTTACATTGTCTTCAAACTAAACTTCTCTGGATTGCTCTTTTAAACTCAAAACAAAAAAAAACTCTTGTTTTGATAAATACCTGGACTTGGCCTTTTGTTGGGCTTGCTGGAGATCTGCTAGGGAACTGCTGC
Source organism: Pinus albicaulis (assembly GCA_034641835.2). Classification (NCBI taxonomy): domain Eukaryota; kingdom Viridiplantae; phylum Streptophyta; class Pinopsida; order Pinales; family Pinaceae; genus Pinus; species Pinus albicaulis. The sequence continues at coordinate 620,812,628 of CM076572.1, read as the reverse complement.
AACAAGCTTCCTTCTTCCTTTAGCTTCTTTGACACTTTCAAAGAGCCTGAATTAGCTCTGATACCATGTTGGAATTTCTGAATATTCCGAATACACAGGGAGAATAAAAGGTCTCCTCTACAACACAGAGATTAAAAAAATTTCTTGTTGCTGATGGATAGAGATGGCACAGACTGTTTCTATTTCATTAACAAAAAAAAAACTATTACAAATTGTCTTCCACTGAAGTGGGATTACAAAATCTGTGTCTGACTACTGCTCACGCAGTGCTCACAAAATACAATTCTCTGTCTGGTTCAAAACGCACATACAGTGCTCTGTTTTTCTTTTTCTCTGCCTGCGGGCTTTTTTTTTTTAACACAGTCTTCTTTTTCAATAAGCCTACAGGATTTTGCTTTCATATGGCACGAATTTTTTTTTTTAATAAAAAAAAACAAAAAAAAAACGAACAAACCTATATTATAAACTTTAAACCAATGTTTATGAACTAATAAACCTGGATTTCAAACTTCAAACAAACTATACTGCAAAATTTTTGCATTACAAAACGCCCTTACGTCAGCAGACCCAAAACCAACGTGAACGACATTTGATTGGCTGGTGTTGGGCCCCGCCAGAACTCAAAGGTTTTATGAGCCGGATTATATGCAAAATTCACGTAATAAAGGCAGTTGATGACGTCATGGCCAAAATGAACGCGAATGAACGCGATTGGTCAACGAGCGGTGTGTTGGCATGTGGGACCAGCTTCGCATCAGCGATCGGCGGACGAGCGGTGCAGAGACCTTGGGGATGAGCGATTGCGATGTTGTGATATCGCAATATCGAATCGCGGCTGGAGACAGACCTTGTGGTTGGGCTGATAGCGATGTTGCGATATGCAATGGTGGTAGGGACCACCATGACGTGGCTCTAATTCAAAAAAATACACTGGCGCGTAAATAAAATTTGGTTCTATGATTGGTGAGGGCTTAAAAGCCCGATAAGACTGTTTTTAATAGAAACCTATTGTTGTGTGGTTTGAACCACGAAATTTAATTTCTTTGCAATGGTGGTTGCGGCCCGTAAACAAAAAAAATCCATCCTTACAATTTCTCCATGCCTTTGTTAAATGCACAGAGGTGTGCACTCAACCTAAGCTGCCTCTGTTTGTACTTTACATTCATTCTCTTACACGGGGTTTGCAGGTGAATTCAATATTTTCAACACATATTTTCTCTTGCAGTCCTCTGCGTAGGATTTGATTTCGAAGAGATCTAAGGGATAAATTGTTGTGTTTGGGGTTGAGCTAAATGGCATCACCATTTCGGTGCACTTATGCAGGCATATCATCTGGCATCACTATCATCAGTGACAAGCTGGCTTCGAGTTGTTTGATTAAATATTGTTGCAGGATTGTTTGATTACTTTAGCGTTGCTTGACATTAGATAGCCTTAATTTGAAAAAATAAGTACTGAACCTGCAAAATCCACCCCTCATTGATATCTAGTTGAAGATCGAGACAAGTATCATTGGTGGTGGAAGATGTAAATGCAAAGCCATAATTGTAATAAAAGGCTACTCCAGCGGATATGCAGCTGAGGATGTGTGTGCCTTTGGGAAAGCCATCGATGGTCTTGCATATCTGCCATACACAACAAAACAAATTAAGTCTATGATCATATTTATTATTCTATTAATTCAAGAGGTTTGTTCAAATTTTTTTGTTTGTTTGTCAATATTTGTCAACACTATTGGAACATCCCCACTACATTTTCTCTAAATTGTCGTGGTTCTCCACGAAATTAGTAGTCTCATCACAATGGACAACATATATTATCCTTACCTCTTGCACTGCTGGATAATTATACTGAGCGGACCCATCATATGCATCTATTAACCATGGTATCAAAGTACTAATGTCGAAAGCCCTGAGATATACAAATGGCTTTCATTAGTTATAAGTGGCCATTGCAGGTTGATAAAAAAAATGTGCATTCACATGATTTATTTTTGGGGATTCTCACTTGCAAGTGTTGAATGCGTGCTGTAAGCTTTCCAAGCCACCGGGCTGTGAAGAAACTTCATTTATTTCTGCCCATGACTCTTTTATTGTATTGTAGCAGCTCTCGCTCAAATTCTGTGCAGTAGAAAACAATAATATTATTAACTGATTTATTGATGGACATGATAGTCTCTAAATGTTTGAAGGAAGGAACCAATATATAAACATACTCTGAAGTCTCTTGTCACAACCCTGTAATAAACATCGTATGGTGTAATGTCATCGAAATACAATATAGGTGCGGAAGAAGCTAGCCTCTTGATTGTAATGTGTGGATATTTCAAGCGAAACTAGGCTGCTAACACTGCAGTGGATCCATTATGATAGATTAATATATATGATAAATAAGCTTATAGGTTCATTGAGAGGAGATCTCTTTTTTTATTAGTACGAGCAGATGTGTAAAAAAATAAGTTTTTATGATTAAAATTTTTATTTCTTCTTATATGTTGTATTTAGTATTCAATAACATAAATTAAACAATCTGTACATTAAAAAAAAAAAAAATTCTATGATTTTTCTAGGTTCATATTAGATCTTTATTTAAAATAAATCTATACTGGTTTAATAAATTCAAACTCGATATCTTTTAAGGTGTCTTTTCGCACCTAACTGAAAAATCATGGGGTATTCTGGGTACATTAATGTTTTATTTAAGGGATTGTTATCAACCATCTAGTAGCTAACTAATAAAATGCAGGTTTTTAAGCTATAAAACCAGATTATAAGAATCTTACTTCCACCATAAGATGCACCGAAGACGATGACAGGGCAGTGTTATGAAAATTAGGTGAATCATCAAGAAAAAGTAAATGAGTAGCACACAAGCTGAAATTTGTAAATAAATGATACCTCCATGTTATAAAATAATCTGAAATTGGGTAAATTTTGTAAATAAATGATACCTCAATGTACGCAAGAAGTGCATGGAAATCAAGAGCGTTCTCAATCATGAAGCCACAGTAATTGAAGACGCGTACAATAGAAGACTCATCACCCATGTAAACAAAGATGGAAGAATCACTTTGGGGGCCTCCCCACTGCTTTTCATTCACAAAATATCTCTGCTGGAAGGTGTGATATCCTTCTGGTGTGTAAGTAAAATGGTCAAGAATTTGAGAATAATAGTGGGTTTCGTAATCAGCACTAGAGAGGTCCAACCTATCCTTACTGATTACTGACTTCCTAGTCTTACGAAAGAACCTCCTATAACCACGACCTAATAAGGAAGGAGGGGTCATGCAATGTGTAGAGGGTAAAAGAGTGGATGACACCACCATTAGTAGAAGAGGGAGAAGCACTCTCAGAGCATATTCATTGCCCAACTCCATTGTTTTATGGTGGCTGGGTTAAGTGATTCACCACTTGTACCACCGAGTTTGAGACTGCTGAGCTTTATATAGATATGTGGGGTGGAAGAGCCATAGCCTTTAGAGGAATATCTAATAATTTGTCAACATCTGAGCGTGAAATTCTCTGGAGAAAAAGTTAAACATTTACAGCCAAATGCCCTCCCCACCATTGAAAGTGACAATATCACAATTTCAAAAATATCTTATAAAATTTTATACAAAAATCAATAAAAAAAAAAAATATCACAATTAAATATATACACCAAATCTACCCAAGTCCAGCGACTAATGACTAAGTCAAATTTTTTTTTTGACAAAGGTGCTCCTCAATCGGTGAAAAAAATTCCTAGGGAAGGTAGGTACATGCACCTTTGTATTGTAATCTTGGAGCTCTCAAATATGGCAATGCGATGTGAATCATTTGATTTCGAGAAAAAGTTAAGTTATTAGTAGTGAAACTGAAAATGAAAATGTGTTTATATGTATAATTTTTTTAATAGGTGCTGGAGAAGGTAGGTATATGCAACTTTGTATTGTAATTTTGGAGCTATGGTAATCTGATGCGAATCATTTTACTTCGACAAAAAAAGAAGTTAAAGTTAAGTTATTAGAAGTGCAAATGAAAATGAAAATGTGTTTTTATATTTTTTTAATAGGTTAAAGTTAAAAAACATATAATGTATTTAAAATGTGTAGCTGTATTTAAAATGTATAGTTATAGGCAAATGTTTTTTTTTGGCAAATGAGGCTAATCTATATTAATTCGAAAATAGAAACAATACATGTTACAGGTTGGGTTGGTAAGCTGTGCTTAAACAATCTTAGCTTTTGTTTCACGGATAAGGGGTTGCCTCCATAGAGGAAACCATATCAGAAAGTACTTGTAACAGGAAACTACAAAATGTGATGTAGCACTGATGAAAATAGAAATTCAGTGGTGATAACAAGCATGAAAAAAAACAAGGAAGAGCTGAGCTACTGCGCAGTCCTTAGTATTCGGATTCATCTTCGCTTTTTGGGTCTTCCTCCACTATGGGGCAGACGTACACCTACACAACAACTTCCTCTGCATCAGTGGGTGGAAGCGAAGGCTTGGAGACCGGTGTGCAGAGGATGGGAGCCACTGGGTATTCTGTGTCCGGGATGCGCATCCAGGTACCTTCAGAATCCATAATCCATACATCTGTGTCATCCCCCTCTTCTTCATGAGCCAGAAGAGGCTAGGTCTTGCGAGGCAAGGGGTGCGCCTAGTGCACAATGGTGGGTTTCCATGGTTCACTTATGCTTCTCTGTGAAACCTGCGAGGGAGCCTCCTCCTCCTGATTTGGTTCTGGGTTCTGGGGAGCCTCTCTATTGTGACTGCCTTAGGAGGAGCCTTCAACAAACTCCAGGATTATCTATCCCCCGGTGGTAGCGACCGGGGAGTGCACCTCTTTGAACTCCACAGATGGTTCTTTGTCTCAACCTAGGTACCATGGTCAGATGAATCAGAGGAGTTATGGAGTTGGGGGAACACATAGAAGGGAGGGAGGTGCAAAGCAGGGTGCGAGTGGACGGGGAGGAGCGCTGAAGGGGAAATCACGTCAAGGGGCGCGAGATAATGGGTGCACTCAGACTTATGAGATTGGAAGGACAAGTGGAGTTGGAGTGAGGTGCGCAAGCATGGGGAATCACAACCCAGGGATTTCTGCGCAACGCAGCTCTCATGGGAAGGCTGCGCGACAGATTGGACTCTCAGGAGGACGAGAACTGTAACAACAAATAGACCTGAAGGAGCAGACTGTGTGTCTCTTTGTGCTGAGGGGCCTTCTTTTTAAAAGGCCTGTGATACATGCGAAGGGGTAGATCATAATTGTGCCTCATACGTAGCTGTGTGCTATAATTGTTTTCATGAGTGGGCTCGGGTGAAGAGTTATGGTCGATCGACGCGTCAATATAGGTAATCATTTAGAACGATTGCGACAGAGAGGTACCCTAGAGGGGGTGATGTTGTCCAATCGTATCTTCATCATGCCTTATCTCGACCATCTCATGCAGATTATTGCTAGAGTGAGGTTCCACATCGAGTGAGGACCTGCGCAACAAATCTTCGTCCTCTTGGGCATGGGAGAGGCAGTTGTCATGCATCCTTCTGCTGTCACCCGCATCGAGGAGCTGTAGGCAAATGTTATCTTCTTGGTGGATGGATATTTTTTTTTGTACTCGGCTTTTATTTTCTAGTTTCATTGTGGGAGTTACTTTGGTTCTTGTAGTTTTGTTTCTGATGGATGTTATTTTGGTGATGGTTTTGTATACCCCTTAGTTTTTATTGTGTTTTTCTATGTTATATATTGATTATTTAGATGTGCCTTTCTAGAATGTAGATTTGTTGTTATCACTTAGCTTTGCTTTCATATAGATGATAGAGGATATAGTCACTGGATCTTTGTATCTTTTTTTTATTTATAAAAGTGATAGTTTTTTTTTTCAAATTTAAAAATTTACTAATTTTTAAAATATTTACCAGCATAGATCCATATTAAGTATGGATCTAACATGAGCCTAGAGCGATCAAATTTTTTCATGTGAAAACTTCTTTAGAGTGCAAAATAAACTGTGTAATTTTTCATTGTTTGAATTGTATTTGTGAATGCTAATAAAGTATATATAGGACCAAATAAACATTTTAAATGACATATAATATATCCATAATTATGCCGAAATACATTCTCTCTACGGGCTTGGGGTGAGCAAACATTGTTCACCTCAACCAATAGCAACTTTCCAATTTCGTCGTCCTCCAACCAGTAAAAAATATACATGTGAAAAGGATTTGCAGTCTTGGCTTGGTTCACTGCGCTGTGAGTTCTCTGGACCAGGAAACACAACCTAAGAAGTTTTCTCCAGGCCTATTGCACTTATATTCCTGCGAACACAAGGCTAATAAAGAAATGGAACCCAAGGGAGCATCCCCTCCAAAGCACTGGTGGTTTTGTTGCTTATCTGCTCCAATTTGGTAATCCTCCTTGTCTTCTCAGACCCAAACAAATGGTCTGGATCCCAGCCCCTGCAACTTGCTGAATAAGATTATTTGAGGCCGAGCTTCAATGAGATTATCTAGAAGCTCAATAACACACAACATGATCTCCTCTCAACCGAATCAGAGCTCCATTCCTATGCAAAAACAGAGCATCTACCAAATCATTTGTGAGCACATTTTCTTGATGTATGCATTTGCAAGACGAAAATGAAATTCGAACAGATCTTTCATAATTTCAAGATCATTATCATAGGTGTTTCCAAGTGAATTTACGACGTTTGTGAACAAGTGAATAATTGTGTCCATGTCTCCAATTTTAGAACCCCATATTCCTTCCATTAACAAATAAACCTCAACATATGTTTCTACATTTTCCTACAATAAATAAACAACCCTACAATAAATAAACAATAAATAAACGAACCTACATGACCAGCAACACCGCAACTAAATTTCATTTTTTTCCTCCGAATAGATAATCATATTACACCTTTTCGTTTTAAAAATCCCTAGAATTATAGTGTAGGAGAAGTAAGAAAGACACACTGATTACATGACTGTGTAGTAGCAAAAGAAGAATTTTCTAAGTACAAAGAGCTTAATGAATTTTTGTGCATTGACAAGATGCAAAGTTATAACATATCCAATTTGTAAGGTTATTGTAAAATAGACTTAAAAAAACTATAGTTTACCTTAGGCTGCAGAGCTTATGGGGTGGAAACAATTTCAATACTGGAATTCCCTATTACTGCTCATTCTCTTATGGAGTGGAAATCATTTCCATGTTGGAGTTCCATTACCATTTGCTCATTCTCTTACCCTTATCATTTCCATTTCAACATTGCAACACTTGCTTCCTTCGTTGCATAATCATCTTTCTTTTATTTGTACGCTGCCAGAAAAGTATGCCCAGGAGAGAGTAGGTATGAGCATCGAGTGGAAACGCCAGGTGGGCCTCATGTAAGGATTTAGATGAATGTTATTTTTTATTTATTGACTTGTGTAATCTGCCTATCACCAATGGAAAACTGCATAGATTTTATGCCACCAACATAAATATCAAGAAGTCAGTAACAAAAAAAAGCGAAAAGAAAAATTAATTAGGGAATTGTTAGAAATTTAGATATGAAGTTTTCAAAGAGACTATTCATTTAAAAAATACGTAAAAATATTAACACTTATTTTATTAATTAAAACTATTGCATAGAATTATGTAGGCAATTCAAACTCTTTTATGATCCATACTATTCGTTGTCAGGGAAAATTTTAAGGATGGATGTTTATCTTAAAGTTTAAAAACTTGGCGAATCTTAGTAGTCCCCAATATGTGAATTGTGAAATTTTTGATGTTTTTTTTGGTAAAAATATTTAGTTTTGTAATAATTTTATATTAGTATATATAATTTTTTGGCGATTTTTAGGGTAAAATAATTTTATACTATAAAATTTGAGCGAATCAATTTTTGAAAAAAATGGGAATTGGCGAATCTTTTTTTTTGGAAAAAGCATGGAAAATTAGCCCACCTATGAATATTAGCCCCTAAAATTTTCCATGTTCGTTGTGCGTGAGGTTCATATATCTAGGATGGATTAACCAAATGCATGAGCTAAACATATTTGGGCATACTTTCTCACTTTTCCTGAACTCTCACATGTTTCATTCATTTATTTCTAGCTAATTATATAGACTATGAGGTAGGGTGAACAATTTTTTTTTTTTTTGGTAATTATATGTACTGGGAGGTAGGTTAACATGGTTTTTTTTTAATGTCTCAAGGATCAGAATGTATTTGTGTCAGTTTCATCTTTTGGTTTTTCTTACCAATATTATGGAAGATATCAAAATAAAAATTATATTATAAGTTTTTTGATATCGCTTTTTCTTTAATTGAATTGGTGACCAACTAAAGTTAAAAATATTAACTCACTAGTTTTATAGTGAAAAATACTATTATTAATTTTTTTTTGGGTTAGAGGTTTAGCTTAAAAAAAAATCTTCATTAATCTTATAATATAATTGATATAAAAATAAAAAATAAAATATAAATAAATAAAATATTCCTAAAAATGATTTCCTATAGTAAGAATGAAAAAATGAATATACATATTTGTTTAATTTTAGTTAGAAGCATTATACGAAATCTCACTTTCACTTTGCTCACTTGGTTTGTAGTTGAACATTTTACAACCTAATATGAGAGATGTTTAATTCCATTACTGGATTTGACACACGTCTCTTTTCACTCAATGATATTAAGACCCAATATGAAGGAAAAAGACTTGTAAAAATATTTCACTCTCACCCTTAGTCATAAAAATATTTCAATATTCATATTATGTAACATAATTTTTGTTGCCCTTGTAGGGATGTTGTAATGTAATATTCATTTAACATTTACACATGGTCAAATTATAAAATAAAATAATTAAGAATTATAACTATTAATAAAACATGTGGACTTGGTCAAATTACATCTAGATTCATATTAACTTGGTAACTGCCAAGGGCCAAGATAGATCAAATCTCTTGAGATGCAAACCTCACTTAGTAGATCGAGGGTTATAATGGATCTAAACTAGTTCACATTTAGTTATGCTCTCCTCCTTTTAAAACAAAGATATAAGTTCACTATAGTTAAATATTTTATATTTAATAATATGAAATATAAAGCAAATTTAAATAAAATATAATTTTTATAATTAAAAAAAATTAAATAGAATTTAATAAACTATAATTCATATTAATAGATTAAAAAAAATAAAAATAAAATTTATAATTTATTATAATCAAATTTTTATTTATTTATTTATTATTAATATATAAAAAAAATCAAAATAATAAAGGTGCTTATAATTAATATACAAAATAAATAAAATATAAATTAATAATAATCGTTATAATTAGTAAAAGTAATAATTTTTTAAAATTATTAGTGATATACACCCACTTGAAGTTCAATTGGAAATCAATGTATTAAAAAGTACATAGTAATATTTTTTTATAAAATTATTATTGATATACACTCACTTGAAGCTCAATTGGCAATCATTGTATTATGAAGTGCAATCTTCTCCTAATCCGAGTCCTCGTCTACTTTCAAATCCCACATACATATTATTGTATTTCATTGTCAATATGGATGAGGTACCCTAGGTTATCAATCCAAATGTAGAGGCAACCATTCTTTGTGTGCACCAGATGAGGATTTCTGATGGCCACCTTCAATCCATAAGGAAACTTGTACTCTTGTGATTGATTGGAATAATTATAAGCAAAATCAGGTGACCTAGTTATATCTATCGATAAGACCACTCCTCCATTCTCTCTATCGTAAAGAACTGTAAAGACCTTGTCCACTAATAAAAGGCAATTGACACATAGGATTCCATACAATTCTTTTCCCATATAGATCTCACACTTTGTCAATCAATCCATCCATATTCGCACATATTGTGGGGTCGACACTGATAAAGGCTCTTGCAGAAGGTGTTCTTGTAGGATACCATGATCAATGCAATCACAGAGGATTAATGTATCAATAAAATCTTCAATTCCTTTGAGAAATTCTTGTATTGCAGCTACCTTCTACTGCAAGTCAAGCATGAGAAAGTTTTCAATAGTTTTTCCAAGTGATTTTTGCATCAACACCCTGAGCTTATCTGCCAAAGTCTTCTTGTCAAATTCAACATTCCCAGGGAGATCATATTCTTTCGTATATTTAGGAGATTTCAATTGAGCCAAGATTTTCTTGGTAGTATCCTCAATTTATGTTGGAATGGTCGATAAAGGATTATTCTACTACTGCAATATCTCGATGAGATTATGTGATACAGTATTTGCAATAGTGTGTTTCAAGGCAGTTCTCTGTCTCAACTTACCATCCACGACGACCTCGTTATGAATGCCGATGAGATCTTTCAAATCAAATTTCTCAGATATCTCCACCATCTTCCCATAATAGGTAACATTGTGCAAGTCCATAACTGAAATGGATTACTTGCAAAGTCAAATCAAGGTTGCAACTAATGGTGTCTACTTCAATCTTCTATTGTGATAGAGATTAAAAGTGAGTTGCCCAGGTCAAATAGATGGTCAAATCAATGTTGCAACTAATGATTTCTATTTCAATATTTAATTGTGATAGAGATTAAAAGTCAAAATGTTCCATGATACAAAATCAATAGTTAAAATTACAATGTACCAATGTTTTACCCTGATGTGACTGGCGTCGTGCTTTGCAGCACTGGTCATCCCACATGTTGTGCAAATGCGTGAAGGGTGGAACACAGATCGTTCTAAGTGCGGTGGCCATAACCTTCGGCGTTCCTTTTTCACCCTTCGATGAAAATACTAGTTGTAAAATATTTTACATCACATGTTTATCAATATTAGTTTGTATTAAAATATTTTATTGATATCACATTGAATAATTTTTTTATATACAACATTAAAATATTTTATTTTAACAATTCTTTTATACATATAGATATATATGAAGTTGATATAGATAAAAATTAGTATATATATATATTCAAATAATTTATTTAAAGCTATTGTTAAAATATGTTTTAAAAATATAAAATTTAAACATGATAGTCTACACTTTTTTTCTTTTTCTTTTCTCAAAGATATTTTTTATTATTATAACAAACATTATTATTTTTATTTGAAATATAATTACGCTGGAGGCGTTATCTTTGCTGGAGTGGGGTGAGAAAACACTGTTCCCCTCACCCAATCAAAACGTTTTCTCATCGCCCTTCTATCGAATAAAAAATTGAGAATTGTCGCTTCTAGCTTCGTCTTCCCGTTCAGACGGTCAATCACCCAACATCCATTCAATATGCCTCTAGCGTTCCTTTTACACCCTTGTGTATGCTAGTTTAATACTAGTTTATTTTTATTTTAAAAAGGCATATGGACTAACTTACATATAAGGACTAATTCTTATCAACTCCGTTGTGAAATAGGGCGCTGGAAAAGGCCAAAAGAAATGTGGGAGGAAATAGTATTTATTTTTTTCTCATCTGGAAAAGTGGAAACAAAAAACATTTCATTTTAGAATGCGAGGCCTTCAAAGACAACAGGGAAAATTATGCAGGTATTCTGGGAGCTAGTTCTTGGGATAATCTATTCAGCGAAGAGTTTGTCGATAAGCTGGGAGTGGTTATTGTAAAAATTCACAAGAAAAGGGCCGAATACAAGAGCCAAATAGAGAAGCAATCTGTCCCGTAAACTATTTTTAACCTCGTGGACATTAAAAATTCTTTCTTTCTTTCTATATCCGCTCTTAGTCTCTTGATTCAATACAATTATTTTTTTTATATATTTTTTTCAAAGAAAACAAGTGGCAAATATATTGAATACCAAAGCGTAGCCTCTTTCCACGGGCCAACTTTTCTTTTATCCGAATTTAAGCTCTCTCTACCCGCCTGTCTGCCAATGTCTTTTTAGCTGGTAGGTAGGGTTGAATTTAGATTGAATGTTAAATTTACTTAATCTACCATTGAATCCGAAAATGGTTATAAATCAAATTTAAGATTAAATTTATTTAATCTACTTAAGAAATTGGAAGAGAAAGGATATATGTTAAATTAAGTAAATTGTTAATTTTATTTAATACGAAATGAAATTAAAGGTGAAAACTTGTATTTTATGTTAAATTTAGAATAAAGGTGTGAAATTTTGTATTTTAAATTAAATTTAGAATAAAGGTGAAAACTTGTATTTTAAATTAAATTTAGAATAATTTTATAATATGGAATTTAATTTAAAGTTAGTTTTTGAATTTTAAATTAAATTGTTGTTTTCATTTATTAACATAAAATATTTTTTTAAATAACACTACAAAATTAATGAAGTTGAGAGCTATGGAAAGGGGTTATGGTTTGAACACAGTGTGTCTAGATTCAAGGTTGTTTAAGTTTTCTACAATAACAATCTGGGAAAGAGATTGAGCTATTAGGCTCTTGTAGTGGAGCTTGTAAATGAACTGGAAGCTAACGACACGGGGCAGGTTGAGTCCTTTGGTTTAGATAGGGCGGATGAAGGGACCTTTGATTTGGAAAATACATAAGATAACTTGGATGATTTGCTACATTTTGATTCAATACAAGCTCGATAGGAATTCCTTTCAATTGAAGTGACCTCAGGATTATGTCCACGGGGGTCTCTTGTTGTTGTTTTTTCCTCCACGGCTAAACCTAATCCCTCTACCTAGCAAACCAAGGATCTCATATCTAGCGGCACGATTTTGTGCTCCAACAATGTCGTTTTATCACATTCTGAGGTTAATGTTGCTCATGGCAATGACAACACGTGTTTTGTTTTGAGATATGATATTAGGGTTTCAATTATGGTGGCAAACCCATGCTAAGGGAATCCATTTCCAAAGGATTTTCCCCTTGAGATTTTCCGTAGTAAAATTATGCCTACTACGTAATGTCTAGTATTTTTCTGGTCTTGTTTGGGCAAGAATATTTGTATCTCGATGAAAGAAACAGATTTTGTATCTACAATAGCTAGTAGACTTCAAGAAAGGAAAAAAATTCATGTTGGTTGTATGTGGTTTCTTCATGAAGGATGGAAACTACATGAGGGTTATTTGCTTTGTCGTATGGTATTACCAACCATGCTTAGATCTATTTAGTTGCAAGTTTGAATGGTGGTGCCATTGGTGGGGGTGTACCTTTTACTTCTAAGTCCAAATCTTTCAAGGATGCCCTCAAGCCGAGATTTAGCCTTCTGACACATAAAGAATTCCTAGGGCCCGCTTTCATTAGGGATGAGTAGGTTCTTCTAGAGAAGTTTATCGTTTATCAATCTAGCATGGATATTATCAAGTAGGCTATTATTTGCAGGTTCAAAAAGTTTTGGCCTTTGGAAACTGCGCTTCAGAATTGGGGGTATAGAACATGGACACCATATGCAGAATTTTTCCTTTGTTCACAAGTTTTCTTTGTGGTAAAATTAAGAATGTCCAACCTCAATAGAGGGTTTTTAATGAAAGATCCTGGTTTTGGGGTTGAGTTGGGATTTTCCTATTTTTTAAATTTTAATTTCATTAACGCTCTTTCCAAGCCATATTTTCCCATACCCATTTGGGTTATGCTTCCAAAGATTATCCTTCACATGCTTCATCCAGATATTTTAGGTGAAGTTGGAAATTCCATTGGTCATTTCATTCAAGTATATACAAAAAGGCTAGAGAAGGGTATTGCTACATTCACCTGCATATGCGTTGAAGTATATATTACCAAACCACTGCCATATAACTCATTCTCCATTGCAACAAATTAGCTTTTACGCAGCCATTGGATTATGAAAATATGGATTATGAAGTATCCTCAAGTGTGAAAGGAATCTAAGAAATTTTCAACAAACCAAACATAAAACCATCATCCCTAAACAAATACTATAGATAAATCGATCTCTTCAACTACAACTCGATGCATGCAACACCATCTCACCCTTCGGTTGTTAGGGGTCACCCCTAAAATGGAGCCACATGAAACACAATTATGGTTCTAGCTTTGAAAATAACTAGACACGAGTATTTTCATGAATAAGATCACTCAAAATGTGATAAAGAGGGAGTTACATATGAAAAACTCTCAAATTTAGAATTGACTCATGAAAACTTAAGTATTGTACCATCTTCATTTGATCCCACCAATTCCATATGGTGGATATATGTACGAAAGAGAAAATGAAAAATTTACCCTGGGAGAGACCCATGATATTCATAGGTTCTTTTTTCAGAAAAGAAGCTAAGATTGGGATAGGTAGTTCTAAGGAGATATTGGAGGTATTGTGATGTACTATGATTATCAACAATGGGAAGTTTGATGCAATATGTTATTTTCCAGTAATACAAATTGATTTACAAAAAAATAATAATAAAAGTCTACAAAATTAAGAAATATTACAACATCTTAACATATTTTCCCCAATGAAAGTCTTTTAGGACTAAAATACCAAAGAGAGAAACAATATATAAGATAGAAACAATACAATTTTTATTATGAAAATCCATTTTGGGAATAACTTCTTTCAAATAATAAAAGTCTCTTAGGACTAAAATTCATAAGAGAAAAACAATGATTATAGACTAAATGATTAGTATAATTCATGATTAATTCATTTAACTCAATGATTGAGTTAGTTTTACCTACCATTATTCCCTTTAAACTTGACATGGGAAAATTCTTTGGATTCAATTGAAAAAACCCACATGTCCTCCCTCTTATCACCTAGGTCTACATTTAGAATTTATCTATAGGGTTGCACATGACTAATAGGTTTTACAACCTTATTGTAGAAATATCTAAATAGATTCAAGTGATCTTGTAATTTAGTAAAACAAAATATTGAATCAATTATACCAATTTGCAGAAACCAAATACGATCGCAGAATCATGTAAACAAGTAAGAGAAAGAATCAATTAATCGCACAACAAAAGATGTATCTAGGGAAAGCCTCAACTAAAAACCCTTCTATCTGTATATTTCATTAAGTCAAGAATATGAAACAATACAATGCTTCTCTCAGCCTTGAGAGCTCTTTGCACTATCTCTGACTGTCTCACTACCAACCTATGCACAAGATTTTCTTGGCACACCTTTCTCTCACAAGCTTCACGCACAAAATTCTGCTTCCTATTGCTTGGTCTCACCAACTCGTGATCACCAAAACAATGATTAAACGTGTGCCTTCATTCCTCCTTTTCCACTCGAACGACTTATCTTTTACGTAACAATTGGATTAAAAAAATATTGATTATGACGGATCTAAAAGTTTCAAAGGAATATAAGAAATATTCAACAAACTAGCTAGAAAAACTTTAGCCCCAAAAAACTACTATAGATAAATTAAGTCGTTTAGCTACAACTTATATGCATGCAACACCATCTCACCCTTCGGTTGTTGGGTTCCACCCCATGAATGGGGCCACATGATACACAACTATGTTCATAGCTTTGAAAAGAGGAAAACATTGTTGAATCTTTAATTAAACTGAGAGGGGGGGGGGTGAATCAGTTTAATACATACATGAGCCTTTTAAATATTTTCACCAAACTTATTTACAACTTAATATGTGAACAGTCTTAAAATCTTGCAGCCAATATTAAATTAATGTGACACCATACTTATGTTGAGAGCAACAAACATTTAAGCAGATTGAAAGAATTACATCAACACATAAGAAACACACATAGAGACAACAGATGTAAGTGGAAACCCATAAAGGGAGAAAACCACATCTTATTATTGTTGTGATGCAAAGACAAGCTCCAACTCCCTCTCACCACTGTTTTTCTGTAGGCACCAACATACAGGAGGCTCCAACCTCAGTCAGCTACAACTGACAGCTATCAAGTTGCAACTTGATATGGAAGCTCCAACTTCCTCAATTTATCAAACTAAATGTTTGCTGATTTACCTCAGATATCAGCTCTGTTCTGTAGCTTCTCTTACTGCTCTTATTTTCTTAATCTTCTTTGCCTCACTCTTCTATACTCTACCTTCTCTATATTTATTCTCTCTAACCTCCTTATGCATATCCTGTTGATATTATTTATAGAGTTCCTCACATGAATGTTTGTATTTCACAAAGAATTTGGAGTGAACAATCATGACTCTTTGGCTTCTGTCTTCTTATTCCTTTATCCAACTCATTTTTAAAATTATAGCAATATGTACAAACTTCCATGCTATAGTGGGATTTTGTCTTTTCCTTAGGATACTTGCCTTTGCATCACAAACAATATAAACAAAAAAATATTTACATTTTCAGTTACACATTTCAATACCATTCAGCTCCTTTTCTGAACCTTGGCTTTACTGGATTTGTCTCTTCTGCTGTTGTTGAGTGACTGTTCTATATATCTTGGTTCACCTCTGTGTTTATTTATATGTTCACTGTACTTGTGTGCATCAGCTACCTACATAACTTCTTTTCAGGTTTTATTCTCAAATACATATGAATCCGAGCGATGTTTTGTTCATTGCCATCTCTATTCTCGGGCTACCAGTCTACATTTTCTGTTCATATATGAGTTTAAACATAATGGTTTGAAACTCAAATTACAATTTCAATTCATTCTTTTTCCCTGTACTATTTTTCTGCCGCTGTCTCTAGCTCTTTCATTCTTGTAGGCTCTTATAATAAACCCAATATTTCGACTTTAGCACAGTATATAAATATATATCGTCATGTATGCATATTCCCGATTATTAATAAACTGTGGCTTTTGTTTAGCGTCCAACATATATATGGTCATGGTCTTAAAACCTTTAAAAACATCAAACTATATTACATTCCCCGCTTAAATATATAGTGCTTACTCGAATGTTTGGACCTTGGGAATTTTAAATATATATCTTGAGCTTTAAATCAATTGAACCACTTATAACGTACCTTTGGCTCCGGGCCCACAAATATAAGCGATGGCTCAATTAAATATGTGCGCCATACCTTGTTTATCACCTTGCGACTTCATTCATGATCCAATGGTGGATAATTCATAACCCTTTCAACCTTTGATCCTACGGACATCGCGCATTTAACTTGCACGAGAGTTAACATTCAATAGTTGCGAGTTGGGCTGGGCCCCAGTGTTTAAATGGCCCTTCATATCCGACGACGGAGAACACGTTGCCTTGCTCCACACAATCCGACTGATATCGCACGGTGAAGATGCATGGACGATAATGAGCGATGGCGCGTTGTGGAAGCGGTTTTTCAACTTCGCCCCATGCCACGTGTTGAGCTTTCTATGGAATCGCTCGCAAATGGGGAAAACCGCTTGCTCCACAAAAGCGGTGCGATGAAACCCGGAAACCGCCTTTACTGTTCACCCGGTCACGGTTCCGCTCTTCTACGCAGGGTTTTGGTCTCGTACAAGGTTTCGCCTTTATTATTTAAAAGGGTTCTATCATATAGTCAACACTGAGACTCATAGACTAATCAATACCATGACATTGTTAGACCTTCCATACTTACACAGAAGCATACAGCGGGAATTGTGCCATTACACAGAGGTGTATAACTACGAGCCTTCAGGAGTTTATGTGATTACACCATATTATCACCATGGTTCTAGAGCACAGAGCATCTAGTTAAATTTCTATACAAGTTTCTAAAGACAGAGGCGAAGCCTTTCAACACAATCTTCCACCGCAATTTACCATGCTGGTAACTACAGGTATGGCTAAGCATAATCAATGACTTTCAGTAACATCAATTTATTCCAATCCCACGCAAAATCACAATAAATCTAATTACACAGAGCTCACACGGCTCCTACATTCCACATAGTCAATTTGTGTTCCACTGAGGGTTCAACGGCGTATCCACACATAACCTAGTCACAGAGGTTCGTATTGGTCACAAGGATTCATCAGGAACACATTATCATTACTAAACATACAAGCAGATTCTCAAGACAAAATTCACACAGAACTCAACTTGATAAATGCATGTTAACGCTGAAAAAAATCTTCATTATATAGTGGAGTGCTTACAACTTTCTAGTGGCCAAATCTTCAATCGATTGGCCCTTCTCCTCTGTTCTGCAGTCCTATGCATCCTATGCAGTTCTGAGCCCACTAATTCACTACTTGTCTCTACTACTTCACTGCTGATTTGTTGCTGTTTCAGGTGTTCCTCCTTTTTCATCTCCTTTGCCATCAATGACAACATTTCCAACAGTCTCCCCCTATGGCATTGATGGCAATATACTTCTTCTGTTTTCTTTTTAGGACCCTTCCTTTTGTTGCTAGCTCTTCTTCTGTTTGCCTTATAGAAGCCCCTTTTTGCTTTTCCTCCCCCTTTGACATCAATGGCAAAGGGTTTCTCATTTCCTAGTTTGCTTTCTGCATTTCCTCTCTTTGAGATCTTCTGACTTTGTACCCTGCTGCTCCAAAATTTGGATTAAATCTAAAATTCTGACCCTTTAGCCTTTCCTTTAACTCTTTTATGCTGGGTGTATTCTTTCCATAATCCTTTGATTCTGAGGACCTGTTTCATGTTCCCTTTCTGGCTGATCTCCCCCTGAAACTGTGCTTTCTCTTTATATCAGAGAGTAGCATCTACATATACTACCCCTAGTATATCTCTCAAATATTCAAATGGTTCTCTAGCAAGAGGTTTGGTAAATATATCTATTGTTTGTTCTTTTGTTGGCACATACTCCAGCTTTACTATCTTCTGAGCCACTTGTTCTCGGAGAAAATGATACTTGATTGGAATATGCTTAGTTTTTGAGTGAAGCACAGGATTTTTAGATATACTTATAGCACTTGTATTATCACATTTGATTGAGATAGGTTCATCAATGATTACCTTCATGTCTTGGAGAGTTTGCTTCATCCACATGACTTGTGTACAACATGCTGCTGCTACTATATATTCTTCTTTTGCTGTAGATAGAGAGATAGATGTTTGTTTCTTGCTTAACCATGCCAATAGACTTTCTCCTAAATAGAAAGCACCTCCACTTGTGCTTTTCCTATCATCTACACAACTGGCCCAATCTGCATCTGTGTATGTTGTCAAAGTGAAGCTTTTGCCTTTAGGATACCAAAGTCCATATTGTGCTGTTCCTTGTAGATATCTAATTATTCTTTTTACTACTAGAAGATGGTTTTGTTTAGGATTTTCTTGATATCTAGCCACTAGTCCTATTGATAGCATGATGTATGGTCTTGATGCAGTCAAATACAACAGACTTCCTATCATGGATCTGTAGAGTTTTTGATCTATATCAGCAGACCCATCATCAACACACAGCTTGCATCCCGTGATCATGGGAGTTGACACAGGTTTGCAGTCCTCCATTTTGAACTTTTTAAACATTTCTTTCAAGTATTTTTCCTGTGAGATGAATGTCCCTGTGTTCTTTTGCTGAATTTGAAGTCCTAAGTAGAAACTGAGCTCTCCAATCATAGACATCTCAAACTCTGTTTTCATCTCCTCAGCAAACCCTTTTGCTAGTTCTTCTCTGTTGCTTCCAAACATAATGTCATCAACATATACTACAACAATCAGGAGTTCATTTTCATGGGATTTTATGTATAGATTTCTCTCTACTCCACCTCTCTTAAAGCCTTGTTTTTGCAAATATTTATCCAGTCTTGAGTACCAAGCACGAGGAGCCTGTTTTAGTCCATAAAGGGCCTTCTTCAGTCTGCACACATAGTCTTCTTTGTCTGTTAAAGAGAAACCTTCTGGTTGTTCCATGTAGACTTCTTCTTCTAGATATCCATTCAGAAATGCAGATTTTACATCCATTTGATATACCTTGAAGTTTTGGTAGCATGCAAATGCCAAGAACATTCTGATAGCTTCCATTCTGGCTACAGGGGCAAATGTTTCATTGTAATCAAGTCCTTCAATTTGTAAGTATCCTTTGCAGACCATTCTGGCTTTATTCCCGATTACTTGTCATTTCTCATTCATTTTATTTTTGAATAAACATTTTGAGCCTATGACATTTTTCTCAGTGGGTCTAGGAACTAATTCCCATCTATTGTTTTTATCAATTTGGTCCAATTCTTCATTCATAGCATTTACCCAAGACTTGTCCTTGCTGGCTTCTTCAAATTTCTTTGGCTCTATTTGTGACAACATGGCTATGTATAAGTCTTCAGTTTGTTCTGTTAGCTGCCTTCTTGTTTGGACCCCTACTCTCTTGTCTCCAATGATCTGATCTTCAGGATGGTTTTTCTGAGTATATCTTTAGGGAGCTTTAGAACTCAACTCTGTATCTTTTGTTGTCTTGCTTGTTTCCTCATCACCTTAGTTTTATTCTTCATGGTTTTCTGATGGTCTGCAACAGTCTGTATCTCTTGTATTGTTTGGAAGTTCTTCATCAAATCTCACATCAATGCTTTCTACTATTTTTCGAAGAGTCTTGTTGTAGCACCTGTACCCTTTGCTTTTGGATGCATATCCTAGAAATATCCCTTCATCTGCTCTTGCATCAAATTTCCCAAGATTTTCATCATTATTATTTATGTAACACTTGCTTCCAAAGATTCTAAAATTTTTGATTGAAGCTGGTTTTCCATGCCATAGTTCATAGGGAGTCTTGTCACTGCTTGGCCTTAAGTGAGCTTTATTAAGGATATGCACCGCTGTGTGTACTGCTTCTGCCCAGAAGGTCTGAGCAATATTACTTTCATGCATCATGGCTCTGGCTATTTGCTGTACAGACCTGTTTTGTCTCTCTGCTACTCCATTATGCTGAGGTGTTCCTGCAATAGTAAATTGTTGCTTTATCCCATGTTCATTACATAGGTCAGCAAAGTCATAATTTGCGAATTCACCTCCTTTGTCTGATCTGATGCATTTCAACTTGCATCCTGTTTGATTTTCTGCTAATGCTTTGAAGATCTTAAATTTTTCCAGAGCTTCTGATTTATTCTTGAGGAATGCAACCCATGTCATTCTGGAGAAATCATCTATTATCAGCATGAAGTAGGATTCTCCACTTGGAGTTTTAGTTCTTGCAGGTCCACACAGATCCATGTGCACAAGCTGTAGAGGTCTTCTTGTTGATAACTCATCTTTTGCCTTGAAGGATGTGTGAGTTTGTTTTCCTAATTGACATGATTTGCATATGGTATTAGAAGGCCTCTTTATTTCTGGCATGTCTCTGACAACTTTTTTCTTGCTTAGTCTGATGATGTGATCGAAGCTGAGATGTCCCAACCTTTTATGCCATAAACATGACTCTTCTAGTTTGCTAAGATGACATGCTTCATCGTCCTCTTTTACAATGTAAACATTACTCTCTGTTTGAACTCCTTTGAGCAGAGTCTTACCTGTGGTGCTTGATCTGACTTCACAATCTTGTGCTCTAAAAAGAACTTCACAGCCTTTGTCACACATTTGACTGACACTTAGTAAATTTGCTTTCAGCCCATCTACAAAGAGTACATCTTGGGCCTTTCCTCTGCCATTGTCTATGCTGACTCAACCTTTTCCCTTGATCTTACCTGATTTATCATTGCCAAAAGTAACATTTCGAGATTTATTTTCATCAAGAGTTATAAACTTTCTTTTGTCTCCAGTCATGTGTTTTGAGCAGCCACTATCCAAATACCACTGCCTTTTCAGGTCTTGAGCAGTCAGAGCCAAGTCACATTTATTCACCTTCTTTATCCACTAGAGGCACCCTTTTGTTTGGTATATTTTGTGAGGTGATGAACTACATCTTCTTAGAGGACATTTGGAAGGTATATGTCCAACTTGATTGCACACACAACAATTGATCATAATTTTTGTAGAATTATGAGTATGAACAAAATTTCTTTGATTCATAAACCTCCTTGAGGTGTTAAACATCAATATTTGTCCTTAATTTCTACACTCAATGATTTTATGGCCAAATTCATTACAATAAAAACATTACCCATAGAAACTATTTGCATACCTGATGTAAGGTTGTCTCTTCCATTTGTTTGCTTGAGGCAGTCTCTTCAATGTTTGCATATTTTTCTGGTTTAAATTACTCCTCCTTGCATGACAATATGCAGCAATGTGTCCCAGCTTGTGGCAAGCATAACAGATGGCATTCTTCACAGGAGGGAAGAATCGCCTTTGATGGTTTCCAAATTTTACATACTCAGGGGTCTTAGTATTTATTACATTCTTTGCTACTAGTGGTTTCTTCTGATCTCTGTCTTCCTTATTACATGCTTCTTCTTTTGTAGGAATTTTTTGAGCTGCTTCATCATTCTTCTTTGCTTTTACAAAAATAATCTCTTTGTCAACCTTTTCTTTGCCTTTACTTGATTCTCCTTCATAGCCTATTCCAGTTTTTATCATAGGGGATCTTTGAGCAACCATAATTTCATTCAACTTACTAGAGCTTGTTGTTTAAGAAGAGTTTATAACCAATTTCCTTTGAGCATTTTCTAAATTCTTCCTGAGACATACTAATTCTTCTTCCAACTTTTCTTGTTCCTGAGTTTTTTCTTTGATTTTCTTAAGTAACATGTCCTCTATCTTCTTGGCTTCTTCAAGCTCTATCTTTAGCTGCATCAGGACTTCTGAATTCTGTTCTTCTCGTAGAAACTTGAGGAGAATGTCCTTTTGTTTTCTGCATTTCATATTGAGTCTATCAATCTCTTCCAGAGCACTTCTTAGCTCCCCCTCAAGGTCGACTTCACCTTCTTCTTCTTCTTCATCTTCTAGCAGGAGACCTTCAAGTTCTTCTATAGCCATCAATAAAAATTCAAAGGTTCCATCTTCACTTGAGAGTTCATCTAGATCTTCAGATGTACTGCTGTCTTGTTGAGCATAGAAGGATTTTCTGCTGAACTTATTTCCTTTCTGCCAGTTCTTTGATGTATTTCTCTCTGAATCTTGAGCCCAATTCCTTACTTTCTTGTGAGGACACTTAGAAGCATAGTGTCCAACTCTTCCACAGTTAAAGCACTTGAAAGGAAGTTTACCTTTGTATTTACCTGAGCCTCTATCCAATTTCTTGACAAATTTTGCCTCTTCTTCATCCGAGCAAGATCATATGTCTCCCTCTTCTTCTTTCTTCTTTTCTATTTTAAAGGCTGCCTCCCTTGTACTTGGCTTCTTCTGTGGGAGCCTCATCTCATAAGCTGTTATATTTCCAAGTAGATGGTTCATGGTCAAGGTCTCCCAATCAGTTGTTTCTTCTATTGAAGACACCTTGGGATTAAAATTGGATGGAAGAGATCTTAGAATATTTTGCACAATTATACTTTCTGGCATGGTTTCTCCAAGAGCTTTCATATTGTTAACAATTTCTGCAACTTTTAGGAAGAAACTGGCAATGTCTTCATCATCATTCATTTTGGGAATATAATGACTCTTATAGACTTAATAATGCGGTGCTTTGCTTTCTTTCCTCTTGGATGTTCTCCAGTATCCCACATTTCTTTAGCGGTGTCTTTGTGCATTAATTTAACAAACTATTTTACAATCATTCAGATGGCATTCATGGCTTTTGCATTTGCCACAAAATCTTGTTTGTTTCTTTCTCTATGTCAGTTGCCTTTGGGGCATATCCTAATTCCACAACAGCCCAAACTTCTATTCCTAGAGACATTATGTATGTCCTCATTCTGATTTTCTAGAAAGCATAATTTTCACCAATGAAAAAAGGGGCTTTATTGGTTGAGCATCCTTCTTTAATAGCCATCTTGGGAACCTAGGAACTCCTTTCAGTTGTTAGACTGGTACAAAGGAACCTGCTCTGATACCAATTGTTGAATATTTAATTAAACTGACAGGGGGAGTTGAATCAGTTTAATACATACATGAGCCTTTTAAAAAATTTCACCAAACTTATTTACAGCTTAATATGTGAACAGTCTTAAAATGTTGCAGCCAATATTAAATTAAGGTGACACCATACTTATGTTGAGAGCAGCAAACATTTAAGCAGATTGAAAGAATTACATCAACACATAAGAAACACACATAGAGACAGCAGATGTAAGTGGAAACCCATAAAGGGAGAAAACCTCATCTTATTATTGTTGTGATGCAAAGGCAAGCTCCAACTCCCTCTTTCTGTTTTTAAACGGCATAACTACGAGCTCCAACCTCGATCGAGGCTACTGAGCGCGGCTATCAGCTTGCAATGATATGGAAGCTCCAACTTCCTCAGTACATCAACTGGAATGTTTGCGATTTACCTCGGATATCTGCTCTGACCCCCGCCTTCTCTGCTCTTCTTTTCTTAATCTTCTCTACCTCACTCTTCTATACTTTGCCTTCTCTATATTTACTCTCTTTAACCTCTCTTATGCATATCCAGTTGATATTATTTATAGAGTTCCTCACATGACTGTTTGTATTTCACAAATAATTTGGAGTGAACAGTCATGACTCTTTGGCTTCTGTCTTATTATTCCTTTATCCAACTCATTTTTAAAATTATAACAATATGTACAAATTTCCATGCTACAGTGGGATTTGTCTTTTCCTTAGGATAGTTTCCTTTGCATCACAAACAATATAAACAAAAAAAATATTTACATTTTCAGTTACACATTTCAATACCATTCGACTCCTTTTCTGAACCTTGGCTTTACTGGATTTGTCTCTTCTGCTGTTGTTGAGTGACTGTTCTATATATCTTGGTTCACCTCTGTGTTTATTTATCTATTCACTGTACTTGTGTGCATCAGCTACCTACATAACTACTTTTTTAGGTTTTATTCTCAAATACATATGAATCTGGGCGATGTTTTGTTCATTAGAATCTCTGTTCTCGGGCTACCTGTCTACATTTTCTGTTCATATATGAGTTTAAACATAATGGTTTGAAACTCACATTACAATTTCAATTCATTCTTTTTCCCTATACTATTTTTCTGCCGCTGTCTCTAGCTCTTTCGTTCTTGCAGGCTCTTACTCTTATAATAAACCCAATCTTACGACTTTAGCACAATATATAAATATATATCTCCATGTATGCATATTCCCGATTATTAATAAACTATGGCTTTTGTTTAGCACCCAATATATATATGTTCATGGTATTAAAACCTTTAAAAACATCAAACTATATTACATTCCTCGCTTAAATATATAATGCTTACTCGAATGTTTGGACCTTGGGAATTTTAAATATATATCTCGAGCTTTAAATCAATTGAACCGCTTATAACGTACCTTTGGCTCCGGGCCCACAAATATAAGTGATGTCTCATTTAAATATGTGTGGCATACCTTGTTTATCACCTTGCGACTTCATTCATGATCCAATGGTGGATAATTCATCACCCTTTCAACCTTTGATCCTATGGACATCGAACGATTAACTTGCACGAGAGTTAACATTCAATAGTTGTGAGTTGGACTGGGCCCCAGCATTTAAACGGTCCTTCATATCTGACGGCGGAGAATGTGTTGCCTTGCTCCACACGATCTGACGGATATCGCACAGTGAAGATGCACGGATGATAATGCGTGATGGCGTGCTGTGAAAGTGGTTTTTCAACTTCGCCCCATGCCACGTGTCGAGCTTTCTATGGAATCGCTCGCGAATGGGAAAAACCGCTTGCTCCACAAAAGCAGTGCGACGAAACCCGGAAACCACCTTCACTATTCACCCGGTCACGATTCTGCTCTTCTACGCAGGGTTCCGGTCTCGTACAAGGTTTCGCCTTTATTATTTAAAAGGGTTCTATCATATAGTCAACATCGAGACACATAGACTAATCAATACCACGGCATCGTTAGACCTTCCAAACTTACACAGAAGCATACAACGGGAATTGTGCCATTACACAGAGGTGTATAACTATGAGCCTTCAGGAGTTTAGGCAATTACACCACATTATTTCCTTGGTTCTAGAGCACGGAGCATCTAGTTAAACTTCTATACAGGTTTCTAAAGACAGAGGCGAAGCCTTTCAACACAATCTTCCACCGCAATTTATCATGCTGGTAACTACAAGTATGGCTAAGCATAATCAATGACTTTCAATAACATCAATTTATTCCAATCCCACGCAGAATCACAATAAATCTAATTACATAGAGCTCACACGGCTCCTACATTCCACATAGTCAATTTGTGTTCCACTGAGGGTTCAACGACGTATCCACACATAACCCAGTCACAGAGGTTCGTATTGGTCAATAGGATTCATCAGGAACACATTCTCATTACTGAACATACAAGAAAATTCTCAAGACAAAATTCGCATAGAACTCAACTTGAAAAATGCACGTTAACATTGAAACAAATCTTCATTATACAGTGGAGTGCTTACAACTTTCTAGTGGCCAAATCTTCAATCGATTAGCCCTTCTCCTCTGTTCTGCAATCCTATGCAGCCTATGCAGTTCTGAGCCCACTAATTCACTGCTTGTCTCTGCTACCTCACTGCTGCATTGTTGCTGTTCAGGTGTTTCTCCTTTGTCATCTCCTTTGCAATCAATGACAACATTTCCAACAAACACAAGTGTTTTCACGAATATTTTCACTCAAATAGTACTAAGGAGGATGCTACATATGCACAAGTCCGAACCTGCGATGGCACGCAGTGGGAGGCAATTTTCCATGGGTCCACCTCGCCACGTGTCGAATGATCTATGGAATCGCTCCCAAATCCTCAAATACCGCCCACCATGTAAAGATGGTGCGATGAAAACCATAAAATGTCGTTGCTATTCATCTGGTCATGGTTCTGCTCTTCTACGCAGGGTTCCAGTCTCTTCATTATGTTTTATAAACCCATCGGGTCTGGAACTTAATCGCAACCGCAAGTTCCTGTATGGACGTTCCGCTCCCTTTATATTTTCCGATGCGATTATATTGTTCCGATGCAATCATGCCAGACTTCAAATACTTGTTATTCATGGTTTATTAGCCCATCGGGTCTGGGCTCTCAATCGCAATCACAATTCTTTGGTTTATGCGTTTCGCTACCTTGTTTTTCTCTGATGCGATTTGGTAAGAGGTCCCAGCATATAATACTTTGTTTTATGTGCTTATATAGGCTTTGAGTTGATGTGATTAAGTCGGATTTCAAACTTATCAAGCCAGTATTTATATGCCCATCGGATCTGGGCTCTCAATCACAATCACAATTCTTTGGTTTATACGTTCCGCTGCCCTTATAATCTCTGATGCGATTGGGTAAGGGGTCCCGCCTTATGGTACTTTCGTTCTTTGAATCTCAAGCTACATATGGCTATACATATGTATATATATATGCTTTAGTCCTTTGTATATAAAGCACAATATATACTTTGCCGCTGGAGTATACAATTCCCGGAATGAGATTTATATTATATATGCATTACATTTCCGCTTGGGTTATGATTCCTAGAATGATATATATATATATATATATATATATATATATACACTTTGCTGCTCCAATCTTTAGTGTATCTTCCAGTGGGGTATGCGATTCTCAGAATTTTATATATATACCCTCCAGCTGGGGTAGCAATTCTCAGAATAACGACTGTGTCTCTGCCTCTGCTGCTTCTGTCGCTCTGCCTCTGGCTCTACTGCTGTGATAACGACTCTGCCTCTGCCTCTGCCTATGATAAC
>CM076572.1:620694954-620785045 GCA_034641835.2 Pinus albicaulis | reverse complement strand
ATAAGAATTGACTATTGAAAACATAATTATTGAACCATATTCACAGAAGAAAAATTAACATTTATTTATTTATTTGAAAATGATTTTCCAGACATTGACAAATATCGAAAATAAATGACCATCCACCAGGGAACCTTAGCCAATGAAAAATTAGAAATAAGATTTCGAGAAATTAGAAAAATATTTTTGAATTTATAGCAAAATAGAAATATTCAACATTTTCTAGAAACTTTGATTAAATGTGACACCTCGGGATAAGATTAAGTTACGAAAATTTACCTTAAGTTACATTTAGATTAATTATGGTAAAGACTGATAAGATGCAGTAAACATTTAGAAGTTTTTTTGAAATAGGATAACGATTATTGTTTTTTAACATGAAAAGTTTAGAATTCAAGAAGACTATCTCTGAAAAATGAATTCCTAAACACCAATTAGTAAGAAGAAATTAAAGAAAAAAATGCATTATCCCTTAGATATAAAAAGGAATCTCAAATAGGAGAAGGGGTTATGTTCTGAAGAAGGAAAAGAGGTATGGTAGAAAGAAGGATGTTTCTTAAGAGTATCCAGAGTTGGACATGTGCCAGTGGAACTCAAATATAGACACATAAGTTTAGATTGGACAATGGTCTTGATGTCGAACTCTATTGTTTCCTAAAACTATTGTCTATTGCTCGGTGAGGAGATCAGGGGTGAGCAGAGGATGTAATTTCCCTTCTCAAAGTTTGGGTGGACTAGACAAGTCTTGTCGTATTTGAGATAAGTATCTTGGTGTTGCACTTCACTGTTGATTCACTCTCTATCTAAAATGTTGGTTATTCTGAGATAGGTATCTTTGCTACTTTTATCTGGTTGTTGCTGATAAAATACAATAGGAATACTAGAATTTATTCTAGAATATTGATTAAAATTTTGATTACTGTTGATATAGACAATATGAATATTATTCTGGACTATTGTCTGTCATTTTGGATATTGTGATTGAAAGATAGGATGAATAATATAAATGATTTTTGGGTAATTTAAGTTGAAGTTGGTACAAATAAAAAATATCATTGTAGGTTACTATTTATGATTTTATGGGTTATTACTAAAAATTTGTATGGGAACTATAGATTTTGATATGTTAATATCATTACATTAACTGATCAGATTCATCTTTAAATTAAAATAACTACATAGGTTAACATGAATATTGGTGTGGTGGATCTTTCCTTTGAAACCTTGTGCAAAGACCCCAGGAACTTGGGATTAACATGTATGGAACTCTTAGGAACCTACCAATAGAAATATAAAAGAGGAAAAGGTAGATTAAGTTCAAGCACAACTCTAGAAGAGAGTTCTGAAAAGTATATTGCTTAACCAAAAAAAAACCTAAAGCAACGATAGTTAAATTTGTAGTGAGTATTGAAAATTTAAGAAAATTGTGGACTTATCTGGTGGAACATATTGGAGCCTAGGCTCTGGAGAGCCGAGGCCCATTATTCTTACATAGTGTCGACTAGCGTAAATTTAGTGAAACATACAAGTAACCCATTTACGACTAAACCATGACATTATCAAATATGAATAGTGAGAGAAAGAGCAAGCACGCCATTGAGTAAATAACACATGCTAATTACAAAATATAACCATTTTAATCGATACAATCAATTGATTTACACTCAAGATTTTAAGAGAATGACCAGAAAAAATGAAACATATTTATGTAAGCAATGAAACTCATTCTTCATAAATAAGAAAACCTTAAAGACTGAACAAAATTCTTATTCAGTTTCGAATTAAGAAAATATTTCATAGCCGATTGTGAGTACATTAACTTCAAAATTACAACTAGAGTCTTAAAATATAGAAAGCTAAGAAAAACAAATTCATAAGAATGCTTAACAGTCGACGTCATCAAGAGAGATTGACACGACCCTACAATGATTGTGTAGATAATTGAGGAAAAATGACAGGACCACACTTCAGGAAGAATTATAGGATATGAAGGACAGAGTGGCTACACCTGAATGTCCCTCAAAAATTGTAGGGGACAATGCAAGGGTTTACCCTCATCTTGCGCTCAAAGGAATATGAACACTTAAACATTTTAGGAATTGAGTAATTCTACATACCTGTAATAAGATGAGACTATACTCAGAAGAACTTGGCCTTGTAACCTTGCAACCAGATTCCTATGTTTCCAGAAAACAGGTTAAGAGTCATATCAAGAAATCCTCGAAAATACAAAAGATAATAATAATGCTTAATAAGGTTGCAAAGGAATTTATACATGCTCAAGACTTGGAACGAAGCATAAAAATCCTTAGTAAGGGGATGTTCATTTGGAAGGAAACTTGTCCTGAGCTTCATGAAAGGAATTAAAATAAAACAAACATGTTATATTGATTCAACAACGACCACGAGAAAAACCCAAAGTTGTGGAAGAAGAAATTAAGACCCGAGGAGATTGGTACTGCTTACCTCAGTTTCATTTAGGTGAAGAGATTCTCATAAGATTCATTGAGGAGGAACTATTACAGAGGGAGAAAATAGCAGATATGTGGAGAAAATGATGGATGCAATGAGGGATGGGGTAGGGTTTCTGTTACCCTAACCACTCGATATGGAATTCGAGTTGTCCGATCAATCGGTAGAAGATCAACAGTAGGATAATAAGCCACCTTTCCTCCAAAATCCTTGCCAGGTGTCGGTACCCAGAGTTTAGAGGGTTCCATTAGGAACTATCCAACAACTGGTGAGGAAGGTCGCGTGACGAGGGAGCTGATTATTCCGGTTAAGGCGATGGAAAAATTCTTAAAATTCACAAACTCCAAAGATGACATTTGAAACAAAACATATCTAATTGATCGTAATTCATTAGAGATTACATTTAATACAAAAAAATATCAGATTGATCGCAATTTAATGAACCTGGCTTTGATTTTTATTGCAAAGCATAGTAATACAACATAAAGGATGAATCAATAGACACCTGGGTTGTTCATATATGATTGATTGTCAAAAGGAATTATATAGCATAATTCTAAGGTTGTCACATTAATATATATATATATATATACCTTTTGTGTTATAAAAGTTTTTGGAGTCTTAAAAGTGGTATCAAAGCACAATTTCCACACTATGGCATGATTGGGTAATAGTTTACTGATAAGTGTGTTGAATTGTGCATAGTGAAATAATGTAGAAGTGAACAGGTAATCGGCTAGGATGAGAAGAGGAGTGGGAGGTCAATTTCCCACCAAATCCACAGGACACATGCCAAATCTGGAAGCAAATCCAGAGATGTAGGTGCAACTGGGTTTGGAACAACATCACCAGAAAAATAGGTTGCTTGTGATTGTGCAAAAATTGCAAGAAGAAATAGTTTGACTAAGTATAGATAATGAAATATTAATGTGTTAACAAGAAATAATCTTGAAAAGCCTCTAAGATAGGAAAAAATATCGAACTTATCAACCTAGTCCTGAGCATGGAACACACGATGAAGGGGAACATCGACAACATACTGACGATGACCTATAAGGAATCCATACATAGAGAAGTAATAGAAACAAAGAAGAAAATGAATAATAATCAGGTAATGCTTTGGAACAAAGAAAAAAAGAAAGAAATAGAAAATGGAACTGCAAGGTGAATTCAGAAAAATAAAACTCCCATTTTTTGACAGAGAAGCAGAGGAAGCTGCAAAAGCTTGGATTATTAATATGAACAAATATTTTCATGTTTATGAATACAAAAGTAACCTCAAGGCCAGTTTATCCATCTATGATATTCACGGAAAGGCCACCTTATGGCGGGAAGAGGTCAAGTCCATACAAGGAATAAAATAGAAGAATGCCACCTAGGATGAATTTCAAAGGCACTTCAAAAACAAGTACTTGGAGGAACGATTTTATGATGAGAAGGATAAATAATTCCATGAATTAAGACTGGGGAAGTGGACCATGGATGAATACATAATGAATTTTACTTCTTTATTATGGTATGTGCCTTACCTTCTAGAGGAAAAAGCTAAAGTGTAATTTTTTCTGAGCAGTCTACCAACGTTCATGAAAGGGAGAATACAATTTGACAATCCAAAAACCATGGACGAAGAAATCTGAAAGGCTCGAATGTGTGACCAACAAAAAAAACAGAAATGGGACACTTGTAAAAACTGGTCTCAAAAGAAAGGAAAAAAGAGTTTCCAGAATATTAGAGGTGTTAAGTCTGCAAATTTAAGGAATTCACAGAGGAATCTTCCCAGTAAACAGTTTGGAAAGAATCAGCAAAAAATCAAATGGCAATCAGAAAACTGGCCTACTGAAGCATCTAGTAAGTCGAAACCCAACCAGCTACAAAATCCCCCTATACAATGTTGGGGTTGTGGAGAAGCCTATTATTATAAGAATTGTCCCCATCGAGCCAGACCTGAGCAAGCTGTTAATGTTCAAGAGGCATATACTCTTGAGGAGGTTGATCGGAGCATTCCCAAAATCAATGCAGCATTGGAAAATCGATAAGAAGATTACCGACCCACCATGATTGAATTGGAAGGTAAGTTATTTAATCAATCAGTATCTATTTTAGTAGATCCAACTTAAGCTATGTCAGTCCTAAAGTCATAGAAAAATTCCATCTTCAGACCCAAAAAATTAAACATTTATGGCTAGTGCAACTAGCCATTGGAAAGAAAAGAAGAGTGATTGTTAAGGCATCAGATTGTCCTATGAATGCAGACAATAAGCCAATTAAAGTTGATTTAAATATTTTCCGTTAGGATCCTATGATATTCAAATTGAGATGGATTGGCTAGAAGGACAATGGTCCTTGGTAAACTTTAAGTAAAAATCAATTAGTTATCTTATAGAAAGTGGCTCCAGGAAAGAACTCCAAGGATTTGAGAAGCATCTAAATATGTGTCCCATTACCGCCTCTCAGTTGGGTAAAAGTATGAGGAAAGGGTAATTAGTTTACGCTGTTCATGTAGGATATACTAATCCCAAGGAAAAAACAGTCACATTGGAAAACATTCTTGTGATTCAGGAATTTGTGGATGTTTTCCGTGAATGTATTCTAGGATTGCCCCCAAAAGAGAATTTGATTTTACAATTGATCTGATTCCTAGGGTAACCCCTGTATCGAGAGCTCCCTACTACATGAGTATTACTGATTTGAAATAGCTTAAGATGTAGCTACAAGAATTAATAGACAAGGGGTATATACATTCTAGTGTGTCATCGTGGGGATCCCTAGTGTTATTCTTCTAAAAGAAATATGGAACCCTTAGACTCTATATTTATTATAGGAAAGTTAACAAGTTGAATATAAATAATAAGTATCCTCTACCCCAGATTGATGATCTCTTTGATCAAGTCAAGGGTGATACAGTTTTCTCCAAGATCGATTTGCGATCTGGTTATCATTAGATTAGAGTGAAGGATGAGGATGTTTGTAAAACAAATTTTAGAACGTGCTATGAACATTACGAATTTGTTGTGTTTCCCTTTAGGCTGACTAACACACGAACCAATTTTATCATCCTTATGCATGGTATCTTCCATCCATATTTGGATAATTTTTTTTTAATATTTATAGTTGACATTCTACTTTATTCCAAGAATGATAAGGAGTAGGAAGAGCACCTTCAAATAGTGTTGCAAGTATTGAGGGAGCATCAACTATATGCCAAATTTAACAAGTGCAAATTTTATAAGGACCAAATCCAGTATTTAAATCATGTGATCTCATATGAAGGTATAGTTGTTGATCTAGAGAAAATCAACACAATCGCGAACTGGCCCGTTCCTAAAAATGTTGCTAATATTTGGTATTTTATGGGACTGGAGGGGTACTGCCTTCGTTTTATTGAGGGATTCTCTCAAATTTCCTATCCCATAACATCCATACAAAAGAAATGAATAATTTTTAAATGGGCCAAATACTTTCAACATAGTTTTAATCAATTAAATAAATTACTAACAACAACTGCAATATTAAAAGTTGTTGATCCATAAAAGGAATTCATGGTGTGCTCTGATGCATGTCAAGAAGGAGTGGGAGGGGTCCTAATGTAGGAAGGCAAGGTAATAGCTTATGAATCGCGTAAAATAAAAGAGCATGAGAAAAAATATTCTGCATATGATCTATAACTTAGTGTCGTGGTACATGCCTTAAAAGTTTGGCATCACTATTTGTTGGTAATTTTTTTTTTTTGCTAACAGACCATAGAATTTTAACCAATTTTTTTAAGAAACTCAATTTGAATGCATGACAAGCTAGGTGGATTGTGTTTTTGAGTGAATTTGATTTTGATATAAGGAATGTAAAGGGAAAAGAAAACTGTGTAGCTGATTCTTTGAGCAGTAAGGTGCAATGTGTGTATGAAATTAAATACCATCACATTGAATTCGATGTATCAAAACAACATAAAGAAGCTTCTCGTAAAGGCATGAAATATTTTTTTTTTTGGTAGCAAGTTAAACAGGTGCCAAATGCAGGAAAGCAAACTAAGTACACTATAAATAACAAATAATTATTAACTTTCAAAGGAAGAATTTGTGTTCCTAATCAAATGAGTATAAAACAAATATTGTTGGATGAATGTCACTATAGTTTGTATGCTACCCATCCTCGGTATCAAAAGTTGTTTTCAAAAATTAGGAAAGATAACTTTGGTCTGGCATGAGAAAGGATATAGCTGGATATTTATCCAAGTGTATGGAGTGTCATCTAGTTAAGGCGGAGCACCAACACCTTGTTGGCTTGCATCAAACTTTCCCATTCTCGAGTGGAAATGGGAAGTGATCACCTTGGACTTTATAATGGGATTACCAAAAACAAAAAGGAAACATGATTCCATCATGGTGGTGGTGTATAAATTAAGTAAGTATTCTCATTTATTCCTGTCAAAACTACTTTTAAAGTTGTGGAAAGTGAAAATATATTCATGAGAGAGATATTTCGATTGCATGGCATGCCAAACACAATGATCTCATATAGGGATGTGAAGTTTACCTCTGTGTTTTGGAAAGCCCTCTATTGGAGTGGGGTCCCTTATGACTGAATTTTGGGGTAAAAATATGGTATTTTCTGTAAAGATTTTGTAAGTTAAGTCATGTGCGCTAAGCGAAGCACAAGTCAAGGGGTTTTGGGGTGGGTCAAAGCCCCTCATGAGCTGTAATGGGCCAAAGGGTAGAACTAGGGGCCACAAAACATAGTTTATGGACCTTAGATGAGCACATGCTAAAGGCCACAAATAGGAGTCTAGAACGACTCAAGAGGAACTAAGTGGTAAGAAGTTTAAACTATGTTCTAATGTTCTGAGCTGAAAGGCGAATTTGTCTGGGTTTAGAAGGCTCCTGTTGGATGTGTGCACAGAGACCTTAGGTAGAATGAAAGTGTTGTAATGAGTATCATAACTGTGGATGAATAGAGGAATGTTTTGGATGATATATGAGTATCAAATGCATCTATATTTTTCTTTATGGTCTGTTTCTGCATGTTATTTTTGGTTACTGTGTTATCGATGTTTAGATTGGTTGCACAAATATTTTCTGCCTAGATGAATGATTAATGTATGGATATATTGTTATTGAACGTAAATGTTATGTATTAAGGACTATTGAAAGGGATTGCAGATTTGTAACTATGCAAAAGCAAAGTAACCTGTGTCAGTTGACCTAAATCTGCTTGGTTAGGGTTCCTGGTTAGGGCTTCTATTGCGAATCATAGTTTCTTTAGATTTGAAGACACCCACATCATCTAATTCTCTCTCAGGGTGTGGAAACCTGGTTCTAGCACCTCCCCATACTTCTTTGAGTGATACTTTGACTTGCGCAAGTAGGTCACTGCCGAAAGGGCCAGTAGTAAGAGGGTTTTGTTGGTTAACCTTAAATTTGAACCTGGGTCAGGACCCCTTAGGCCAAAAAATGGTTCTGTTTCTGGGACCGGGATCATTTTGATAGCGATTGGTTAATGTGGCAGCCATCAAATCCTGAATTAGAAGACTGGTTTGAGAAGAAAATTCAAGAATTTTCCCTTAAGAAAAATAAAAGTAAGAATTTGTCTGCTGAATATTGGAAACAAAAGTGTATCTTCACAGAGGGTCACGAGATATTTTTTGTGACCTTTGTGCATGAACTGAAGGAGTGGTTGTCAAGATCAACAGAGTTCCAAACCTGTTGGAAGGATGACGAGGTCACTTAGTGGACATCTGAATTGATCCAACAATTAGAGCAGACTAATAATTCCATCACCTGGACTGTATATCACTAGATTGACAACATCTTCGGTGGGTTTGTGATAGAATTTGCAGTATATCAGTTAGTTTCATACTCTGAAGCTGAAAGGATAGTTTTTAAGGGATTGAGAGGTAAATTCATACATTCTCTGCCTTTGCTGATTAAGATGCTATTGTGTGACAAGGGTGTTTTGTGCAACCACATTGAGTGAATGACCGCTGATAGAGTAGAAAGCACTACGCGCAACGAAAAATATTATCGGGTCAACCAGAGAGGGACAAATTTGTATACAACCCTCTTATAAATTCACTTGATATAGAGAGTAATGAGGCTACACATACTGAAGGTATCCCTTCTGCTACACCACGATTGAACTCGCGCAGGGTAAGACATCTCCTACGCCACCACCACCACCACCTATAGGAGATATGGCCATGCATATGAAGCTACCCACCTTTAAGTGTGTGGGAGATGAGGACATGGATAGGTTCTGGTTTGTTGTTGATGCAGTATGGACTGCGCAAACTGTTAACACAGATGTTTTCTAGAGAGCGCAACTGGCTATGGCGTTTGAAGGTTGCACATTAGATTGGTTTATGTGATATCTAACTCAACATGTTGATCCCACTATTGTGCAGACTAAGGATTATTTGCAATAGAAGTTCAGGAAGCCAAAGTCCTACTCACGGTGCATGATGGAATTAAAAGATGTCAAACAAGAGCCAAATGAATATGTTTGGGAGGTTGATCAATAGTTGAAGTGCACCATTAGAGAAGGAGGTTTTATTTATGATGATAAGAAACATAATGAATGTTTCATTTCCATGCTCTTGCCACATCTGCGCGTGTCTATGAATCAATAGAAGATCGATTCGTAGGCTAAAGCTCTGGAAGTTGCTATGAAATTGGAAGTTGCGCCCAGAGAAGATGATCAATTCAGAGCTCTGCAAATCCAAAGTCAACTAGAGGAAATGCACTTGGAGATTCAGAACCTATGTTGAGATCGAGGTAAAGAATTTGGCGCAGATGTCTGGTGCATATTAGGCCACACCAAATATTAGTGTACTTTGTTCTTAGATTACATGCAAGCAGGGGGATCGAATCCATTGCAGCCCAGTGATGTTGCTGGGCCAAGTGGAACTCCCACACTATGGTGCGATGATTGTAGGGTAGCTGGAGGATATGATAGAAACCATTGTCCTCAATTGGGAAGCTATGTGCTAGAATTGAAGCAACAGTGGTACAAGTTTTTCTCTTCAGTTGGTCACGATGAGCACCACTACCGAACATTCTACCTAATGATGGAAAATTCTAACATGTATAGAGTGCAGGCCGACCCATCTTCACCAGCATATCCTTCTAGATGTGGATGATCCCCGGCAAGATGAAGGGGAGGGGGAAGAGGTGGAGGCATAGGTCGGGGAAGAGGAAAATTGATCTTGTATAACTATGGAGATGATGGACACTAGGCACGTGACAGCCCAAACCCCGTTGCGACAATATTGCAGGTACTGTAGGAAGTTTGATCATGTAATTGAATATTGTCCTATTTTAATTTCTAGAATATAGGAAAAGAAACAACAGACACCTACGCAAAACATACAAATGGTTAAAGCTTAACCGTGTGATGATGAACCAAGTGTCAGCATAATTACACACAGTGGTGTTGCCATTAGAGGAGATGAGGAAACAAAGGTTGATGCAGAGCCACTGATCAGAAAGGCTTCTGATAGGAAAGAAGGACTCAACCTGGAGAAGGAAAAGGAAACTTTTCTTGAACCCAAGAAGGATCTTACTGCTGCAGGGGTGTCCACATCGAAGTCTATCATGGAAACAAAGACTGATGATGAAGTCAAACCATTCCTACAAGCCTATATTAAGTTATTGCACAATCAGAAAGTAATAGACAATATTTATGCCCTGATAGACAACTATGCAGACAAAGAAGTTCCTCAGACTGAGACTAAGGCCAGGACTAAGATCTATAAGAAAAAGAAGAGAAATCGTAGGGAGATGTGCATGACCGTGCAAATTGGAGAGTATGAAATGGATCAATTCATCTTGGACTTATGATCGGATGCAAATTTTATGCCTAAGCAGACTTGGCAGAATATGGGAGAACCAAAGCTGGAATGGTCCACCATTTAGTTACACATGGCCAATTAGCAGAAGATCATTCCACTTGGAAGAATTCCACAGGTCTTGTTAGACATTGCTAAAGTAAAGGTACGCGTAGATTTTGAAGTGATACAAATTGTGGATGATTAATACCCTTATGCTGCGCTTTTAAGATTAGATTGGGTCATCGATATGGGAGGCATCATCAACCTAAAGCATAGAAGCATGATCTTTGAGAATGATGGTATGTGGGTAATAGTACCACTGGACCTGGCAGAAGGAGAAATATATACAAAGCCCGTGCACGAAGGAGATGATGTCGACCACATATACAAGCTGACTGTGTGGGATGAGGATTGGATCAACCCTACAATTGATGGAATGTTGAATTGAGAGAAGAATAGTTCGTGTTTTTCAGATTCATATGGGGAGATGGAGAACTGGCAGAATCAGTTGCACAATTTTTCTACGCTATGCTGCCTCAATATCACTAAAAAATTCTAATGCATATCCTCAGAGGTAAGAGAACGACACTATTTTTATGGTTCTGGTAGTGTCATAGTATTTCTGAAAGAATTAGAAAATCTTGTCCCAGAAGAACGAAGGTTCTGGGCACTTGATCTGGCTATGCGCACGACCCCAGCGCGTTGGTGGGACACACACAAGGGAGTTTTTAAGGAATGGGAGGAATGTAGAAAAATGATGACGCTACGCTTTTAGCCTCCCGCTACCCCACCAGCTGAGCTTTTTTAAGGTTAGGGAGATCCGCGCAAGCACCTGGCGATGTGGATGGAGGTTTGGAAGGAAAAAACCTGGAACAAATGGGTGCATATTTTTATTCATTCATTGGATCTGGTACCTAATACTTGGTATCTGGAAACGGAGTTACACCGAGGGACTCACCATTGGATTAAAATGCCTAATGATTTCCTATAAACCTTTAGTTTGGTTGGGGGTTTGGAGGGATTAGATGAATATCTGCAAGATATAGAAGTTCTGGGCTTTGATTATTCTCGGCCTCGAAGATAATGTGCTGCACCAGCATGGGATGCACAGATGAAATATATTTTCAATTGCAGGAACTTGTCAGTAGAGGATAATGAAGATGATCCAAGAAATTCCAACATCCCTGAGTTCGAAGGAGAGTGCGTAGTTGCGGGGCCCTTATTGGGAATGGTAGATGTAACTAAACATATGAAGTTAAGAGAATTCAACATTGGAATAGAGGAACAACCCAAGTTGGACAAAATCAAGGATTAATGGGATGATGATACAATAGTGAAGGTCACAGAGCTGCTGATAGAGTATCAAGACTTGTTTCCCAAAATTTTTTCTAAGCTCAAAGGGATTGTAGGAGACCTAGGTGTTATGAAGATCACTTTGAAACTAGATGCGCGCCCTGTCAAGCAGTGACCATACCGATTGAATCCCAAGTTTAAGCAGAAGGTAAAATAATAATTAGAGAAGATGGTTGTTGAAGGAATTATTAAGCTTGTAGAGCAGTCTGATTGGGTGAGCCTAATGGTCGTTCAAGAAAAGAAGACCAAAGGAAAGATAAGGATTTGTGCATATCTGCACAAGTTGAATGATGCATGTGTGCATGATCCCTTCCGTAGTCCATTTCAGATGAGATCCTGGATAATGTGGGAGGAAACTGAGGCTTATTCTTTTACTGATGGATTTTCGGGGTATCATCAGATCATAATTGTGCCTGAATATCACATCAAGAGCACCTTTGCAACATAACGGAGGTCTTTCCAGTACACTGTCATGCCTTTCAAATTGAAGAATGCACCTACGATCTTGTGCGTAGTGGTGGGTGTGTTCAAAAAATTCATGCATAAATTTTTGGAGGTGTATTTCGATGATTGGACAGTCTTTGGGTTGGTAAAGAAACATGTGTCAAACCTGCGCATGATGCTTGACACTTGTAGGAAGCACCATATTTATCTTAACTTGAATAAATGTATATTTTGCATGCCTTTTGGAATTTTGTTGGGACATATAGTGCGTTAGCAAGGATTGATGGTCGACCTGACCACGATAGCAGTTATCATCAACCTAGAAGTTACAACTAATGAGAAACAACTGCGCTCCATCCTAGGACACACCAGATATTAAATGAAGTTCATTCAGGGCTATGCTTTGATCACTGCACCAATGGAGAAGTTACTAAAGAAGGATGTGTCATTTTCTGGGATGATGAAAGTCAAAAGAGCTTCGAGCTGCTGAAGAAGAAGATGGTAACTGCACCTATTATGATATTCCTAGACTAGTCTAATGTTTTCCATGTACATTTAGATGCATTTGGTATAGAAATTCGAGTTGTTTTAGCACAACCAGGAGAAGCAGAAATTGATCACCCTGTTGGTTTTTTAGGAAGCTCTCCAGTGAAAAGCCCAACTACTCAACCATAGAAAGGGAAGGATTGACCATGGTCTATGCTCTGCAAAAATACAGGCACTATCTGCTAGGAGGACACTTCAAAATTTTTACTCACCATTCTGCTTTGAAATACCTGGTCAATAAGCGTATGTTGGGGGGGGGGGGAATATTTCCATATGGTTGTTGTTATTTGAGGAATATGACTTTGAAATCATTGTGAAGCCTGGAAGATTAAATGTAGGACCTGATAATTTATCACACATTGAAAATGGGGAAGAACCAACCAGTCTGGAGGAGGGGTTACCTGATGCACAATTATTTGCTATCAAGGAGGTTGATGAGAACTTTGCTAATATTATCCACTTTTTGACCACTAGAAGCGCACCTGCTGAATATTCGTAGAATAAGGAGTTGGTTGCGCACGCGTGCTGAATATTTGGTGCAATAGAATAAGGAGTTGAGTGTGTGCGCAACTAATTTTACCCTAATTGTTGGTTAGTTATACAAGCTGGGAGTAGATGAAGTATTGAGAAGATATGTTTTGGAACATGAGATACATGATATCTTGGATAAGGCTCATGGAGGGGTGGCAGAAGGCCATTATGTAGGGAAGGCTACTACACAGAAGGTGTTCCACATGGGGTTATGGTGGCCCACACTGCACAATTATTCACATGTATACTACCGAGCCTGTGATGCATGCTCGAGAACGAGGCTTGAAATGACCTTGCAAGCCTTTGATAAATGGGCTATATATTTTGTGGAACCCATTAATCCTCTAGGAAAGAATACTTGAGCACGCTATATCATCACTGCCACAAATTATGTGACCAGGTGGGTAGAAGCTAAGGCAGTTAAGGATTGTACCGCAGATACTGCCGCACACTTCATTTTTGAAAATATTTTGACTAGATCTGGATGCCCGAAGATATTGATGAGTAATAGATTTACGCACTTTGTTAATGAAACCTTTGAAGCTTTGATAGAGGAATTTCAGATCCATCACCAGAAGAGTACCCGTTATCACCCTTAGGAAAATGGTGTAGTAGAGGCTTTCAATTTTTTTTTTGGAGAATGCACTCACAAAGATTTGTAATGCAAATCAGAATGATTGGGATGTGCACGTCCCTTCTGTGTTATGGGCTTATAGGATCACTTGCAATAAGTTGGTTGGGAAAACACCTTTCAGGATGGTCTATGGGAAAGAAGCGATCATGCCAATGGAATATATTGTCCCAAGCCTGCGCATCGCAACATTCACTAATATGGTTGAGCCTGACATCATGGAGGAACATTTGGAGCAATTGGTTGCCTTAGAAGAGGATTGGTTCATTGCTAACTTCCATCAATAAGTGCAGAAGGCGAGTGCAAAGGCCTGGCACGATAGGCACATCAGACATAAGGTGTTCAAGGAGGAAGACTTGGTCTTGTTATACGATAGTCAGTTTGCACGCCACACAGGGAAGTTCAGGAAACATTGGTTGGGGCCATACATTGTGAAGGAAATCATTGTTGGAGGTGTGGTGCGCTTGGCCACATTGCGCGATGAGAATCTTCACAGGTATTTCAATGGAAGCCTTCTGAAGCCGTATAGGGAAATCCTGTACCAACCAAATGACTATATGGCTAGAGCCTGAGGATCCATTTGTCTACGTGCGATACCGAGGGAATGCGCAAACAGGTGCGAGACGAGAACAAAAGTGATGCATAGGAGGAGAAAATAGCCGCTGGAACAGTAAAACTAGGTGAAAAAGTGATTTTACCATTGGATAGAGCATGTTTTATACATTTAATGAGACGATATTACATGATTCTTTACCATTTTTACAAAGTTAAGTTGCATTTAATGGAGATCCGACTATTTTCACCTTGGATTGCCTATAAAAGGAAGGGCGCTGGTCACATTTTATTCCTTTGATTTTTGAGTACATTGCACCTTGAGCCTATCCGTGAATTGCGTTGTCATCTTGTTTGTGAGCACTATATGTTTGGCCAAGAGACCCCATCCGACGTAAGTAATCCATAATTTATATTTCGTCAAAGAATGACCACTACCAATCCGGAGAGCGCACCTATTGAGGAGCACTTTGTGCCTCTCATAGCATCGACCGAGTCGGGGTTAGATGATGTCCATGAAATCAATACCTGAGTTTGAAGAATGTGTGTCTACAACGGCTAAGGGAAAGGGAAAAATGACAAAGGGGTCTTCTTTGAAGCCACATACCTTTCCTAGGAATGTGACTTCCTTGCGCCAAGCTACAAAGGACAGGTCGCCTATGGGAGATCCTACAAAGAGACCAATGAGAACCATTGAGGAGGCTGCCCTCGTTGAGAAAATATCATGGCAGCCACCATATGTCAAGCCGCGCAGACCCTATGTGCATTTGCCAAAGAACATAGATGTGGTGAGGGATTACCTGTAGATGCCACTAGTACAAGAGGTCGTCCATCCGATTGAATATATGTTCGGAAATATTACTCAAGTCAAGTACGACGATTACTATTTACAAAATGAGGAGACATTCCCTGAGTTGGCGCCATAATATTACCTAGAGCACATTCTCTATGACAACGTGGTGAAGGTTGAGCCTATGCCATGGGTGTGTGGGCTGAGCAACGTTGATATCCTCAATCTGTTGAGGATTCCTCATTTCGTGAGGTACCCTATCACCGCTATATGCGTGCACCAGCTGCTAGCATTAGTGCATGAAGGATGCCTATGAATTCAAGGATAGATTCCAATAGATGTCGCGCTAATCCACAGGATCACCGACCTTCCCAAGAAGGGGTATCATCCTATGGTAAGTTTCAGAAAGAGAAATGAGGTCAAGGTTGCTGCGAAGGTGAA
This sequence comes from Pinus albicaulis, assembly GCA_034641835.2. Taxonomy (NCBI): domain Eukaryota; kingdom Viridiplantae; phylum Streptophyta; class Pinopsida; order Pinales; family Pinaceae; genus Pinus; species Pinus albicaulis. The sequence goes on along the minus strand of CM076572.1, from coordinate 620,769,466 downwards.
GAAATATTACTAGGTCGGGCGAGACACCGGGGGATTCCTGGTGCAGTGGATTGCAGACCCGAGTCTATGCATAGGAACCTTGGTCTTGGGCTACAAATTAATGCACAAGTGTCACCCAAAGACAATCCCTATGCATGTGATTGCATTGGTAGGCTAATGCGAGAAGAGGGTCAGCTACAACTGGTCCTAATATCTCTGCCAAGATTTGGTGGACAATGTGCGTGAGGCGCAAGAAGAAGGAAAGAAGTTCTGCTACTCTTGGTTGTTGTTGTTGATTGCACTGGTATCATGGGAGACCCCAGAGGGCACAGTACTCCTAGAATTAGAGCCTGACATATGCGAGGGGGCGCTCTACACCAATCTATGGGATTCCACTGACCCCAAGCGAGTGAAGGAAAACAAAATATTTTGGGTTCTATTTGAAGGTGAGCTGGCAACAACAATACATTCGCGACCAAGACTATCCCCAGTAGTATATGAGAAGTACAAAAGCAACATAGAATTTCATATTACCATGTATCACGTGTAGATCAAGGCACACAACGACCCTTTGTGGTATAATTTTCCCTTCATGGTGACTGAAGTAGAGGTTAACCAAGTCATTTCAACCTGGCCAAAAGCGTGGAAATTTTGGCACGGCTCCACCCAACCCGTTACAAAATCTACTTCGAGAAAAGAGACAACTCCAGGAGACAGAGAGAAGGAAGCCGAGCCGGGCACTGACAAAGAGGTATAAACAGGCGCAAAAAAGGATGGTGAGAAGGATCCTGAGCAGGAAGTAGAGAAGGACACGGAGCAAGATCTCAGAGGTGAAGCTGATGTGGACCCTAGATGCTTCGAGGGGTTAGAAAAAACTAGCTTAGAATATCCACGAGGCACAAAGCGTGGTGTAGAAACCCCCAAGGGTCCAAAAAAGAAGCAGAAAGGATCCAAAGTTGGAGGCACATAAGAGGTCACCTTGACAGAATATGACCTGGAAAAAATAGCAGATACAGTTGCATCTACCTCTAAAGACAGGTGAACTGCCATGGAAGAACAATACAAGGTTGCGATTGAGGAATTACAATCTGGATTCACTACAAGGAAAAGACCCTATAGTGGAGGTTGTAACAGAGGTTTTTAGTGTTATAAAATTGGCCAAAATTGTCAAAAAAACCTGTGATACAACATCCATTTTCGGTAATAGAGTTTTTGGTGGAGCTTCTAACAGAATTTCAACACAACTAAAAAAAATTAGGTGACCTAAGGCTGTTAAGAATGTTTTTCTAATCAGTGCGCTAATCAGGTGTCAATGCACTGGTGCGTTGTACAATGAACACATCGGTATTGTAAACCTACCAAGCATTGGGATGGAAAACAAGCTTAGAACACCCTAGGGCGTTTAGCAACGTCTCGATATATGTTAGCCAAATAGTCACCCGGGGGTGGTTGAAGGTGCATGCACCGGGTTGTTGAGGTGTAAAACTGCACCGGTCGCACTATAGGTGATACAACTCACCAGTCCGTTCTATTTGGTATTGGTATTTGTGCGGTGCTGATAGTTCGTATAAACACACCGGTGCGTAGTATTACACAAATTCACTGACGTGCAGTATCACACAAACGCACCAAGCATTCTAAGTGGTATTGGTATTTGTGCGGTGCCCATAGGTAGTAGAAATGCACCGGTGAGAATTACAACATAAATGCACTAGTGCACAGTATCAAACAAATGCACCATGCGTTCTAATTGGTATTGGTATTTTTTCGGTGCCCATAGGTTGTAGAAATGCACTGGTGCACATTAGCATAAAAATGCACCAATGCACAGTAACTAACACGCACCGGTGTTCATTTTGTATCTTTTAGAAACATGGACCCGTGACAGTGCAATTATTGTGATTTTTTAAATTCATTATTCATCAAAAGTCGACACATATCTTATAACAATATTCATATCAATTAAATTTGTATTGGTGCATTTGAATGTGATGTTTGGATTAATTTGTTATGTCATATCATCAGATTTTGCATCTCTTAATTATAATATTTAATTATCCATATATTCAATTAGTGGTGTTACATTTCACAATGACAATGGGGAACACAATAGCATAAATTAAAACATATTTTATTATATATATATGAATAAGACACTCTTTGTCATACAAAATGGGATAGTTATTGGTATCCCTCTGTCTTTCAATTGGGACACTATGTCCGTTACATTAAACAAATGTTTGATTTCATAGAAAAATATTTAAAAAAATACAACGCCTTGCTTTGATATCCAAGCATATTGTTCATCATTCTCCGCTTGAACTGTTGTCACTGCTCGAGCTACTTCATGACTTGGGTTATTTTTAGGAATGTTTTGTTCACAATGTTTATTGTTTTCTTCTTCTTCAACTTTCATCTACAAACATAAAAATAAACTGTAATGAGTGTATATACATTAGTGAGAATAATGAAAATTGCAATATTAAATAATATACATCAATGTAAAGCCCGCGGGGCTTGGCCTAGTAGTTAGCAGGCATTCTGTTAAGGCGTTTGTGCTGTTAAGCAGGTCACGAGTTCAATCCCCGAACTCGATCGATTACCTGGGAAGCGTACGTGTGGGCCTTGCGTTCTCCCCTAGAGTTTATAGTGGTATCCGGGGGGATTCGACCCCGTGTTACACGAGTACGATACCTTCGCCGTTGTCGATTCCTCTAGATACCAAAAAAAGAAAAAGAAAAAAAAAAGCATCAATGTAAATCGAAAAGAAATGATGTACCATAGCAAGAATTGACTCACGAACTATACACATTATTTCAAAACCAAATTTCATGCCATCTTTCAACATTTCATTTGTTGGCACAATTCCATACTTTGTTTTCTGCAAGTTTTATACCCCATAACACATAATATATTTAATATAAAAGATTTTTTTGTTCTATGAATTATAGACAGAGCTAATTAAAGCAAGATCGATAGATGCTTGCAAATTCCACAATTAATTTCTGATATGCCAACATATACTGACAACCCATATTTAACCCAATGTAAATTAATTCGTGTGATGGTTCTTCTTTGTATGTTAGCACCTGTTTGAAGACGCTCAATGATGATTGTTGTAAAACAACTTAAAATATAAAAAAATGAAATCTAGTTAACTTGTTATAAGGAAGTAAAAATTAGTCACAAAATTAGATATTATCCCTTTTCTTCTTTGTGGTCCTCTTTTATGTGTTGAATGGGTTCCATTTTCTTTTCTTTTCTGCAAGAAAATACTTGAAAATTAATATTTAATGCTAATTTTTTTATTTATTGTACCTAATCGAAAAATTCAATGATTACATATCACATTTGAAGCACATTGTTGTTGAAATGACTCCTCGTGCGATGCAATTATGTCCATTTCTTTGACCATCTCCTTGTACACCTTTTTGGACATTCCTACTGGCATATTTCTAATATCAACTCGTTCATCCTTTGAGATTTTCATAATCTTCTATAAAATGTAACATAACAATAAACTATTTAATTTTTATATTGATATATGAAAAGTAAATATAAAAAAATTGATATTTATAAATGATTTCTTTCTAGTAATATATACATATAATTCTAGAAAAAACATTTAAATGAATATTACTTTTTCATTCCTTCTGTTTTGTTGTTGTACGTTTTTGCTATTAAAAGTCTAACATGTGTCATTGACCAATTCTCTGGAAACTCATCCTGTAGTTAAGATAAAATTTAGTTCTTGGAATCATTGGATTGATTTTTGTATTGTAAGTGGAAAGAACATCTATACATTCGTTCCACTAGATCCCTCAAAGTTTTGTAAATTTTTTTCTCCCTTTCATTAACCTCCAACACCACTCCAAATGAGCTAAGGAGAAATTCATTTTCATTTGCATGTTCTATTTTTTAAATTTTCTTAGAACAACATTACTTTTCTAAGTTGCTGGTCCCTCTAGAAAATTAAAACTATGTGAATTAATCGATTGTTTGAAACATGTTATACAATATTTTTAAGTATATTATTAATGAAAATTAAAAAAAGAAACTCATATTGGATCGATAGTATTTTTTCATTCACTCGATTCATCCTTCTGCAATTTTTCCATCAAGTTTTTACGCTCTTCTGGTCCTAGATCATAAATAATCTTATCGAGCTTCGTAATTTTGTTGCTCTACATAATACATAGTAAAAAATACATATTAGTTAAACTTACATATAGTTCAAAAATAATAATTTTTGTAAATAATTTACAAAAAACTTACCTTTTTTTATTCTCTCGATGCGCTATCAGTATTTTTGTTACTTGATCTCTTGTCAGCCATTTCTTTATCAATATGAAACATTTACCATTCCATTCATTAATATATTTTATAAATAAATCACAAAATTTTCAAGGAAAAAAATTCAAGAAAATGGTGCGCCTTTCAAGAAGTACGAACCGACGTCGGTGCGGTGTGTTCTTATAAATTCACCACCGAAATAGTAGAAACACCGTACAGTGCTCTCTGTCAACAAGGAGAACTGGTGCGTTATATGTTAACCAGTGCACCGATTAACACAGAGAAATTAATAAAAATCCTCTAGTGCTAGTTTTTGTATATGATGTCGTGGAGGAGGCGGTGTGGCATGTTATTATAAACGCACCAAGAAAACAGGGGACCACCATACGACGCTTTCTGTCAACAAGAAGACCCGATGCGTTATATGTTAACCGATGCACCGATTAACACATACATAATTTTTTTTTTTTAATCAAATAGTACGTGTGCAGTGCGCTATAATGAAATAACGCATCGGTGTGCTAATTTACACAGGGTGCACAGATTAAAACAAATATTTTTTTTTTTTTTTTTTTTATCAAATAGTAGGTGCGCGGTGCAGTGTAATAAAATGGCCCATTGGTGCACTATTTTACATAGGGCACACTGATTAATTTTTTTTTGTTTTTTAAAAATTCACGCAAGGACTGACATGGATTGGGATCTGACTCTGCAAGTTGTCCCCCGAGTTAGATATCACAAGCCTATACATATAGCAATACAAACCCTATAAATCTAAAATGAAAATCCCTAATTCTGAAGTCTCAGAAACAAGAAGAAGCAAGGGAAAAAACAAAAAGAATCAAGGGTTTAGTGTAAGAATGGATTTTTGTTTTTGTTTTTTTGTTATTTATTTATTTATTTTTCTGAAAATGAACAGTGAAATTTAATTTTTTTACTTATTATTGCTGTAAAATTTAATCACCAAATGATTTGAAATTCTATGCTACAGGGTTTGAATCACCAGATGCTGGGAATTATGATTGTCTAAATAGTTTTGTTCAAAATTATTTCACTGCTGCACAGTGCTTTCGTGCTCTCTTGCTCCAAGTATGTCTCTTGTGAAAATATCCCCTAATTTTTTTTCTAAAAATAATGAAATAATGAAAAGTTTTTAATATTTAAAGAATTGTTTTATGAAATTAGATTTTCGAAAATAAATTTCTACCCATTTTTCAATTTACTGTTTTTTTTTCACTTTAAAAAAATAATGTTGCGCTTTTTTTTTGCGGCTATTTAGAACTGTTGCGTCAATTAATAACACAACATTGGTGCACAGTAACTAAAATGCGTCAGTGCAGTTAACTGTACATTAGCACCGATAACAATAAGTCCATTTAAGGCACCAAAATTACTTTTAGGTGTGTACACAAAAAAATATTATTGATTTTGCTCAAATGTAGGGAGAAAATATCATAATTATATCGAATGGAAAATTCTTCAAAATACAGCTCGTTCCATAATATTTCTCAAATTTCATCACGGGGTTCTCCCTATCCATCTCGATACGTAATATTTACTTCATATTTTATTTATATTTTCATTATCTAATTGCATTTTTTTTTATCCATGTCAATCAGATTAATAAAATTAATGTATACAAATTTGCAGGTTCATGTAGATTCAAAATCGAGTTCAGATGCACAAAATATTCAAATAACTCAAAAACATCAGCAGCTCTTATCAGGAGCAGTATAACGCAAGACGCATTTGGTAGATGAAAATGGACAACCGCTTCACCCTGCCAATTGTAACATTGCATCTTCTAGCCACAATCCTGGGACAGTGATGGTAATAATAATTGTTTGGTGTATTAATGTAATTATTTCAACGTCAAACCAATTAATCATGCATTGTCAATGTGCTTACTAATTGATATCATAGATTTTGTACTAATCATGTTCAAATATATTTTTTGAAATTATTAAGATTCTAGTGATGATGAGCGACCTACCTACCATCTTCTGTGGCACCCCACGACAATGTCAAATCGAGAGAAGGCTTAATTAAGAGAAAAAATTGGAGATGAACGATACGAAGAATGGTTGAATCAACCACCTATTCTATTCCCACTACCTCCAGATTCACCAATTAGGAAGGACTATAGAAATAGTAGTTCTTCACAAGCTAGCAATGGAGGCAATCAAATAGAGCTTGGTATGGATGATTAATTAAGGGATACGACTACCATGGAGACAATGTTGTTAGCTGCATTCCAAAACAATGATCATCTAAGGGATGATGCTCATATTGCTAATATCTTTTTTGAAAGCCTTAAATTTTCTTCCACCATCCCTCTCTTTGGACCTGACCGTCAGTCAAAGTCTACTGAGTTGGGGACAAAGATGCTACTGTACAACTTGAAAGAAAATTTTGGCTTGTCGAATGCATGTTTCTCGGAAATTTTGAGGTAATTTACCATCAAGTCCTCTGTTATATTTTGAGAAATATAATCACACAATGAACATTACGAATGGTCAATTTTATGAACGTTGATAATTATATCGGCATTAATGTAAATTTAATATTGTTCATGATCACCAACTACAGGTTATTCAAAGATAAGGTTCTTCCAGGTGATAATGTCTTGCCCGGTAGTTACGAAGAGGCAAAGAAATTGTTGAAAATGTTTGGTGTTGAGTACATATCATATCATGCATGTCCAAATGATTGTATTATATATAGAGGAGAATATGTAGACAAAGAGATATTTCCAAAATGTGGGCATGACAGGTATGATAAATAAAAAAATAAGGGTAAATCACGTGGTCCTCCTTTTAAGATATTGAGGCACATGCCTCTAATCCCAAGGATTCAAAGGCTCTTTTGTTGCAAAGAATTAGCTATGTTGCATGGATGGCATGCCTCACAAAGAAGTGAGTTGGAATTTATGAAAATCCCAACATATTAAATAGCCATGAAGCATATAGAGGATACATGGTCCAAAAAATTCAAGGATGAAGTACGAATTCTACGACTCAACATAGCCATGGATGGCGTCAACCCCTATTCCCTCCAAAACACCAACTATTCTGTTTTTGTTGTAGTAGTGATAAATAAAAATATCCCCCCATTGTTGTCTGTGAAGAATGAACATCTTATGTTGGCTCTCATAATCCCTAGTAGAAGACAAGCGAAGAATATGGATGTCTACTTACAGCCACTGGTAGATGAATTGAAGGAATGATAGAAATGGTTAAATGTATATGATGTATCAAGACCCATCGCAGCAGAGAGGAGTTTTACGTTGTATGGCATATGTGCTTACACGACACATGATTATCCAGGCTTAGAAGTTTTCTCTGGTAAATTACATGTTTATTGATTTGTTTATACACATAACAATATTCTTTCACATTGTAGTTATCTAATCCGTTGTAATTATTCTTATCCTCATGATATTCTTTAACGGGGCATGCATATATATTGTATACAATAATTTCACAGGTCTTGTAACAAAAGGGTATTTTGGATGTAAATGTTGTGGACCTTCTCTGAAATCTATATCATCCAACGACCTACGAAAGCTAGTGTATGACAAATTCAGGGTATTCCTCCTAGAAGAATACCCTTACAGAAGAGCAACATTTGTTTTCAATGGTAAAAGAGAGAGAACCCAAAGGACTCCAATAACGACACCAGTTGAATGACTTAGAGCAAATGAGAGAGATACAGAGAAGGAGTTCATAGAAATGTTTGATTCAAATGGGGAGCTTATGTTCGATGATCCAGAATTATTTGACACCTATGTTGAGAAATTTCCTATTGGGATGAAAAGGAAATCTATATTTTATAACCTCCCATATTGGGAGCATCTTAAGATTACCCACTTATTAGATCCCATGCATATATTTAAAATTTTTTCAGAGGCACATATCATCGAAAAAAAGTGACACATTGGCTGTTAGGAAAGATCTTATTACTTCAAAAACTAAAAAGAAACATTGGCCAAGACGATTAGAAAGTATAGGATTAGAGGCAGGTGTTGGTCCCTCTAATTCATGGTATTTCAAAGAAGGTGATGTCCCATGGATTTGAAAAAAAGATGATATTTCTTTGGCAAAGGAAGTTATAATGGGTGTGAGGGTGCCATCTTCATACTGGTCTTCACTACAACGCTGATTCATCGTGGATGACCATTTGAATCTTCTAAGAGTCTGCATAATGTAAAAAAAATGATTTTATTATTTGTTATATTAATAAATTTAATCCCATTCAGGGATCATAAAACATAACTAATTTTGTATATTATTACATGTGTTTATAAATTTGCAGTGTCATTATCCTTTGTTCATGCATGGGTGTGTGAAACATGAATTCCCCCAAGACCTAGGATGTGCCATATCTGAATTATCTGCATTTTTATGTTGGATCACGTCAAAGGAGATTCATGTGGCTAATATTCCATGGTGGCGTCAAGAGATAGTTGAGATTGCTTGTATGTTTAAAAAGGACCTACCGAAGAGTTTCATTGACTTGCAGGTTCATATTCTAATCCACCTAGTAGATGAGGTTGAATTTGTTGGGGTGGTTTCTTGTCGTTGGATGTTCTTCTTAGAGAGGTACATGAAGAAATTGAAAGGTTTTTTCCAATAAAGGGAAAAACCTGAGGGGTCTATGGCAGAGGGGTATATATTGTATGAGTCTTTCTATTATGCTAGTGATTACATCAAGAAAATCAATAACAGACCAGGTGCGGTGATTCAGGACGATCAAAGGGATGAAGACAAAAGAGAAGGGGAGATGCTCCAAACGAATGGAAAAAGGCGATTGATAAAGAGTAAGCGACTTATCATTTTTCAAATAAACACAAAGTAAATATTCATGTTTAACTTCGATATAATGTATATTTTGATCTCATATGTACTATATGTCGGTTTGATTTCGTCAACGAATGCAGAAATTGAAGCAATTAATAAATTCGTTCTTTACAATTCCAAAGTGACACAACCGTGGGTCACATTGTACGAACAAAAGAGGATGAAATGGGATAGTGACAGGAAAGAATTCAGACAGTTGAATGGTACAAGTGTGCCTTATCCCGATCATTTGAAAGAAAATATGCCAAAAATATGCCCCAATAGTTGGGTTGCTGACCAAGTCAGAGAGAAATATGGTGCAACCGGTCGTTACCCACGTGCTGAAGAGGATGTGATAAACATAGGGATTGGGTGCACCCAGTCAATAATAATCTATTTATTTATATTTAAACTTAATAATGCACCTTTGAAATGTAATTACATCTATATTTCATATTTTAATTGTTGGGTTATTATAAGACACATGACACTATGATCTTTTAACTCTTTTATAGGTGCATTTGTTCCCATCTATGTGGGCATATGGACACCATTTTCGCACATAAAATTTCGATGATGGACACATGACACAATATTGTGGAGTGGAAGTCGAGTTTGATCAATCTAGTCGATCTAGCCATCGTGATCAAAACCTAGTACAATGAATATTAGGTTACATCGAAAAGATACAAGAGATCATTGTAGTGGTTTTCTCTTCTTTCCAATGTGTTATTTTTAGGTGCAAGTGGTGGTACACCTTTGATGTGTTGGATAGGGATTGGTGGTTTGTATTGAGATATGACCCTAGATCAAAACAAATTTTTGAGAACAATAGTGTTATCATGCCAAGCGAGCTGGAAGATAATGAGGGTGATCATGAGAACCGAGAGTGATATGGTACATGTGTTATTTCATCATTTATATTTTTTAAGATGAGTTTTTATAAAGAAGAGGACTTAATTACCTTAAGACTCTCTTTTCCGAAACATTATAATATGTATTTTTAATTAATTTGTAATTTGCATTGTGTTAATGTTAAAATCATTTCACTTGATAATTTGCAATTATGTTGATCTCAAAAACAATGACGTACTGTATAAAGTTAATTTTTTTTTATATAATGTCAATTACTAAAATAATACAACTACTTAATTTGTTTAAATGTGTGTGAATGATATATTCAAAATGTATACTGTTATTTTTGGTATGTAAGATCATAATAAAATAATGATAATTCTAAAGTACATGAATTTATTTGCATTATTTTCTAAACTTTATTATGTTACAAAAACTCATATTAGTCTAGAGTTATTATTTTACAATTATTTATATTCATACAAATTTACAAATTTACAATTATGGTAATTTAACAATATTTACGCTATACATTTCACTTACGGTAGTTATGGTTCAAAATTGACAATTAATTTACAATTTTACAAATTCACAAATTTAGAAATTTTAATAAAATTGAATGATGATAATACATACAATTACAATTACGATTTAGAATTTCAGAATACAATTACAATTAAAATTACAATTACAAATTTAAAATTTTACATACAATTACAATTAAAATTACAATTACAATCATTTCACATTAATACAATTAAAATTTTACAAATATTTTACATACAATTAGAATTAGAATTTACAATTTCACATACAATTACAATTAAAATTACAATTACAATTTTAGAATTTTATATACAATTACAATTACAATTTTACATATATACAATTACAATTACAATAATTTCATATTAATACAATTAAAATTTTACAAATATTTTAGATACAATTACAATTAGAATTACAAACACAAATACAATTACAATTACAATTTCACATACAATTACAATTAAAATTTCAATTTTAGAATTTTACAAACAATTACAATTACAATTACAATTAAAATTTTACAATTTTACATATATATAATTAAAATTACAATCATTTCACAATAAATTAAATTTTACAATTACAATTAAGATTTTACAAATGTTTTACATACAATTATAATTAAAATTACAATTACAATTTTACAATTTTACATACAATTAAAATTAAAATTTCAATTACAATCATGACATAATATTTAATAAATATCATGATTTAATATTAAAAATAAACATCACGATCATGATAACCATCGTACAAACATCATATTTGACTAAAAAACACATTCAAATTCGCTAACATCATCTAATCATCGTTTTCATGATCATCTAACAAAACAAAAACATTGTATAACATCATCACAACATGATTCGGATTTATGCAGGAACGCAATAGAATACACATATAACCATAAATACAAAGATGCAAAGGAAATAACACTTCATTTCATTAATATCAAAGAACTGAAATTTGCTTACAGACAGAATGGAAATAAACTAGTTAGGGCACTCGTAGCTTATCTCTGAGAAGAGATGTGGCTGCTACAGGCCTTTGAATTGTTTTACAATGAGGCTCAAGGGCCTATTTATTATAGAGAAAAAATGGAAAACCCTAAACATCCAAAAACCTAACCCTAGGAGATTAAGTGCCAAAACTATGGGCCCCATTTGGGTAAATTGGTGTTTCAACTTCCCGGGGTCGTAAATTTGGCATAATGTCTCCATTTGATGCACATGATACATCATTAGAAAGATCTATCTGAGGAATACAAATAATGACCACAAATATCAATTCCGAAATGGAATCATATATCAATTCTGGAACAAAATCATATTTTCCGGAGAAGTGATGCCCAAAAAACGTCGTTTAGGGCCTCAAAACCGCTCCGGAAGTTCAGGACCTGAAAAACTGCTAAAAATAGTAAGTTGTGTTGAAACTGAAAAACTAAAAGAGACAATGGTGGGGACCAAAGTAAAATAGGCGGGTGGCCACCAATATCCACCTGGATCACACCATAAACATCAAATATACATCTCATGTCAAACAACTTCTATCACATACACATATATCTGCAAGCTGCACATTAAATGAACATATCTAACATGACCTAACAATATACACATCATGATGAACACCAACATGTAAATTAAGTAAATCTGAAACATGAACATAAAATACATGGACCATATATATATATATATATAATCTCAAAAATATACAGTTGTAATATAACTACATATAAATGTTAAATATCAGCTGGTGGTACATCAATAATAGTACTAGTCGAGGCCTAATCAGTCGATGGTGTAGCATCGACATGCTCGGATATATGTCGATCATGTGCTTGATGATTTGGAGGTTCCTCATAATAATCAGGAACTGCCTACTCATGATGACTCGTGGATGGTCCAGCGTATTGATCAGTGGATGGTGCGACAACCTGCTTAGTCGATGGACTTGTGCCCTCCTCAGGATCAGGTGCCTGCTCATGATCATGACTGGATGCCATAGGATTCTCATCATGATCATCTCCGGCGTGAGGTGGAGGAGGAGGTGGATTACTAGAACGATGATCACTCCCCTCATGATCATCAGATGATGCATTGCTCGACAGTCATATTGCACCTCCACCATGCCTATGTTGACCGAGACTCCTTGCCCATGCCAGTACTTTGGTAGCTCCAAAGATATGTCACATAAGGGTCAACATATCAGGAGGCATGAATCTCCATATCTCTCTTAGCCTATCATCAGCCTGTATCTCTCTGATAGTAACCGACCTAACTCCCTCATCAACTAGGAGTCGGCAGAGTTGGTCACCCAACTCCATCTCCATCCTAAATTTAGTGGGAGGCCTATGTCTCACACCCGCTGGTATCTACGCCTGATCATGAGGACTAGGTCTGTCATCAACCTAATCCTCCACATCTGCCATCTCCTTATCACCAATATCTACACCTGGATCATTTGGTGGCGGTGGAATAACATCACCAACGAATGACCCAATATCTACAAAATATATAAGTACATAATAATAATTAGAAAATTTCATAAAACAAGTTAAAGAACGTGTTAGAATAAATTTGAATAAAACAATAATATTACCTCTCTCATTCGGCGGCTCATGCTGTGTGAATAGGATGTTGGTACACCCTTGCCAATCCAAACTAGCATATGGACATGGCACCAGAATGAAGATGTGGCCATCAACCTAGATAGAAACTCCAGTGCATCATGAGATATCTTGGCGGAAAAGTCAGACTCGCACCTCTTAGGCATTATTTGGCCCCACATCTCCATTCATACTTGCAACATTGGCCTACAAGGTTGCCAAAAAAAATTAGGCCTTGTCTTTGGAAACCTCTCAAAAAATAAACAAAATAACTCTGAAGCAAAAGGGAAGTTCACCCTCCCATGTGCCTGAGAACAACATCTATCTAATGTTGTACAAAACTGTCGCAAAAAAAATTCCAGACCACCTCGAAAGGCGTGGTGCCTGTAATAAAGAATCAAAATAAAATAAAAGCGAGAAACTAATGCATTTCCCGTCTCTGGTATGGTGTGAAATGGTCGTCAATAGTAGTGAGAGGAAACTCACCTCCTCTGCACCAAATGAAGCAATACATAACTGACCATTGGACACCTAAAAATCTGTTGGATAAAGCATATCGTCACTAATGTATCTCTGGGAGTACATTAACTGACTCCTTGCCGGTGGGCATCCCACCTGAAAATGATTTTTCCCAATAATCCATTATGGCCCTTCATGGATGTAGCCTCCTCATAGAACTTGAGGAGGCCTACATCCCTTAGGAGCAACTGGGTGGCTGCCGTAATAGTGCGAGGGTACATAAGTCTCTCCCTCTCTCGTGCCTCACACACGCGAACCACGTTATATTGGTCCACCATATGTTCTTGTTGTTCCCTTTCTTCTCCCCTTTGACGTTGCTGAATGATTGGCATATTAAATACATTTTTGTATTAAATGAGACATATATTTACAAATATATATATATATATATATATATATTTGAAAAAAAAAGTAGTCGGTGCGCCCAAAAATAGTCATGCACCGGTACTGGTGCGTCTGATTTTATCGTGCAACGTCCTTAGTGTGTATGGAAATTTACAGCTGACCACAAAACATGAAATGTACTTTCTTCTGTGGTGCGTTGAAGAAACTATCCACCTTGGGGTGGATAGTTAGGTCAACGCACTATCCAACAATAATTCATGTTCAACGATGCGGTCCTGTAAACGACCACACCATTGACTATGTACCAGTATCAGGAGTGCGGTGCGTTGAATAAACTATTTGCCCTAGGGTGGATAGTTTTATCAGTGCACCACCCTCCTGACATCAGTACATGGTCAATGGTGTGGTTTTTTAAATGACTTCACCATTGACTATGTACCCGTGTCGAGAGGGCGGTGCGCTGACCAAACTATGTGCCCCTGGGTAGATAGTTTAGTCATCGTACCACCCTCCTGACATCAGTACATGGTCAACAGTGTGGTCATTTAAATGACCGCACCATTGACTATGTACTCGTGTCTGGAGGGCGGTGCGTTGACCAAACTATCCACCCCGGGGTGGATAGTTTAGTCAACGCACTACCCTCCTGACATTGGTACATAGTCAATAGTGACGTCATCGAAACGACCACACCACCATATAATTTTTTTATATGGTGCAGTTTTCGTTAGCCCTTTTTGCGGTGCGACCTATAAATTTATAGGCACCACCGCAAACGGTGCGAGCCGAACGGCTCGAGCGCTCCCCATCAGAATTCATTTTTTTTTTTTTAAATGGTAAATTTTAAGTTTTTAGACAAATCTAATCCAATGAAAAGTTTAATTACTTAGAAACAAGTAAAATAACTATACATTTGGGCATCGAGGAGGCATATTTGTTGAAGAATTTGAAAAACCAAAATTTTCCACTGTTTTCCAAAATTTGAACTCCACAAGGTGGGCAATGGACGACCACAGTGCATGCAATCGAAGTACCGATGGCAGGGCCCCTCACAAAAGGGAAATTCACACCGATTCTTGAGAGCTCTGGAGCACTGAAGAAGTGAAAATACGAATTTTTTGGGCAGTTTTTTTTTTTTTTTTTTTTATTTAACCCTATTTTGGTGTGCGGGTTTTTGAGACACACGGGGCGGTTTATGCCTAATGCACCGGGCCTGTTTCTATTTGGGCGCGATTTTTTCAGATGCACCAGGCCTGTTTCTAAGTAGCGCACTAGTGCGCTACAGTAATGAGATGCACCGAGCAGGTTTGTACAAAGGGCATGGTGTCTCAGTGTATCAATTTTTAGTACACATCGGTGCTTTGTGAGTTAAATGCACTGGTACGGTTTATGATGAGAAACACACTAGACAAAAAACATCCGCAAAAATCTCCACCCACCAACCTCCTATATATACCTCCACTACAAATGGATATCTGGGCGATTTTAATAATAAGGGGTTCCTCAAAAACATCTGCTAGAGGGTCTTTTACTTATAGTTATTGCAGGTACTCCAACTGAAGAGAGACAATATACAAGCCAGCGCGAATCAAGCGAGGCTAATTCAAGCGAGCCTGCCTACAATAATTATAATCACCACAACAGACAACAGGATCTGCCCCTTCTCGGGTGCCACAATTACTTTGGAGCAGTCGGAACTGCGCACGCAGGTGCAAACCTGCCGAGAGGTCAGGATACATCTCTCCATGCTGCCGAGTGGAAAGCTGCATGTAATCCAAACCATCATCACCAACGAGATGCAGTGCAGGGAGGTGCACGTGCAACAACGGTTGAGTGAAGCGAAGCATTAGGTTTCAACTAAAACTAAAGAGTCAATCCCAGCCTAGAAAATGCAGTAGGCGGTTGTGGCTCAATGTGCAGAGTTGAATCATTTGATTGACAGGATGTGTGGTGATATTCTAGAAGTAACCATTCCTGCATCAGCTGCACCACAAGTAAAAGTTGAAAGCCTGGTTACAGCACTGAAGGCTTATCAGCCTGAGTTGAAAATAGTCAAAGCAGAGTTTGAACAATAGATTGTAGTGTTGCAGGCTAAGCTGTAGCCAGAGACTCCCCTAGAGGTGCACGCACAACGGGCAGCCTTGGTGAAGGAAGCCTCAGAAAGTATCGCTTCCACAGTTGACAGGGGCTACGTGCTACTAGAAACAGTGATGGGAATATGGACATGTGTGCAAACAGACCCACTAGCCAAGAATATTTCTCAAGAGTTGCGCAGAAAAGAGTAGGATTTCAACGACCTCCAGGAGGCCTTGCCCACTTTTGTCCTTGCTCAACGCATGGCCCGATTGCAAACTAGCCAAATTTTGTGCGACAAAGTAGAGGAGCTGCAGAGAAAAAAGTAGATCGTGAAAGATAACTTGAATCTGTGGGCTGACGAGGTGATGAAATCATCACAGGACTTGGATGCAGCTATTAAGAATCTGAATCAGACATATTAAAGCATCAATCTAGCCACAGAAGGGCTGACATCGCAGAAGCTGGTGGATACGACACAGAGTACAACAGATCAAAGCGTAGGCATCTTGGCGCCCTTTGTTGTTTCCATTGAAGAATTGCAGACC
This sequence comes from Pinus albicaulis, assembly GCA_034641835.2. NCBI lineage: Eukaryota > Viridiplantae > Streptophyta > Pinopsida > Pinales > Pinaceae > Pinus > Pinus albicaulis. Next base: position 620,752,856 of record CM076572.1, on the reverse strand, counting down.
AAAATGAAGAACCCAACATCGTTATGACTTGGGATGAGTCACAAGATGGTGTTGGGGGCCTGTTGGAGTGGGGTCCCTTAGGACCGAATTTTGGGGTTAAAATATATAATTTTTTGTAAAGTTTTTGTAAGTTAATTCATGCGCGCTAAGCGAAGCACAGGTCAAGAGGATTTGGGGCGGGTCAATGCCCCTCATGAGTTGTAATGGGTCAAACAGTAGAACTAGGGGCCGCAAACCACATTTGCGAACATTAGATGAGCACAGGATAAAGGTATACAGGCAAATTAGTTTAGGTTTAGAACGCTCCTGCTGGCTGTGTGCGCAGAGACCTTAGTTAGAACTAAAGTATTGTAAGGAAGGTCAGAACTGTGGATGAATAAAGGAATGTTTTTGATGATATGTGAGTATCAAATGCATTTGTTGTTTGCTTTATGATCTATTTATGCATGTTATTTCCAGTTACTATGTTACCTATGTTTGGATCAGTTGCGCAACTATTTTCTGCCTAGATGAATAATTAATGTATGGATCTATTGTTGTTGAACATAAATGTTATGTATTAAGGACTATTAAAAGGGATTGCGGATCTGTAATTGTGCGCGCGTAGGGTAACTTGTGTAAATTGACCTAAATATGCCTTGTAAGGGTTCTTGCTTAGGGTTTCTGTTGAGAAGGTTAGCTCACATTTTCTTTAGATCTAAAGACACTCACATCATTTAATTCTCTCTCAGGGTGTGGAAACTTGGTTCCAACACCCCCCCCCATATTGCTTCAGGTGAGACTTTGACTTGCACAAGTAGGTCACTGCTGAAAGGGCCAGCAGTAAGAGGATTTTGTTGGTTAACCATAACTTCGAACCATTTTAGGAGAATTTTGAGGTCTAAAATGGGCCTCCTAAGGAAATAATAAAATAATAGCTAAACCAATAAAATAATATTTATGAATTTGCAATTTACTTTTTGCACCACAATCCATGTAACCATAGTTAAATTCAATTCCAAAGTTGTAGCAAAATAAAATTAATAAAAAAATTGTATTGATGTGACTATAAATAAGAATGAGTTTTTCAAGAAAAAGTCATTATCATTGAACAACTAATACATTTGTCCTTTGTACTTAAATAACTTAAAATAAAATACAAATATAAATTTATAAATTCTTAATTATATTATATATTATTAATTAACATTTATATTATCTAAATTGTATAATTGCATGTAATTAATATACTATATAAAAATAATATAATATAATATAATATAATATAGTATAATATAATAAATGTATAGGGATATGCATTGTTTCTTTGAAGAAATATGAAATGAAAATAATATATTTTTATTCAAAAAGTGTGAAATGACATTTATTATGAGTACTTTACTTTGACTTTAAAAGTACTTAGAGCACTACCATGGTTAACCATGAGTTTTATCCACCATTGAGAATGTGACAAGTAAGTACCTTTAACTCAAGCAATTCCACCTCAACCATTAGGGATGATGTCATCCCCTAAAATGTGATTGGTTCTCATAAAGTGAATTTTGATTGTACATTTTTCTTAGGAGGCCCATTTTAGACCTCAAAATTCCCCTAATGCCGAGTCAGGACTCCTCAAGCCAACACCCTCTTTACTGGATTAGGTACCTAGATTCAATTCAACACTACCTATCATCCTCAAACTGATGTGAAAACCGAACGAGTGAATCAAGTGGTAGAAGATATGTTGTGAATGTATGTAATGCATCAACCAACTAAATGGAAAGAGTACCTCCACCTAGTTGAATTCACTTACAATAACAATTATCTTGAATCATTGAAGATGAGCCCTTATGAAGTGTTATATGGTAGAAGGTGTAGAACGCCTCCTAACTGGAGTAGTCTCGAGGACTATATGATTCTAGGGCTAGATAGCTTGGTGGAAATGGAGTTGGAAGTCATGAGGGTCAGGAAGAATTTGAAGGCTTCCCAAGATAGACAAAAATGGTACGCATATAAGAAAATTACCTTTAAAGAATTCCAAGTGGAAGATCATGTCTACGTACGTATTGAACATAAGAGGAGTACCTTGTGGTGGGGTGGGTGTGCTAAGTTGGCACCTTGCTACTGTGGACCTTTCCAGGTGTTGGAGAGAATAGGTCTTTTAGCCTACCAACTTTCTCTTCCTAGCCATATAAAAGCTAATAATGTCTTTCATTTTTCCCTATTAAATAAATATGTGTATGATTCAAGGCACGTAATTAATCGGCAAGAAATTCAAGTAAGTATAAATGAGGATGTCGAAAGAATATGTTATAGTTATAAATTGTAATAAGTAAAATGATTATGAATTAATGGTGTTTGAAAGGTCGAATTGTACGAGGAGTTTCTGGTAGATCCTCTATGCATCCTTGACCAGAGAGAAACAATGTTGTAGAGATGAGCTATCATCTAGGTAAAAGTGCAGTGGAGAAAATTTAGCCTGAAAGAGGCCACATGGGAAGAATAAGACTTCATGAGACATGCCTATCCAGAATTGTTCCAAAGATAGGAGTAAACACCGAGGACAATGTTTTTTCTCGGGGGGGAAGATGTGACACCCTAGGATATGATTAAGTTATGAACATTTACCTTAAGTTACATTTAGTTTAATTATGGTAAATTCTGATAAGATGTAGTAAAGGTTTAGCCAAAATTTTGAAATAGAATAATGATTATTTTTTTTTAACATGAAAAGTTTAGAATTCAAGAATAATGTCTAGGAAAAATGAATTCCTAAACACTGATAAATTAGAAGCAGTTAATGAAACATTTACCTTGTGCTATAGAGATAAAAAGGAATCTCAGATAGGAAAAGGGATTCTATTCTGAAGAAGGAAAAGAGGTATGAGATAAAGAAGGATGTTGCTAAAGAGTATCTAGAGCTGGACATGTGTTAGTGGAACTTGAATACAAACTCATAAGTTCAAGTTGGAAGGTGGTATTGATGTTGAACCCTATTTTTGCCTAAAACTGTTGTCTACTACTCAATGAGGGGATCGACGATGAGAAGAGGACGTAATTTTCCTTCTCAAAGGTTGGGGATCGACGACGAGAAGAGGACGTAATTTTCCTTCTCAAAGGTTGGGTGGACCAGACCAATCTTTGCATATCTGAGATAAGTGTCTTGGTGTTGCACTTCATAGTTGCTTCACTTTGTGTCTAAAATGTTGGTTATTTTGAGATAGGTATCTCTACTACTTTTATTTGATTGTTGTTGAGAAAAGACGGTAGGAATAATGGAATTTATTCTAGAATATTGATTAAGATTTTTATTACTGTTGATGTAGAAAGTATGAATATTATTCTAGGTTACTTTCTATCATTTTCGTTACTGTTATCGAAATATAGGATGAATAATATAAAGGATTTATGGGTTATTTAAGGTGAATTCAGTACGAGTAATAAAGATCATTTTAGGTTACTGATTATGATTTTATGGGTTATTGCTAAAACTTTGTATGGGAACTCTAGATTAATTCGATATGTTAATATCACTAGATTAATTGGTCGGATTCATCTTTAAATTGAAATAACTACATAGGTTAACATGAATATTGGTGTGGCGTATCTTTCCTTTGCAACTTTGTGCAACGACCCCAAAAACTTGGGATTAATAGATATGGAACTGTTAGGAACCTACCAATTGAAATATGAAAGGTAAAAAGACAGGTTAAGTTCAAGCACGACTCCTGAAGAGAGTGTCGAAAAATCTATTTCTTAACCAACAAAAACCTAAAGCATTGGTAGTTAAATTTGTAGTGAGTATTGAAAATTTGAGAAAATAGTGGACTTATCCGATGGAACATATTGGACCCTAGGATCTGGAGATCCGAGGCACATTATTCTTAAATAGTGTTGACTGAAGTGAAGTCAGTGAAACATACAAGTAACCCATTTATGACTAAACCCTGACATTATCAAATATGAATAGGGAGAGCAAGAGAAAGCACGACATTGAGTAAATTATACATGCTAACTACAAACTATAACCACCGTAATTGATACAATCAATTTATGTACATTCAAGATTTTCAGATAACGTACAGAAAAACTAAAACATATTTATGTGAGCAAAGAAACTTGTTCTTCATAATCTGGAAAAACTTAAAGACTGAATATACTCTCTATTCAGTTTCGAATTAAACAAAATATTTCATAGCCAAGTATAGGTACGTTAACTTAAAAATTACAATCAGAATCTTAAAAGATAGTAAGCTACAAAAAAATTCATCAAAATTATTAACAGCCAGTGTCATCAAGATAGATTGACAGGACCTTGCAACAGCTGTGTAGATAATTAAGGAAACGTGGTAGGCCCATGCTTTAGGAAGAAATATAAGATATGAATGACTGAATAGCTACACCTCAATGTCCCTAAAAACTTGTAGAAGATACTGCAAGGGTTTATGATCCAGGTGGATATTGGTGGCCACCCACTTATTCCACTTGGGGCCCCACCATTGTCTCTTTCAGTTTTTCAGTTTCGGCACAACTTATTATTTTTGATAGTTTTTTGGGTCTTGAACTTCTGAAGCCGTTTTGAGGCCCTAAATGACATTTTTTGGGAAACCCGAGAGTGACCGATAGATATTTCTAATGAGGTATGGTTCACGTCAAATAGAGATCGTATACCAAAGTTACGTCCCCGAGAAGTTGAAACACCAATTTACCCAAACGAGGCCCACAATTTTGGAACTTCATCTCCTAGGGTTAGGGTTTTGGATGTTTAGGGTTTTCCATTGTTTCTAAATAATAAATAGGCCCTTGAGCCTCATTGTAACTTAGTTCAGAGGCCTGTAGCCACCACATCTCTTCTTAGAGATAAGGTACCAGTGCCCTAGCTAGTTTATTTCTATTTTTTCTGTAAGCAAAATTCAGTTCTTTGATATTAATGAAATGAAGTGTTATTTCCATTGCATATTTGTACTTATGGTTACATGTGTATTCTGTTGCATTCCTGCATAAATCTGGATTAGTGGTATCAGAGCAGTTTGTTTTTTTTCGATCCTTCTTTGCATGTCCCCAACAAGGTCAAGGTATAAGGAGTTGGGGCTAGATCTAGTTGAAACTTTGCAAGATCAGCCTCGCAAACCCAGACGGCCACCCATGGGGGATGAAAAGAAAGATGAGGGAGCAGGAGATCCTATCAAAATATTGCTTGAGGAGGCCCTCGAAAAACAAAGGAACGTGATGATGGACAACTTTTCCCAGATCCTTCAACGACTACCCACCGGTGGCGCATCTGCATCCAACAACCACTCTAGAGGTGCGAATCCCTTTAAGGTACAAGTAAACTTTGACATTCCCATATTTGAGGGTCAAATAGATGAAAATGTCGTAGATAGATGGTTGAATCTATTAGAAGGATATTTCTCGGTTCATGACTTTTCTGATTGGGAGAAGATTATTTTTGCACTCCTCAAAGCTACCCCCCATGTCAAGGTCTGGTGGGAAACCTAATGTGAGAAAAAGGATGAGACAAAAACCTCTGTATTCTCAACCATACCCACTTCGAATTCTTTCTGAGATGCCATCAAGGAACAATACTATCCCGTGGGGAGATATGAGGACAAGTACATACAATGGACCACGCTGCGGCAATAAAGGGATCAAGATGTGCATGAGCTGATGAATCTGTTCCATGCTCTACGCACAAAGTTGGGTATCAAAGATTCGGAGAAACATTTGGTGCTAATGTATCGCAGTTGTCTACACAGATACATTTAGGAGTAAATTGAGTTCCTCGACATCTCCTCGCTTGGTACGACATACCGATATGTTACCAAGATTGAGAAGAAATTCAAGCAGAAGAAGCAATACTTTGGATCTGGGAATCAAAATCAAGGGAAAGGTGCCCCCAAACTGCAGAACAAAGGACAAAGCCAAGGCATGGCAGCCCAAGACAACCTGCCAAAGCCACAAGAAAAGAGCAACACCACGAAGCCAAAGAAGGACACGAGAAAGTGGTGTGAGTTCCCTAAGAGCTCCACTCACAACACAAGTGAGTGTCGGGCCAAGCATTCGCTCGTGGTGGAGATGAGGGATTTTGAATCAGATGCATGCTTCGACTCTGAATCAGAACCTGACAAGGGGAATGAAAAAGGGAAAAAAATTATTGATGCAGAGCCCAACGCCACTGTTGCCACTGCAAAGATCCAGAAGGAGGAACCGAAAGATCTAGAGGAGGTGGAACGTCTCTTCCACTCCCAGATGTGGGTAAAGGGTTCCCTACTACAGTTCATTGTCGATAATGGGAGCCAAAATAACCTCATTTCAGCAGATGTCATGAAGCAGTAAGGCTTGCCAACCACAGCGCACCCACAGGCATACACCATCGGGTGGCTGCACCAAGGAAGAGATCTCTGTGTCAGCCAACAGTGATGCCTTCCCTATAGCATCAAGCCCTTCATGGATGATGTATTATCTGACATTGATCCTATTGATGTTTCTGATGTATTATTAGGCCAACCATACTTGTGGAAATGACATGCTGTGTATGAGTCACGACCTCGCGCTGTTATTGTTACCTTGGGAAATAAGCTGTATAGGATACCAGAGGTACCACCGCCTACCACTATCTCTTTGGTTACTACAAAACAATGCAGTAAGCTCATTTCTTAAACGAGGAATTTTTTTTCTCCTGATGATCCGCCCCTAGGGCAAGAAGAAGACTGTGGCCACGACCTCCAGACATGGCTCCTCTGCACGTCAACAACAAATGGACAAGGTTGTGGAGGAGTATGGGGAAATTTTCACCTCACCCACAGGGGTGCCTTTGCACTATCAGGTCAAGCACCCCATTGATCTGACCCTAGGTGCACCGCTACCCAACCAACCGATCTATCGGCGCTCTGTTATGGAGAATGATGAAATCAAGAGGCAGATTCAGGAGTTGCTGCAGAAATGTCACATCTGGCCAAGTTCATCACACTATGGGAGCCCGATCGTGTTAGTACAAAAGAAGGATAGGACTTGGAGACTCTGTATTGACTATCGGGCACTGAAAAAGTTCACTGTTCAGAATAGGTACCTGATCCCACGGATTGATGACCTTCTAGACCAACTCAAAGGGGTGAAATATTTCAACAAGATCGACTTGAAGTCTGGGTATCACCAGGTAGCCATCGAACCCTATGATGTGTGGAAGATTGCCTTAAAATCTAAGGAGGGCCTTTTTGAATGGTTGGTCATGCCTTTCGGGTTAACAAATTCTCTCACAACCTTCATAAGGTTAATGGAAGACATCTTGAGGCCATTCACCAACTCATTTGTAGTAGTGTACTTGGATGAAATTCTTATCTTCAGCTAGACTTGGGAAAAGCACCTCCACCACATCTGACAAGTCCTCCAAACACTACGACAACACAAGTTGTGTGCCAATTTGGAGTAGTGCACTTTTGGCATGACCTAGGTTCAATATCTGGGATACATTATTGATGAAAGGGGGGTGCATGTGGATCCAACCAAGATCCAAGTCATTCGAGATTGGATAGCCCCAACCACTCTAACAGAGCTTCGCAACTTTTTGGGTCTTGCTAATTTCTACCACAGGTTCATGTTGGGATTCTCTCATATCACTTGGCCCTTGAGTCAAGTCACCAAGGGAGGAACGAGAGAAAAATTATTTTGTTCAGAATCTCAACAAAAGGCGTTCATAGAATTGAAACATCGCCTCTGTTCTGCCCCAGTGCTCACATTACCAGACTTTCAACAACCATTTGAGATCAAGACATATGCCTCTGACTATGCTATTGGGGCAGTTCTTACTCAACATGGGCATCCAGTGGCATATCATAGTGAGACATTGTCCGACACAGTTCGCAAGTATCCCACTTATGACAAAGACATGTATTCCATTATGCAGGCTTGTAGGCAATGGAAGCATTAGATTTTGGGGAAGGAAACAATCATCCACACAGACCACCGACCCCTTTAGTTCATATAGACACAAAGGAAGTTACATAACGATCACCATCAAAAGTGGTCCACATATCTGCAATAGTTTCATTTGAACATCAAGTACAAGAAGGGTAGCACCAATAATGTTGCAGACTGCCTCAGTCGACCATCGATCGTGGCCCTAACCACCATTCTCAACTCTTGTGGGCATGAGACTTATGATTGGCTACTTCTCTACAAGAGCGATCCAGAATTCGGCCACACATAAAAGGCACTCTTGGGGGGTATGCAAGTTACAAATTTTCACCTCCAAGATGCATTGTTATGTCACCTGGGACACCTTTGTGTTCCTTCAAGTGAGCATGTGAAGATGATATGGGAAGCACACTACAGTCGGGTCACTGGGCATTTCGGGGTCGAGAAAATAGTGGCAGTACTCCAGAAGTATTTCTATTGGTCGAACCTTCGATGGGATGTCAGGAAGTACATCAGATCCTGCACTGCTTGCGCCATTGCCAAACCGACCATCAAGAAGCAAGGCCTCTATACTCTGCTACCTACCCCTAGTCGACCTTGGGAATCCGTCTCCATGGATTACATGTCAGGCCTTCCTTCTAAGCATGGAAACGACTGTGTTTTCGTGGTCGTCAACAGATTCTCGAAGATGGCCATTATGGTGGCCTGCAAGAAGAATATCATAGCAGAAGCCACTGCTAAACTCTTCTTTGAATGAGTGTGGGTGCACTTTGGGATCCCATAGTCTATCATATCAGATTGCGACAGCAGGTTGCTCAACACATTTTGGTCCAACCTCTGGTCAATGTTGGACACCAATCTCACCAAGTCCACATCTTTCCATCCCCAAATAGATGACCAGACAGAGGTCGTCAACAGGATGATTGTACACATTTTACGCATGTACAATTCAAAGCATCCACGCACATGGGATGAGAGCCTCCCCTATGTGCAACAAAGTTATAATCGGGCTCTCCACAGCTCAACTAGCCACAACCCCTTTTAGGTGGGCTTGGGATTCCAACCACTATGTCCCATTGACATAGCCATGCCATTTGCGTCTACTCAGGCCAATTCGTCTCATGTCCAGTCTGAAGTTGACAAAGTGAACAGCTTCATCGAGCGCATTCAGCACATCTGCCAACAAGTTCATGACATATTGGACAAAGCCAGTGCTAAGTACAAGCAATGACATGATCAACATCGGGTACCACACAACTTCCAGGAGGGAGACAAAGTGTGGCTATATTTGCAGAAGGAGCGCCTCATTGGACCCCACTACAAGCTTCGCCCGCTCCGATATGGGTCGCACACCATCACCAAGGCGGTAGGGAACAATGCCTTCGAGCTCAGTATTCCACCATTCCTTGGTCTGCACCCAATATTCAATGTGGACCGCCTTCGTCCCTACTTCCCACCTTTACTGGACACCTCTGACATTGTAGAACAACTCACAACAACAGAGTTAAACCCAGACTGCATGGAATAGGCCACCACAGATTGTCTCATGGACATGCAAATCAAGAACACTCGCCAATAGAATATCCAACTGTATCAGGTTGTCAAAGTTGGCCAACTCCTGCACCAAGGCAAGTGGTTCACTAGGGACCAAGTTCAGCAGAGGTTTCCTCATCTCATGGAGGAAATCAACGAAATGGGGACCATTGCTTCCTAAGGGGGGAGGAATGATCTAGGTGGATATTGGTGGCCACCCACCTATTCCACTTGGGGCCCTGCCATTGTCTCTTTCAGTTTTTCAGTTTCGGCACAACTTACTATTTTTGAGAGTTTTTTGAGTTCTGAACTTTCGGAGCCGTTTTGAGGCCCTAAACGACGTTTCTTGAGAAAATCGAGAGCTATCGAGCCTAAATTTCTTGCATCAAAATTTGTATTCCTCGGATAGATCTTTCCAACGAGGTATGGTGCATGTCAAATGGAGATCGTATGCCAAAGTTACGTCCCCGAGAAGTTGAAACACCAATTTACCCAAATGGGACCCATAGTTTTGGCGCTTCATCTCCTAGGGTTAGGGTTTTGGATGTTTAGGGTTTTACATTGTTTCTAAATAGTAAATAAGCCATCGAGCCTCATTGTAACTCAGTTCAGAGGCCTGTAGGCACCACATCTATTCTCAGAGATAAGCTACCAACACCCCAGCTAGTTTATTTCTATTCTGTCTGTAAGCAAATTTCAGTTCTTTAATATTAATGAAATGAAGTGTTATTTCCGCTGCATATTTATATTTATGGTTACATGTGTATTATGTTGCGTTCTTGCATAAATTTGGATCACTTTACCCTCAGCGTGCACTCAAAGCAATATGAAAACTTCAACAATTTAGGAATTGAGTAATTCTACGTAGCTGTAATAAGATGAGACTATACCTAGAAGAGTTTGGTCTTGTAACCCTGCAACCAGATTCTTATGTTTCCAGGAAACAGGGTAAGAGTCAAATCAAGAGTTCGTCAGCAATACAAAATATAATAATAATGTTGTAGAGGCATTTATACCCGCTCAAGGCTTGGAACGAAGCATAACATTCCTCGGTGAGGAGGTGTTCATTTGGAAGGAGCTTCGTCCCGAGCCTCAGGAAAATATTTAAAATAAAACAAACGAGTTAGATTGATTCAACAACGACCACTAGAACAAACCAAAGTTGCAAAAGAATAACTTAAGACTTGAGGAGATTGGTACTACTTATGTCAGTTTCATTTTGGACAAAGGATTCTCATTGAATTCACTAGGGAGAACTTGTTGGAGAGGGTGGCTGGAGCAGAGCTGGGAAGAAAATGATGGATGGAATGAGGGAGGGGGTAGGGTTTTCGTTACCCTAACCACCCAATATGGAATTCGATTTGTTTGATCAATAGGTAGAATATCAATAGTAGGAGAATAAGCCACATGTCCTCCAAAATCGTTGACAGGTGTTGGTACCCAGAGTCTAGAGGGTTCCATTAGTAACTGGCCAACAACTGGTGAGGAAGGTCGTGTGACGAGAGAGTTGATTAAGCCGGTTAAGGTGGCAGGCGACGTCATAAACTTCACCAACTCCAAAGATGGCATTTAATACAAAACATATTTGATCGATTGTAATTCATTAGAGATGACATTTAATACAAAAACATATCGGATTGATTGCAATTTAATGAACTCGGGTTCGATTTTTATTGAAAATCATATTAATATAGCACAAAGGACAAAGGAATAGACATCCAAGGTGTTCATACATGACCAATTGTCCAAAGGAATTATATAACATAGTTTTTCTTTTTGTACAATGACTATGATGCTAAGGTTGTCACAGTAATAAATTTTTTTTTTTACCTTGTTGTGTTATAAAATTTTGTGGAGTGTTAAATTAATATTGCAAAAACACAACATTACCAAACTAGTGCTACAGTAGTACCTCACTAGACAGAGTCTAATAACAACATGAATTACAAATTATGGAGCGGAGAATTTTTTCTCATTTTCTATAAACACAATTTATACTAATGAAATAAATGTTTAAGGTATTTTATTTAAATCATTTAAAGTTTATATAATTATATTCACACATGATTATTATGATTATTAATGAAAAATGTATATAATTTAATTATAAATGGGCATAGATCCATTTTAAGTACATATTTAACATGAGCCGAGAGGGATCAAATTTCTTCACATACAAACTTCTTTAGAGTGTAAAATGCAATGTTTTATTTGCTATTTTTTAAATTGTATTTGTGAATGGTAAATAGAGTATATATAGGACCCAAAAAAAGTTATGTTTTATTTGCTATTTTTTAAATTGTATTTGTGAATGGTAAATAGAGTATATATAGGACCCAAAAAAAGTTAACAACTTAAATTTTTCATGATATATACACAAATTTTTTTAAATGATATGTAATTGACATTACAATATTTTATTTAACATGTACCGAGGCATTTTATTACACAAATTAAAATAGTTTTTTATTTGACAATGTAAGATTTTGTGATCCATATCTATTTTTCAAATAATCTTCAGGAAAATCACATCATAATTTCAAGAGCAGATGATTTTCTAACTACTTAGTGTAGTTCATCATTAGGAGAAACAACCATTACCATTGACCAAAAATTCATAAAATATTATAATCAAAGTCAAAAACATCAAATAACATAAAAGAAAGAAAAAGGTTAAAATAAAAACAAGAAATAAATACAACCAATAAATAAAATTAATAAATAATATAATTCCTATTAAGCAAAAGATAATAAGAGACCAAACAAATAATCATAATTACCTATTTTACCAATTTTATAAAATAATATTAATCATAACAAAAAAGAAAAATATATCAAAAGTAAAACTAAAATAAACTAACAATTCAAAAAAATAAAAATAATAATAATAATAATAATATAATAAAAACCATAAAACAATAATAACCAACTAAAAACAAAGACCGACAAATTTAACCAAAAAAAAAAGGCCCTAAACAAATAATAACAGATAACAATAATAAATATATATATAACTATAAAAATAAATTAAACTAAAACAAAAAAAGAAGAAATCAAATAAAAGAGAGACACAAAACCAAGGAAGGAGGAAAAGAACCAAAACTAGGAGCAGAGCACTAGAATCCATTAACTTCTAATTTTCCACCCTGCATCATTCAGTGTATAGGGCATTTTATCAATTTCTTCTGCTTCCCTAAATTTGAGGTGATGGAATTGCTCAATCCTAGCAATTACTTTGGATTTTTCCAAGCAAATGTGGTGTTTAGTATTTTCGTGCATGTTCTGCCTGAGCTTAGAACCTAGTCTTACAATGCATAATATCAGCATCATGTTCTTGAATCCTCCTATTTATAGAACGACTAGTTTTTTCAGTGGTTGTTTTAAATCAACACACTCATCCTTATCCTCCTTCTCTTGATGATGAATTAAGTTAAGTAGTTCAAAAGTCGGCTCTTGAAATGTGATTTTCCAGAAAATTATTTGAAAAATAAATCTATCATATATTATTCCTGAATGAAAGGGTTATTGCTGAAAAAGTTCGACTATATAAACGAACACGGCTTAAAGTTTCAAAAAAATTGTCTGATCTTTCATTTTTAAAACGTTGTAGATATGCATATGTCATTTCCTATTTCGCTAGAATCAATCATCATCTTAATTCATCCAAGAATAATCTCATTTCTGTAAAACCAAGCTTAGCTCTTTTACGATATGAAATTCATGAGGTGAGAAGAAATTTGGATCTTCTTTCTACAGGACCGTTTCTCTCCACCTTGAATTATCTTGCATCGTTTCTGGTTCTCTGTGGATTAGGATTGATGTGTGCTCAGCATTGAAGGCAGAACGTTTGGAGGAGGCTGCGAAGAAAAGACAATCAAGGAAATTTGATAGATGTGTTAAACAGGGTTCCTATCTCGATGGATTGTGTTCCTCTTCGTTTAAAGGTTCCAGAAGCCAAATTAGCCGGGAGCAAGTTTCGGCCCTTGGTGAATGGATTAGCTCCCAGACGAATAGGCGAAGCTTGATATCGCGATATGATTCCTCATTTGATAACCTGTTGCCTGTTTTCGTCGGAGTTAGTAAGGATTCCCCTAAAGGCTCAGTCGATTCGGCTGAGAATTCGTATTCGGTTAGTTGGAGAAGTTCTGAATCGGCGAATTCTTCCCAGGTGATGCGACGTCGTTGGTTATGGAGAGGTATTAACACTCTGTCAAGTCGGACTCCAGACCGATCATTCCGTCGGGATTTTGGGTTCATGTTGCTGATGACTGAGAAAATTCTGGTTGTTGAGTCAGGGATGGGCCTAGTGCGGGCTCACTGCATTCTAATGATCGAGAGGGTTTCAATTATTTGGGTCAACAATGGTCATTCACGATTTTACTCAAATTTCTGCGGGTTGGCTTCATAGGACAATCAAGGGTTTCTGGACGGGGCAGATTTGGATCACTCCCTGATTATCTCTTCCGTTGTTTGACGCTCCCAATTTCCACAACCGTGCATGTTCTAGGAAACCATCCTCTCCGTCGAACCTGTCAGGGTACTCTTTTGACGGCTTGGGGGTTGACTCGTTTTCTTATTTCGAGTCTGGTCCCGGTTCCTCTTCCCCTCTTCTTTCCCGAGTTCCTCTTCTCATTTACTAATTTCGGCTTCCCCTTCGATCGCCCGTTGCACAATCCTTATTGAAAGGTATAATTCCAGTGGTAATGGTAATTCCATTATCGATGGGTTTAATTTTCAATCTAATTGTTGTTTTAATAATAATAATAATAAGTTTTTTTATTTCTCTTTTCTATTAATAATAGGGTTATTGATCTTTCTAAATTTTATTTTCATTTTTAGAGTTTTTCTCTTTTAGAAAAAGGTCTCAATTTCACTCTTGCTCTGAGAAAAATCCTCGTAGAGGATATTATTTGTAACATAGAATATGGTATTAAGGATATTCTATCTAACAATTTGAAGGATTTCATTTGGCAGGAATGTGTAGTGGTTCTTAAGAAAGGGAGACCCCCTAGAAGCAATATCAGAGTTTAAGGCCCTTAAGTCCCTTAATCAAAACCTTGATATTGTTGTTCTTAAGGTAGATAAAGGTGACGTTGTTGTAATCATGAATCAAGATGATTATAAAAGGAAGATGTGAGACCATTTGCATAATAGCGGAAGTTACAGGAAGCTTTCAAAAAACCCCATTAATAAGGTTTCTTAAAATGTATCGATTGCTATTAAATCTAGTCCAACGATGGGTTCCATTAGCCATAAGCTTATTGAAAGCAACCCTATTAATCTTAGGATTTATGGGCTTCCCAAGATTCATAAAGATGGGGTTCCCCTCAAACCCATTGTTAACATTGTTGGTGGGCCCACTTATCTCCTAGAGAATTATTTAGCTCGTAAGCTTAGACCTTTGGTTGGTCATTCTAATTCTTTTGTGAAGGATTCTTCCTCCTTTGTCAATGAGTTAAAGAACTTGAGTTATGATTCGAATGATACTCTTGTTAGCTTTGATGTCGTCTCGATGTATACCAATATCCCTATCAATGAAGTGGTTGATGTGATCAATCACATCACTAATCCGAACACTTCTAAGTTGGTTGAAATCTGTCTTACCTCGGCCTTTTTTTGCTTTGACGAGGAGTTAATATATGAACAGAATTGTGATGTTGCCATGAGTTCTCCTCTCTCCCCGATGGTTGCAAATATTTGTATGCAAGATTTTGAATCGAAATATTTGGCTATATCTCCTTTCAAGCCTAAGATATGGAAGTGGTTTTTGGATGACACCTTCATAAAGTGGTCTCATGGTCATCAAAAGTTGGATTCTTTTCACCAACACTTGAATGATCAATCTAGCTCCATTAAGTTCACTATGGAAATTGAGATTGATGGTAGCCTTCCTTTTCTAGATGTGCTCATCTCGAGGAATGATGATGGCTCTTTCTCGCAGTGTCAGAAGAAGACTTACACGGAGCAGTATCTTCACATTAGCTCTCATCATTTTCCATCTCAAAAGGTTGGGGTTCTCAACACCTTGGCCACTAGATATCGTAGGGTTTCGGATGTTGAGCACTTGGAAGGTGAGAAAGCCCATCTTCTTAGAGTCTTTGAGAATAATGACTATAGTAAGCGTCAATATCTTAGATCGTTTAACACTATTCGTGGTTCCCTCCGATTGGTTAAAGACCCTTTGGACCCCAAGTGCATGAAAGACGTCAATTTGATTCCTTGCTCCTATGTGATTCCCTACATTAGAGAAACTGATCATTCTATAAACAAGAGGATTCAAGAACATGTTGCCGATATTAGGAATTGTAGGACTCAGTCCTCAACTCTTGCAGAACATGATGGGAAGACGAAACACCACTTTTTCTTGGAACAATCCAAGGTCATTGCTAGGGTTGAGCAATTTCATCACCACAAATCTAGAGAGGCGATCGAAATTGAAAAAATGTCTCATACGCTGAATAAGGATGTAGTTTTGTGTCTCTTTTATTTGATTTCCTTTTTTTTTTTGGGTTTAATTTATTTTTATATTTTTATATGTATTTATTTTATTATTTATTTAAGGTCTCTTTTGCTTATTAAATTGATTGGTATTTGTTTTTAGTTAGTTATTATTGTTTTATGATTTTTATTAATTTTATTTTTTTGAATTGTTAGTTTATTTTAGTTTTTACTTTTGAAGTATTTTTTGTTTGTTTGTTTGTTATGATTAATATTAATTTATAAAATTGGTAAAATATGTAATTACTATTATTTGTTTGGTGTGTTTATTATCTTTTGTTTGATAGGAATTATATTATTTATTGGTTATATCTATTTTTTGTTTTTATTTTAACTTTTTTTTCTCTCTTTTCTCTTATTTTTAAATAGATTTTGTTGACTTTAATTATAATATTTTATTAGATTAATATTTTCCTAAAATTTAATTATATTATTTTAGGATTATTTTTGCATATCTCTACAATATATATATATATATATATATATATATATATATATATATAGTTTTGGATCAGCACAATTATCCTTCTTCGTGATGATAAACTACACCAAATAATTTGAAAATGTAAACTATTGAAATTATAATATGATTTTCTAGAAAATTATTATTTTTCTATTCAGAAAATTTTTGTCTTTTATTTTTACACATCTCTTCATACTAATATAATAAACCGAACTCAATTATTAATAAATAATTATATAATTTTAATAATAAATATTATGAATAATAATTTGATTGATAAATGTGAAGTTCAATTTCATTAAATTGTTAACTCAATAAATCAACTTCGAATCCATAATATCCTTTCTAAAAATACTACACAACATCCACCTTTCGCAAATTCATCATATCATACAAAAAACGAAAAGAAAAAGCCTGTTAGCATAAAATGGATGATGATCATCCCACAGAGAGCGTCCACGCCCTTAACCTCCCAAAATGTGAACACAACAATTAATTATCTTTGCTCATCAATAGGTCATCAGTGTACTGTTTAACCCATTTTGTGATGATCTCCACCTCTTTCCACCGCTGTTCTCTCAGCCAATCCGGATCTTCCTGAGATGAAAACTTCAGGTCTTGGCAATGGGTTCCTACTGTATATAAAAATCACAAAATTATAACATCGGAGTACATTACAGTTAGTTTAATATAGTTTATCATTAACTTAATTATTTGTGGAAGATTTATTTTCGATATTATTTTGTGGAATTTAATTAAGTAAGTCATTTATTTATGATCATTTCTATGAGAAGTAGTCTTAACTGATTAATTTTTCATGATTCTTCATTTTTTGGACTATTTAAAAAATTATAAAAAATTAATCATTTCTTTTCATGGAAATCATCATAAACTTACTTAATCTAATTAAATCCCAAAAAATAATATCTAATATAATACACTATTAAAACTCCTCAATATTTAAATTACCTTTATTTATTACCAAATCTATAAACTTTATTTATTACCAGACCTATAAGCTCACATATATACTCTCCATCACACCATAACATGATTCCACAATGATAAAGATTTAATAACTCCTCTAATTATTGATTTTCCAAGAAAACGTAGAGAGATATATAAAAAGAAAGAGTTTTTACCATCCACTGCTATATGGATCTCGCAAGCCGTTGGAAAAGAGTGTGTGTGTGTGTCTTTTGTATTCCCTCTCTCTATCTCACCCCTAATCATACACACTCCCTCTCCATGTCTCTCTTCCTCTCTATCCATCTCTCTCTAGCCCTTCTCTCCCTCTCACTCTCCTTTCCCTCTTCCCTCCCACTCTCCTCTCTCCTTCATTTTCTCTCAATCTCTCCCTTATCACTCCCTTTCTCTGTCTCTCCACCTTTCTCCGTTCGTATCTTTCTTCTTCCCTCCCTCTCTCTCTCCCTGCAACTCCATCTCTCTCTCCCACCCTCTCTCTCTCTCTCCCCTTCTCTCTATTAAGTCCTCTCTCTCTTCCTTCCTCTCTCTTTCATTGTCTCCCACCTCCCTCTGTTTCAACCCTCTCTCTCTCTCTCTCTCTCTCTATGCCCTCCATCTTTGTGTCTCCCTCTCTCTCTTACCCTTCTCTCCTTATCTCTCTCCTCTCCCCTTCTCTCCCTTCCCTCATCTCTCCCTCATTCTCTCCCCATCTCTCCCTTGTCACTCCCTCTCTTTCTCTCCCCCCATCACTCTCTCTCTTTCTCTCTCTTTGGCTCTTTTCCATCCAAATTTGTCACTATCTCCCTCCCTCTATCTATCCCCCCCTCACCTTCTATCTCTTAAATTTTATTCCATGATATTGTGTTTAAGAAAACATCTAAATTAAAAAAACTCAATTGTTTGTAAAATTTTAAACCTATATTTTGGATCAATCATGTCAAAGAAAATACAATAATAAAAAAGTTACAACAATCATGCATTATCTTTCCTCTATTATTGTTAGTCAATTTGTTTTCTCTCATTGCTTGGATCCTTAGTTAATATGGATCTATGATGGTTCTTAATAATATTATTCATATTATAAAAATTTCACACACATATGTGTGTGTGTAAGTATTCTCAATTTTAATTTGATTGAAACCTTGATTTAATTTCTATGAGAATATTTTTAGTAGTCATCAGGATAGAGGGTTTAGATATATCTCAAAAATAATGATAATATTTTTCCTTTTAGATTTAATTAAAAAATATATTATAAAATAAAATTAAAGTAAAATATTTATAAAATATTTTGATTGTGAAATAAGTTATGTGTTTTGAGCATATGGTATTGATAATCCATTGTATTGTAACAAATCCTATTTACGTCTTAATAAAATCCACGATAAAGTGCGGGTCAATATCCATAGTTCAGAAGTGTGTCATATTATTATAAAATATTTTGATGGTGAAATAAGTTATGGTTTTTGGGCATGTGGTATCCATAAGCCATGGTGTTGGCCCATGGTATGGTAACAAATCCTATTCAAAAGTTAATAACAAAATAAAAAGTTAATAAATTGACTTTAACTTTATCTTTTTATTATTAATTGAGCCAACATTTAAATGTTTTATATTACTTTTAACTTTTTATTTATGTGACTTTAACTTTTTTTTTTAATTACTTTTAATGTTTTTTTAAAGCCTATATATAAATGTTAAATGCTAAACATTTATGCTTACACATTGATATTAGATTAAATTTTTTAAATGTTAAATATTAAACATTTAATGAGTGTTTAGATTTTTATATTAAAATAAATGCATGTTTGATTATCTTAGGAGTTTATATTATTGTATACTAAAGTTTTAAAAATTGTATGGGAAAGTCTGAAACAAGATAAAAATAAAACAGATTATAAATATTTCATCAAAATAAAAAAGAATATAAACATTTACTAATTAGTTATATAGAAAGCCACACAACATAGGGAATATGATGGAAAGAATAAATTATACTTAAAATTTGGGTTGTAAGTCACAATAAAACAAATGGCAAACCCAAGTGCAATTAAGAATATGATGGGAGGAACAAATATACTTAGAATATGAGTTTAAGTCACAACAAGGAAATGGCCATCCCAAGTGCAATTCTTTCAAAATAGTCTTTTAAGTGTATTAGGTATAGCTTATGTATCATGGTTTCTCTTTTACAATTAAATTTATTTATTTGCATAAGAATTTTAAAGTGATATAACACCTTCACTTCTCAATACAATCCTTTTTAAAGTAAAATTAATTAAATAAAAGAGTAATCTAAACAATGAAAATTAATAATAAAAAATATAATAGGCATAAGTTGATCCAATTGTTGTGTAACAAAATTTTTCATGTATAAGGTCATACTTAGAAAATGTTACCCATAATTTATTTTAAATGTTGCTTATCAAAAGTTTTCACGCTTAGGGTTATACTTTACTAAGTGATAAGGGTTGGTGTCTCATTTCTCCATTAAGATAACATATATCAATTATACTTCATTTGTATCATTATAAGATCAATGGGCTTATTAATTATAAATATGTTTAGGTAAAATTTTTATTATGAATAATTATTTCTTTGTCGTTACCTTAAAATTATTCCAAGGTTCATCAAGTTCTTCAATTTTCCAATCATAATTCAATTCTACATGTCAATCCAACAAATTGGTTTAATGCTTCAATCCTATACTTTACTATGATTCTTTAGGTATCATAAAATCCAATAAATCAATTGTACACCCCAATCCAATAAATGGTTTTAATGTTTCTAGTCAATATTTTACTATGATTCTTTAGGTATCATAGAGTCCAACTGCTTAATAAGATAAAGCTCTTTATTAATATATATATATATATATATATATATATATATATATATATATATATATATATATATATATATATATAATGAAAATTGAAGTGATTATACAACTATGTTTAAGTTTTAACTTCAATTAAAATTCTTACATGACTCATTAAAGGGAAGTGATAATGCAACTATGTTTAAATTTTAGCTTCAATTAAAATTCTTACATGCAATGAATCATATTAAAGGGAAATCAAATTATTCAGGATGCAATTTGTCATTGCTTTTAACTTTTTAGATATTGTTTGTGCATTAGATAAATAGCTTTATAAGTATGATCTACATTCATCATGTTTGAGAAGTACAACTTCGTAATATGACTATGTCATGGCCATTTCTTGAAAAATAATAACTGAGTGATCATTCATTTCATATGTGCTTATATTTAAATACCAAATTATTATCATAAATATTTGTTGTGTCTACTTGTATATATTTCTTACTAAATATGACATAGATATAAATAACTTGTCATTGTTTATTTACATCTATCCATACATATCCATGTGTTTAAAAATTAATCAATCTTGAAAAAACAAATTTGACACTTCAGTTCAACTCTTATTATTTCATTTGCTAGCAAAATGACTTCATATTCAATTTAGTTAGTATATATAAAATAACTAGAAATTGCACCATCACCAGATGTTGCAAAGGAAACGCCATAAGATTCTTAAAGAGATCCAATAGTTGATAAGCAAGATATCTGTAGTGATTTTGGTCAATTTTAGTAAAGGCATGAAAAGATTGTGCCTGTCCCAATTTTTATTTTGATAATAAGATATTCGAATCTAGTTTTTAAAAATATTCTTCCACAACTCGCAGTCGGAACCATATAATTCCACACACTTCTATTGGTGGTTGTTCATTCATTTAAAGCACACCATTCACCATTTATAACTTTAGATGTAATTAAATCTATAATGTGTTTCTGTCCAGCCAAGAAAATTCAAAACAGAGGTTATGGTCCCAAACAGTAGAGCAACCACTGTAGTGAAGAAAAACTGCACAACATTATAGTGTGGATTCCTCCAATATGACCAATGTTGCTTCCAAAGGCATGCCAAACACTGAACCTTGAAGGATTGTGCATACTGTGTTGGAAAACTCAGATCCTGCGAGCCAGGAGTAGGGGTGCTTAGCTATTGAACAAGGGATTGATTCCATCTGAAAGCAAAACAATGTAACAATCAAATAAGGATTTATGTCTGTATTAACAATGAATGTGGATGTGGTGCCTTCATTGTCATTGTCATTGAGCATAGTTGCTATTATCATTTTTGGTGGGACGGTGGCAAGGGTACCAACAATAAGGCAGAAACCATTGCTTTATGAGGTGTAATTTTCATTGCAAATTCCAAACGCTCCATAGATTGAAACAAGAGGCTCTACTTTTCATCCTCCACTATTGTCATATTGGATGAAGGGCATCCACTTATTGGAAAATTTCTTTTTACACATCACTTACCAACACATCTACACGGAGCAGAAAAACATTGTTGACAGGCTTTTGAAAGAAGAATAACAGCATCACCTGGAGTCATTCACTATGCAATATACAAGCATGCTATCGGGACTTTTTCTGGCAGTATACATATTTCCCTCTAAATGTTCTTAATGTCATAGACTAGTATTTGATTATATACAGATCCTGCATTATTTTCACAAATTTAATCTTTTTCTTTTCGTCATTGTTGCACAGTTGCACAGAATCATGGCATTGGTGTTGCTTTTGGGCATCTTGGCTACAATATGTCGTCTGTAAAAGAATCAATTCAATTGATCCAAAAATTCAAGGATGGCAATGTTAAATTCTATGGTGCTAATCCAGAAATACTGAGGGCATTGGCCAACACCGGTCTTAATGTGCTTGTGAGTGTTATGAATGACGAGCTTGCCAGTGTCTCGGCCGGCCACAGCCGCAGACCAATGGGTCAGTAAAAATATTGTGTCCTTTCCTGCAACAAAGATCAACATAGTCCTGGCGGGGAATGAGGTTTTGACAGAATATTCCAACAAACATGCCTGGTACCAACTAGTACATGCTATGTAGAAAATCTAGCAAGCTCTGGTGAAATATAAGCTGGGTCATATCAAGGTGGGAACCCCATTGGCTATGGATATGCTAGCCCCTTCATTTCGTATAAAATAATTTCCTCCATCATCTGCTGCTTTTAGGGATGATATTGCACAAACTGTCATGAAACCAATGCTTGAGTTTCTGAGCAAAACAAAGTCCTACTTTTTTATGGATGTGTATCCTTACTTTCCTTATTTATTTGATCTTAAACAAGTACCTTTGGAATATGCAAATTTTGGGCAACATAAACTAAAGTTCACCGACCCCAACGGCCTTGTGTATAACAATTTTCTAGTCCAGCAGCTTGATGTAGCTGTAGCTGCAATGAGAAAACTCATGATAATGTTAAGTTGGCCATAGCTGAAACTGGTTGGCCCAATACCGGTGACCTTAGTCAGTTGGGTGCCAACATCAATTATGCAACCCTTTATAACCGAAGGATTATCAGGAGAATTCTTGCAAACCCTCCCATAAAATCAAATTACTCTAAGAGATTAGAGGAATAATAGTCACATCAAACAGCAGTACAAAGGGCCTATTAAAAAGAAGTGGTCAAGCAACAACTATGATCTATCATGATGCCAGAAGTACATAAACAAATTCCTAAAACCTTGAACTGTATTGGGAATATATGTAGATCACCAGATAATGCAAACATATTTTAGCAATCTAAATACTGAAATGGGAAAATGGATAAATCCCTAACTCTGCAGCTTGAGGTGTGTGATCAATCTGGCAGTAGCTAGTGCAGCTCTAGGTGTGTGATCAATGTGGCAGTAGCTAGGAGCAAATGCCAAACTCATCCATTCATCGTTTATTTTCAATACCAGTTTCTTTACAAGTCATATTAATGAAAGAATGGAAGAAAAATTACTGATTCTATTGAAATGGGTATGAACCTCAGAGATAAACTGTTGCATCAACAATCCTCCAATGGCCTTCTACAATAAGTATGAGACTCAAGCCACCTCAACCAAGAACCTCATTCATTTAGCCCAATGTAAGTGCCAATAAAATTCAAACCTGAAAGTTGAAGTTTGATAAAACTTGTGACATAGGCTTCAGGTACATAGTTTTAAATTTTAAATGCAACTTGCCATGGTGGGAGGGTGGTTTTGGCCACCCCAAGATTGCAAAAACCCTATAAACAATTCATTTGGGTTTCTCTTGATACTCCTCTCTTGTAAATGCATTCATCTTTGCAATTATAATAAGTGAATCACCCCATGGCCCAAAGCTTCACTTTCATCCACATCAGATGAAGAGAACCCGCTCACTACCTTAATCGTGTCACAGCTACATTGTAAAAATCCGACGAACATGCCATCTACAACCAAGGCACATTGCGTAATTGATAAAACTTGTTGGCAAATAAGTCAACATTCCACCAAGTGTCTACAAACAAAGAGCACAAAAGCATGGGTGTGGAAGCACCCCCAAAAATCCAAGGGGAACCAGGAATGTCAGGGTTGTCATATCTGAATATATAAAATTAAAAACAATAATTATAAAATCCCAATAATAATAATTTATCCCATGCGAATTCATCAGTGTATGGTGTAAATAGTAAACAGTGAAAATAGTAATAAACAAATTTGTAAATGTTACAAACATGATTTAAATTCAAATTCAGATTTAGTAATGAAATACAATGATTCATAAATCAAGTCACATGCTTTATTGATAAAACTAGTTGCAATTACCTTTCACCAGTGGCTGATTTAGCTGATTCTCCACTCCAATGAATGTGCTTCACATAATTTTTGAATCATAAGTTCTCTGGTTGTTTGTTTTTAAGTCTACATTCTGTCAACAAAAATAATAATTTCACGATGCAAACTATGTATAATTTCATAGTGGCTGATTTACCTGATTCTCCACTCCAATGAATGTGCTTCAGTTGGGTGCCAACATCAATTATGCAGTCCTTTATAACCGGAGGATTATCAGGAGAATGCTTGCAAACCCTCCCATAAAATCAAAGTACTCTAAGAGATTAAAGGAATAATAGTCACATCAAACTGCAGTACAAAGGGCCTATTAAAACAAAGTGGTCAAGCAGCAACTGCGATCTATCATGATGCCAGAAGTACATAAGAAAATTCCTAAAAACTTGAATTGTATTGGGAATATATGTAGATCACCAGATAATGCAAACATATTTTAGCAATCTAAATACTGAAATGGGCAGATGGATAAATCCCTAACTCTGCAGCTCAAGGTGTGTGATCAATGAGGCAGTAGCTAGGAGCAAATGCCAAACTCATCCATTCATCATTTGTTTTCAATACCAGTTTCTTTGCAAGTCATATTAATGAAAGAATGGAAGAATGCATCAAAAATTCTCCAATGGCCTTCTACAACAAGTATGAGACTCAAGCCACCTCAACCAAGAACCTCATTCATTTAGCCCAATATAAGTGCCAATAAAATTCAAACCTGAAAGTTGAAGTTTGATAAAACTTGTGACATAGGCTCCAGGTACATAGTTTTAACTTTTAAATGCAACTTGCCATGGTAGGAGGGTGGTTTTGGCCACCCAAAGATTGCAAAAACCCTATAAACAATTCATTTGGGTTTCTCTTGATACTCCTCTCTTGTAAATGCATTCATCTTTGCAATTATAATAAGTGAATCAACCCATGGCCCAAAGCGTCACTTTCATCCACATCAGTCACTACCTTAATTGTGTCACAGCTACATTGTAAAACTCCGACGAACATGCCATCTACAACCAAGGCACATTGCTTAATTAATACAACTTGTTGGCAAATAAGTCAACATTCCACCAAGTGTCTACAAACAGAGAGCACAAAAGCATGGGTGTGGAAGCACCCCCAAAAATCTAAGGGGAACCAGGAATGTCAGGGTTCTCATATATGAATATATAAAATTAAAAATAATAATGATAAAATCCCAATAATAACAATTTATCCCATGCCAATTCATCAGTGTATGGTGTAAGTAGTAAATAGTGAAAATAGTAATAACCAAATTTGTAAATGTTACAAACACGATTTAAATTCAAATTCAGATTTAGTAATGAAATACAATGATTCATAAATCAAGTCACATGCTTTATTGATAAAACTAGTTTCCAAATAAGTCAACATTCCAACGAGTTTCTGGGAAAAGAGATCATAGAAGCAGGAAGCGTGTGGAAGAAAGTGTTGATGACTTGCAGTTCATATGAATGGGCTTATGAAGTGTTGATGGCTGTTCGGTCCCAAGAATATAGTCTCTACACTCCTAAATCCACTCCAATAAATGTGCTTCACATAATTAAGAATGGGAAAAAAGGTATTATGAAAAAACAAATTCGAGCAATTACCTTTCACCAGTGGCTGATTTACCTGATTCTGCACTCCAATGAATGTGCTTCACATAATTTTTGAATCATAAGTTCTCTCGTTGTCAGTTTTTAAGTCTACATGCTGTCAACAAAATAAAAAATTCACCATGCAAATTATGTATAATTTGACAATGCAAACCATAAGAAGAAAACGAAAATGAAAAGAAAAATTGATCAATCAAACATATCATGCCAAATGTAACTAAAAAATCAATAAAGAAAAACTAGTATAACCACATGAATATGATTGATATAGACCAATAAACTAATTTCAAGAATAAGTAATATTATGTGATTTGAAAAATCAAATTGATATAACCAAATATTACTTGCATTTCAAAGATGGATAATTCCAGGAAATATATAAAACTGCAAACCACGTATACACAGAATTATTTAGCCCTGCAAACCCTAAAAATTGAAAATGAAAAGAAAGATTAGTCAAACACACCAGGTACAACCAAAACTAAAAATGAGAAAACAAATAAAGGAAATGGAGTCTTGTGAAAAGATTACAAGCATGCATGGCCATGCAACTGAGCAAACAAATATCGGCAACTGAGCCGAACCAAGCCAACAACATCCAACCAAACAAATAACCCTGCAACACATCAAGCAAAATAAGTCGAGTGAATGCAAAATGAAAAGAAATTTCTAGCTTGTTAAATCTCTGAAATTTTTTTATATAGCTGAAGTAACACATCTCCTTTTAAAGACCTTAAAACCTTGTATTTAGCTTTTGCGTTTAAAAATCCATGACATATTGCGTTTGAAATCCATGACATTTCAAGTTGGGTTTACTGATGTTATTGAAATGGGTATGAACCTCAGGGATAAACTGTTGCATCAACAATTATCCAATGGCCTTCTACAGCAAGTATGAGACTCAAGCCACCTCAACGAAGAACCTCATTCATTTAGCCCAATGTAAATGTCAATAAAATTTCGGGGTTCTATGCCCGTTTAAGTGGAATGACAGCATTCCCATCTTTAAAAATATAAAATTAAAAACAATAATGATAAAGTCCCAACAATAACAATTCATCTCATGTAAATTCATCATTGTGCAATGTAAATAGTAAATAATCAAATAGTAATAATCAAATTTTTAAATGTTACATATATAATTTAAATTCAGATTCCATAATGAAATACAATGATTCATAAATGAAACAAAAATAGTATAATGTTAATACATTGATTTAAATTCATCATTTTAAAATGTAATAAGTACTAAGAAAAATAGTAGACATAGAAGTCTGAAATAGTTTATGTTCCACCAAGTTTCTGGGATGAAGGACTGTAGGCGTGGGGAGAAGCACAAGTGGACATGGTGAAATATTTCCCTAGGCATCCCCTTCCCGGGAGCATGGAAAACATGGGAGGTGTGTCTCTGTGGAAAAGCAGTATATTGAAATTACTCAAAGAGTGACAAGTCAGAACATAGTAAAGAGTGACAAGTGATAGACTCAAAAATTTAGAGTCAAGATTCAAAAGTTAATACTGAAAATTAACAATTGGCAATGAACATTGAAAATAAAATGAAAATCTAAGAGATAAAATGAATAAAAGTGAAATCAAGGCATAATTTTTTTATTGAGACACGCTAAAATGCTGTGTTGAACAAGCAGAGAATAAGAAACTTGAGGAAAAAATTCGAGGTGAGAAATCAAGGCAGAATTTTTTTATTGAGACAGGCTGAAATGTTGTGTTGAACAAGCAGAGAATAAGAAACTTGAGGACAAAATTCGATGTGATTAGTTGCAGCTCCAAATGGTTACTTACTTCTAACCAAAGGGTTCATCATTACTCGCTATAACTGAAAATTGCAATTTACAAGGGGAAAAGCCAACGGGGCTTTCCTGGGTTCGATATTCAAAGCACTCTTCTGATTTTTTACTTTGCCATTGTTTTAGTTGTGCTGTTGCTCCTAGAGATAGCCTTGAGTTGCCAAAGACCAGTGCCTATGACATCTTAAATATTAGGGAGTATAAAGTATATCTCAGGCTCATTATCAGCTTAGGACTCTCTACCTTTTCAACTTGTGCAAAGCATCATCATATGGATGGGACGAACTACGCCTTGATTGTGGCCTATACAGCTCTTGTAAAGACGAAGAATATTCAATACATATATACTCCAGACAACTTAGAGACAACTTTCATAATAGAGGGCCAGTTTCTCAAGGACATATTGGTATTTTAAACAGAAAAATATTTGGTGCGCAGAAAGTGAAAGGGGAGTATTAATTACCAATGAAATGGTGCTCGGAAAACATATTTCAACATAATATGGGCTTAGGAACTAAGAATCCATACATATCAATCAGTTCAGTAAGAGTAACATTCCACGATGTTTAATACAGAGGAAACATGAAAGATGTGTTAAGCGGAATGACATATCGTGCATGAGCCATATTTAAGGCAACAAAAACAAGTAAAGCATGAGTATCAAACAACGATAAATTCATACCCGAGCTGGCAAGTTACTCGCATTCCAAGACACGATAAAAGGAAATTGAAAACAGGGGAGAGAATAATGATACAATATCACAAAGAAAGAGTCACGAACTATATAGCGTTAAGACTGGAATCCTCATATATAACTAGAGCTTCTCTTCGTGGAAACCCCACGGGCTCTGTGTATTTGCATTTATGAATCCACGACAAGCATACAAAAACATTTACACTGCCAGTTTCTTCAGGAAATCTGGAACCCGTTTTTCTCATTCGATCTTCCTTATATAGACCTCTTCCTATCTCAACGAGAAGATATTTTTTGGGAAAATATCTTCTTCGCATGACCAAAATATGTTAAAGGTCCTTATCAGAACAACAAACTTATCATGAGGAATAAGGCCTCTCATCATGGATAGTCAGGCACTTGGCCGTTTTTAAAATAGGAATTTAAACAAAAGTTTGGTAACAGTAAAATGCTGGAGTGGAGCAAGCGGCCCACTTGAAACTTAAAAGTAACTAATTCAGTAAAAAGTAAATGGGCCGCTAAGGCTGAATCATGAAATGACATGATTTCATTGGTGTGGAAGGGTCAAGGCCGTTGCTGATGCTGATGGTGGGATGTTCACTGATGAGCTGGCGATCTGGATGGCGAACTGAGCGCATCTTTGCCGGCTGCTCGATGAAGTAAAAGAATCGGATAGAAACTCTTCTTAGGGACATAGCATGAAAATGAAAGCTTTTAAATAATTTTTCCTTTTCTGAAAGGAAATCCCATTAGGGTTAAACTTGGAGGGCATAGTTCTCTTGTGCATTGTACTCTCTGTTTTCCAATTTTGAATTTGAATTTAAAATTTTTCGTGCCAGACACTGAATTCATAGGTCTTCGACTGATACTATTTGCTTCATCATTGATGTCTTCATCCGCAAAAATCTGCTCCTTGAATGATTTTGAAGGGTTTGTTGGATTTTGAACCCTATTTCTTCCATGGATGTCATTTCGTGGCAGCTCCCGGGGCTTTTCTTCATAATTGCAGCTTCTGTAGAGTAGCCCTTCGATGTGCTCTGCTACTGTAGTCCAGGATGTATATTATGACAATTTTCCATCGCTAAAACCCTGCAAAATCCACAAACTTGTTAAGAAAACCATGCATGGGGAAGTGGAAGTGGTGGGGAATAATGAAGAATGACAACACTGCATGGTGGACCGGTGGAAAAAGTAAGGCGGTGGTAGAAAATATAGTGTAACAGTGTTTTCTGCGTAAAAATAGTGAAAAAGGAAATGGTACGGTGTATGATAGGGTTTGGTGGGGAAATGCATCGTGGGCCGTTCGATCGTGGTATAGTGGTGGGGATCGACGGTGGGGGATGGTCCATGGAATAACTTATGCACATGACGGAATACATATGAAACATGGAAATTTTAACGTAAAATGTGAAACCTTCATACTTTGGAGGGAATGCAAAGGAAACACATGAAATGCAACGAAAATGCGCATGAGGGGTACGGGAATGAACGTACGAGGTGGGACCCAAAATGGAAAGCGTGGATCGCAAAGGTGGAAAGTGCGATGGCGGAAAGTGGCACCAACAGAAAACTGCGCTTTGCGCTTTTGCGATGGGGCGGATCTGCGATGGGTGCAATTTGCGATGATCGCAAATCGCGAAGGTGGAAAGTGCGATGGATGCGCAAATCGCAAAAACGGAAAGTGCGATGATCGCAAATCGCGAAGGTGGAAAGTGCGATGGATGCGCAAATCGCAAAAACGGAAAGTGCGATTGGGGGGGGGGAATGCGATCACGCGATCGCATCGCAAATATTTGCGATGGTTCAAACCAACGAATAGTTGAAAATGCGATTTGCGATCTGCGATGGTTGCGATTTGCGCCTTTAATGATATCATTGTCCCTTTTTTCTCTATGCCTTCATTTTTCGTATTTCTCTTGCCTTATTTCTTTATGTTTAGTCCCTCGTCTTTCCTTCTCAGCCATCCGTTTGAATGCTTCACTATCTACCATAGCGTTTTGATGCAAGGCTTTCTCAAACCCACAATAAAAGTGACTAATGTTAATTAAGGATCAATATTGGCTCCACCTGGGGGCAGCACGTTCATCCTTGAGCGTGTCGAGAACTACGCAGACCACCTGTTTGTCTTCTTTGAATGCCCTCTTCCTCCTACACTTTTGATTTCCTCCTTCATCAATCAACATGATCCGTACATTATTCAATTCGAAAACAAAAACAACAATTAATGTACATTATGATACAATCAGGCTTTCTTGGCCTGACTCAGAACTGAAAGTAGGGTTTGAGGAATTGACCATTTACAGGGGCATCAAGCAGATCGCCCTGTAAATTTTCTAGCCTAAAATTATTGTTGCCACCTTCTTCTGCAATTTTGAAAGGGCCGAACCAGAGAGGGTCGAACTTACCATGCTTGCCTTTATCATCCCTTCGAATGTCCCACCTGAGCACTAGATCCCCTACCTGCAAATTTCTGTCTTTAGCACGTTGATCGAATAGCTCTTTCATCTTCTCCTGGTACTCTACTAGCTTTTGGTTTACCTGATTGCGAGTTTCTTCGAGCTCTACCAGCTGATTAATTCTCCTGGTAACATCATCAGGTTCCTCCTGGCTCTCCTGCATGAATTGAGCCATTGGCAAGGCTAGCTGTATAGGGAAGACAGCTGCTCGTCCATATACCAACTCGTATGGAGATTTCCCAGTCGCTCTTTTGCTGGTAATTCTGTTTGCCCACAGAGCGAACTTCAGCTGAGAATCCCAATTCTTCTGGTTCTCGTTGATAGTCTTCTTTAGTGCTCGGACCAGAGTTTTGTTTAAGGACTCTGCGAGGCCATTTCCTTGGGGGTAGTAAGCTGTAGAGTGACCCAATGAAATATTATATTGCTGGCAGAAATTCACAAATTTTGTAGATTTGAAAGCTTGCGCATTGTCAGTGATTATTTTAGCGGGGCAGCCAAACCTGGATATAATATTCTCTTCCATAAATTTCATTATAACTGTGTCTGTAGCATTTCTTGCAGGTATGGCTTCTACCCATTTCGTGAAATAATCCGTGGTAGTCAGGATCCATCTATGCTGGCCGCTTGAGGGTGGGTGAATTTCGCCTATAAAATCAATTCCCCACTGTTTGAAGGGTTCGTCCACATGGACGGGAATCAAAGGCAGAGCTGCGAGTTTCTGTTTTTCTGCAAATTTCTGGCATTTATCACATGCCCTGACCCAAGTGAAGACATCTCCAAACAATTTTGGCCAGTAGAAACCAGCCTTCAGGATCTTGTGAGCAGTAGCCCTCCAACTGTAATGGCCCCCACATATACCTTCGTGGAACTCTGCTATAATACTTCCCACCTCTTCCTCGGTCAGACATAAGAGCAGGATTCCTGAGGGATCTCTCCAGTACAGCCGGCCGTTTGCAACCATATACTTCTCACAGCTAGGTGGACAGCTTAGTGTTAGGAGGTACTCCACTATTTCCTTGTACCACTGGCTGGTGAGGTATTTCATCTGTATCTTCTGGGAGGCTATCTCCACTCCCTGTGGTTTTTCTTTTTCCTCAGAATCTTCGTTTGCTGTCATAGACAGATTGATACCCAAGGCCTGGCAATTTGACTCAAATAGCATCTTGGCTAGACCTTGCCCCTTGATTAATTTGGTAGGACGAATATCTAACTCATATTCCTGTATCTTGGCATCCATTTTCCTCTTTTTCCCTCACTATCCCCTTGGATGAGAATGTCCTTAACAGCTGCTGTAGGAACAAATGCAGTGATATGGGACTGTAAAACATACATTCGGAAAGCCTTGAGGGATTTCACCAGAGCATAGGCTTGCTTCTCCAATATGTTATATTTGAGATCGGCATCATGCAGTACTTGGCTGAAGAATGCAATTGGCTGCTCATAGCCTTCCTCGTTTTTCTGCAACAGAACTCCAGCCACTGTGTGGGATGATGCAAAAGAAAAAATCATAAAAGGTTTGGAATAATCTGGCTCGGCCAATACAGGGGCTTCAGCAAATGCATTTTTTATTCTAGTAAAGGCCTCTCTTGATTCTGATGACCACTTCACTTCATTGTTCTTTTTTAACATGTCGGTGATGTGCCTAACTATCTCAGCATAGTTAGGGATGAACCTCCTCAGAAAGTTTATTCGGCCTAAAAATACTTGAATTTCCTTTTTGTTTCTGGGCAGGGCAATGCCATTTATGACTTCAACTCTTTTAGGGTCTATCTTCACTCCATCTTTGGTTACAATGTGCCCCAAGAGCTTGCCCTCTTCTAGTGCAAACAGGGACTTCTGTGGGTTAAGGGAGAGACCATACTTTCTACACTTCTCAAAGGTTCTGCACAGGTGTTCTATGTGTTCTACATCATTCTTTGAGAATACAGTAATGTCTTCCAGATATACCACAACAAACTGGTCCTGCTCTCCAATAAAAGCAATATCCATGGCCCTCTGAAAAGTGGCCCCTGCGTTGATCAGCCCAAAAGGCATTCTGGCATACATGAACGTTCCCCATGGAGTGGTGAAGGCCGTCTTCTTTTGATCTTCTGGTAATACTGCCACCTGATTGTAGCCCGAGAACCCATCCATCATGGACATTCGGGAAGCTCCAACCACTTTCTGCAAGATATGGTCCATTTTAGGCAGCGGGTAATTATCTTTTAGGGATGCCCTGTTCAGGTTCCTGAAATCAACACACAACCTTATTTCTCCATTCTTCTTTCGCACCGGGACTAAATTGGCCACCCACTCAGAGTATCTCAATGGCACTATAATTTTAGCCTTCAGCAGTTTCTTTATTTCTTTCTCAATAGAAGGCAACAATAGGGGGTTAATCTGTCTGAGTTTTTGCTTAGTGGTTTTGCATCTCCCTTAAGTGGAATCTTATGCTGCATAATGCTGACATCAAAATTTTTTAGGTCTTGATATGACCAGGCAAACACATCTCTGTAGGATTGAAATAGCTTTTGATACAGTTGTTTGTATTCCTCCGGGACCTTCTTGGACAGCTTCACAATTTTTGGATCCTCTTTAGTGCCCAGATTGAGGTCTTCAACCTGGTTTTCTGCCCCAACTTTGTTTCGCTGTAAAGGAACATCATTTTTGTTAAACAACCTCTCTAAAGGCACTAGCCCTCGGGGAATGACATTCCCTTTCAACTGCAGAAATTTGTGGCCAGCTATTCTCTCTTCCAGCTTATCTTCTGGAATGTCTGCAGTCTCTTCCTCACAACTGTCAATCTCCATGTTGGAAAACTCCCCAACAGTTTCTAGGAATCTCTTCACCTGCTCCTCATCTTCAAACACTTGCCAGTGCTTGATGTTATCTGGGATTGAAGGTCGATACCTTACTTCGATTTCATATCTCAGAAGAGGGTTCTGAGGTGGGCGGAAGGTACTAGCAGCCACTTCCAAGGAATCTGCCATCCTGTTCTGTTCTCGGGGCATGAATTGAATGTTGAATGCCAAGAAGGAGTTCTCTACAAGATCCCAAACTTCATTTCTATAGGCCTTTAGCCTAGGATGTTTGGCTTGGCACTGATTTGTCACTTGTCTGACTACCAATTCAGAATCTCCCAGCACCTTTAGATTTTGTATGTTCATACTCGCTGTCTACAGCCCCAATATGAGTGCTTCATATTCAGCCACATTGTTTGTGGCCTCATACTCCAGCTTGAAGGATAAGGGGACCCATTGACCCATAGGTGAAATTAGCAATACTCCAGCCCCATTTCCTTCCCTGGAATTTGCCCCATCAAAATGGAGTGTCCAGATTTCAGATCCATAGTCCTGCACTGATGATTCAGCCTTTATCTAGCAGAATGAGGGCTCATGGGCATATTCTTGATCTTCTTCCAACATCAAACACGAGAAATCCCCCTCTCTGCTGTACACTGGGGAATTAACTGAATCACCTGCCTTAGTGACTGTTTTGACAAATCTGGTTTCTCGATACAATCTCCTCTCTTGGCCACCAAAGACAGGGATAGTGGCATAGGTCAGGTCCAGCTTAATTGATCCTTCGATTCTGGTTCCCCAAGACCTTGACAGTAGCATACCAAAGCGGGCTGGGATGTCAGCCACTACAATATCCATCACCACACTTTTGGCAGGGATCTGAGCCAGATTAACTACCAGATCTTTAATCATGCCCAAACATTTCACTCTTTTGGAATCAAATGAATAGAGGTCTTTATATGGGCGAGTGATTTGGAGTCCCAATTGCTCCATGACAGATAGGGGAATGAGGTTGTGAGATGCTCCTGAGTCTAACATACAATTATGCAACAAAAGATCATGGATCACTAAAGACACATAAAAGGGAGGTGTGGAGGGATCTAATTCTTCAACATGTGGACCGAACACTACCATAGGTCTTTCTTCTTGCAAGTTAAGACTATCTGGAATGTGTGATGCATCAGGAGGAGACATGAAGGAAGTGACCTGTGACTGATAAGCAGGCTATTTCAATAACTCAGACAGAGGAACTGGTATTTTTACTTTTTCAAGCTCTTTTTGTAAACAGAAGACGGATGAAGGCTTATCCACTGACACTTCTTTTTCTTTTGACTCTTTAATTTGAGGGGGAGGCTTAACTTCTTTTACGGTGGGGTTATCATTAGGGGATGCAGCTACTTGTGAAGACGAAGGCATTTGATTATCAGATTGCAGAGATTGGTTAAGGGGCCTCTTACCTTTTTCTGGGGGGTTTTGAGTATTGACCTCCTTCTGTGCAGGTGCTGACTTTTGGGGTGTGTCCTCCTCTTCATCTTGAGTGCGGGTTCTCTTTCTGGAGGACCTGAGGTCATATTTCCTGTTAAACTGAGCCTGCATGAAGTCGACAAACTGCTTGCAGTAGTTGTCGATCTCTGGATCCTCAGTGCTTTCGTCAGTTTTGACTTCTGAGTGAGTTTGTACTTCCTCCTCGCCACTTTCGGGAACAGGACATTGAATGTCATCATGGTCTGAGAAAACAAGACAGGTCTCTTCTTGCTCACAAGCAATGTCTTCGGCAGAACCTTCTACTTGCCCTTCCAAGTATAAAGGATGTGGTACCTGATCTTGCTGCTCCTTCTTTCCCCTTTGCAGTATCTGCAAGGGCGGCTTTCTGTATTGAGGGTTAAAATCTCTGTTTGGAGCATTCTGGAAATTCTTTGAGGGTGAATTCTTGGCCTCCATCTCAAGCTTGATCAGCTTACTTGAGAGATTCTTGATCATCTTGTTCATTTCTTCAATCTTGTCATTAGCTAAATCTCTGTCTTGGCTTGAGGTGGATACTTCCTCTTTTCCCCTCCTTCTAACATCTTGTTCCTGTTTCCCTTTGGATCTGCCAGTAGAGGCAAAATTTGCTTCTATCTCCAGTGCGTCCATCTGTGCATCGTCCAGAGTGGCTGGCTTCCTTTCTCTCAAGGAGAAACCGAATTCAGAGTCAAACGCTGCCACAAAAACGACCTTGGCAGCAGTCTGGTGAGGCTTCATTTCGGTGGGGAGACTTAGGTACAATTTGTTAAATCTTCTGATAAACTCTGACACCCCTTCATTATGTTTCTTTTTCAGAGTGTTGAATTCTGTAAGAACATTACCATGATCTTTCTTTTCTCCCCATTTTTTGATGAAAGCATCCTCCATTCGTTCCCATGTGTTGATAGAACGAGCTCCAAGTGTTTTGAACCATTTTCTAGCTTCCCCATCTAAGGATTGCACGAACAGCCTTAGGACTACGTCCAGATGTTCCACATTAAAATTCTTTGCGAAAGAGCAGAATACTTTGACATGTTTCTGGGCTTCAATCTCGTTCTCACCACTGAACCTAGGCAGGATCTTTAAATAATCTTACGGCATGTCATTTAATACTACAGGGAGCTCGAGAGGGGCGTATCTGTTTTGCAGGAAACCAGGGACGTTACTCATTGGAGGAGGAGGTGGAGGTAATAAGAGGGCTTGGTGAGTAAGTGGAGGGTTAGGTGGAAGTGTGGTGTGGATGATGATCGCAATATAATGAACTGCAGCTTGGGATGATGGAGACAAGGGTGGAGTGACAACAGCAGACACTTCCATGACCTCTTTAACTTCTTCTGTTTCTGGAGTGGGATGAACTATGTAACGGGTGGTATCTATGGACTCAGCCTTGTCTTTGACTCGGATATTTCCCACGGGTAGATAGTCAGAGTAATAGCCAGCTTCACCCATAGCGGAATTAGAATCTTGCCACTGGGCGACCTGAGAAGAGGAAGAAGGGAAGTCTTCTAGAGAGAGCGGTGGAATTGCGGTATGAACAAATGGTATTCCCCTCCAGTTTCTTCTATGTAGGATTATTTTTGGGTCAGACACAGAAGGTGTCCTTGGCTGGGATGTATCTGACCTCAGGTGTGGCTTACGGGAGCCAGGACTGCAAACAGGTTTAATTGTAGAATGATTGTGGAGTCGCCAAGGTGAGGGGTGCACAACTCTCAACTCTTCGTGCCCACCTAACTGAAGAGTGAACGAATTTTGTCGAGGCCCAAGGATTTAAATTTCTTCAACTTCAATCCCCGGCAACGGCGCCAGAAAGATGTTGTAGCTCCTAGAGACAGCCTAGAGTTGCCAAAGACCAGTGCCTAGGACATCTTAAATAGTAGGGAGTATAAAGTATATTTCAGGATTATTATCAGCTTAGGACTCTCTACCTTTTCAACTTGTGCAAAGCATCATCATATGGATGGGACCAAACTACCTTCGGATTTAGCAAGTTATAAAGACACTGTAAAGACAAGAAGGGAATCTTCAATACATATATACTTCAGACAACTTAGAGACAACTTTCATCAGAGAGGGCCAGTTTCTCAAAGACATATAGGTATTTTGAACAGAAAAATATTTGGGACGCAGAAGGTGAAAGGGGAGTACTAACTACCAATGAAATGGTGCTCGGAAAACATATTTCAACATAATATGGGCTTAGGAACTAAGAATCCATACATATCAATCAGTTCAGTGAGAGTAACATTCCACGATGTTTAATACAGAGGAAACATGAATGATGTGTTAAGCGGAACGACATATCGTGTATGAGCCATATTTAAAGCAACATAGACCAGTAAAGCATGAGTATCAGACAGCGATAAATTCATACCTGAGGTGGCAAGTTACTCGCATTCCATGACACGATAAAAGGAAATTGAAAACAGTGGAGAGAACAATGATACAATATCACAAAGAAAGAGTCACGAACTATATAGCATTAAGACTGGAATCCTCATACATAACTAGAACTTCTCTTCGCTGAAACCCCACGGGCTCTGTGTATTTGCATTGATAATTCCACGACAAGCATACAAAAACTTTTACACTGCCATTTTCTTCAGGAAATATGGAACCTGTTTTTCTCATTCGATCTTCCTTATATAGACCTCTTCCTATCTTGGCGAGAAGATATTTTGAGAAAATATCTTCTTCGCATGACAAAAATCTGTTAAAGGTCCTTATCAGAACAACAAAACTTATGATGAGGAATAAGGCCTCTCATCATGGATAGTCAGGCCCTTGGCCGTTTTTAAAACAGGAAATTAAACAAAAGTCTGGTAATAGTAAAATGCTGGAGTGGAGTAAACAGCCCACTCGAAACTTAAAAGTAACTAATTCAGTAAAAAGTAAATGGGCCGCTGAGGCCGAATCATGATTTGACATGATTTCATAGGTGTGGAAGGGTTGAGGCCGTTGCTGATGCTGATGGTGGGATGTTCGCTGATGAGATGGTGATCCGGGTGGCGAACTGAGAGCATTTTTTCCGGTTGCTCTATGAAGTAAAAGCATCGGGTAGAAACCCTTCTCAGGGAAATAGCATGAAAATGAAAGCTTTAAATAGTTTGTCCTTTTCTGAAAAGAAATCTTATTAGAATTAAACCTGGAGGGCATAGTTCTCTTGTGCATTGTACTCTCTGTTTTCAAATTTTGAATTTGAATTTAAAATCTTTCGTGCCAGACATTGAATTCATAGGTCTTCGACTGATACTCTTTGCTTCGTCATTAATGTCTTCATCTGCAAAAATCTGCTCCTTGAATGATTCTGAAGGGTTTGGTGGATTTTGAACCCTATTTCTTCCATGGATGCCATGTCGAGACAGCTCCCGGGACTTTTCTTCATAATTGCAGCTTCTGTAGAGTAGCCCTTCGAAGTGCTCTGCTACTGCAGTCCAGGCTGTATATTATGATAATTTTTCCATCGCTAAAACCTTGCAAAATCCGCAAACTTGTTAAGAAAACCGTGCACGGGGAGGTGGAAGTGGTGGGGGATAATGAGGAATGACAGCACTGCATGATGGACCGGGGTAAAAAGTAAGGCGGTGGTAGAAAATACAACGTAACAGTGTTTTCTGTGTAAAAATGGTGAAAAAGGCAATGGTACAGTGTATGATAGGGTTTGGTGGGGAAATGCATCGCGGGCCATTCAATCGTGGTCTAGTGGTGGGGATCGACGGTGGAGAATGGTTCGTGGAATAACTTATGCACATGACGGAATACATATGAAACATTGAAATTTTAACGTAAAATGTGAAACCTTCAGACTTTGGTGGAAATGCAAAAGGAAACACATGAAATGCAACGGAAATGCGCATGAGGGGTACGGGAATGAACGTACGAGGTGGGACCCAATACGGAAAGCACGGATCGCAAAGGCGGAAAGTGCGATGATGGAAAGTGGCACCAACAGAAAACTGCGCTTTGCGCTTTTGCGATGGGGTGGATCTGCGATGGGTGTGTTTTGCGATGATTACCATCATAAAAGCAGAAAGATACAATGAATCTCATCGCAAAAGCGCAAAGTGCGATGGATGCACATGAAAACCCATAGCGCAAATCTGATAGATCATAAACCATAAAAACGAAAAGAATGCGATGGGGGAAAAATGAAATCGCGCGATCACATCGCAAATATTTGCGATGGTTGAATAACGAACATGATTGAAAATGCGATTTGCGATGCAAATCGTTTAAGGATTCGCCTTTAATGATATCATTGTCCCTTTTTTCTCTATGCCTTCATTTTTCATATTTCTCTTGCCTTATTTCTTTATGTTTAGTCCCTCGTCTTTCCTTCTCGGCCATCCATTTGAATGCTTCACTATCTACCATAGCGTTTTGATGCAAGGCTTTCTCAAACCCAAAATAAAAGTGACTAATGTTAATTAAGGATCAACAAGTTGAACCACTCAAATAA
Source organism: Pinus albicaulis (assembly GCA_034641835.2). Lineage (NCBI taxonomy): Eukaryota > Viridiplantae > Streptophyta > Pinopsida > Pinales > Pinaceae > Pinus > Pinus albicaulis. Next base: position 620,713,506 of record CM076572.1, on the reverse strand, counting down.
AATCCTCGATGGTGTAGAAAATCCTCGATGGTGCTTTCTTGGGCTCGAATCGCTCAGGGAATGTCTTTAGTGAGCCTTTCTTGGGCCGAATATTTGGAGACTCTGAGACTCTGTTCAAAATGATATTGTTTCGACAAATACCTGGCACTGCTTACATAAAGAATAGTTGCTCAGGATGGAAACTACATAATTTGAACAAAAATATATTAATAAAGAGAAAAATAGTTGCCTTGCAAGAGATTAAAACAAATATTTGAATAAATCGAAACCCTAATTACTTTTAGTTTCTTGAGCCGATCCCCCATTGTAGATCGCCATTCACATAGCTATTTTTCTGACATGCGCCATACCTTGCATCCCAAACATAGACACCTCTCTCCGGAACAAAATCATCTTCAAGTGAAATATTTCTCAAATCTGACTACAAAATCGGGCTTACCTAAGCCATTATAACTACGTAGGGGTTTGTCAAAAGCTCCACTGATCATACCATCTGGACCTATTTGTTCTAGCATCATGTCACTCTCATGGAGATCATTAGTCAGCTTCGGCGCAATTGTCTCATTTACTGTTCTCTCATCCATCACCCCAACTCGCACAGATGGCGAAGACTCTCGAGTTCTGATATAAGATTCTTCGACTGAAGAGACAATTGGGCACACATCTGGTACTGAATGAAGTCATGGATCGCCTTATCCACCTGTTTGATTTCAAAAGCATATCTGAAATTCTGGAAAACATCAAAACGGTTGGTTTTCTCACTCTTTTTCATCAATGGAACGCCACTATGAAGGATTTTCTTTTTTTCCAAGGCTATTGGTGAATTTCTCAGAGAACATCTCTGATGGGGCTTTCTTGTGTCCCAAATGGCCAAACAACAGTCCTCAAAGTTGATCCCATCTGGCTGCAGAGCTGTTGAGATGTCGAATTTACTCCCACCTCATCTTCAAATTCTACCATTTCGAGTCTTGGGAGATCAAATAAGACTTCCACATCGACCTAATAGCAAATCCAAATTCACCAAATAAATTAAGAAAACAAAAACAGAGATTACAAAAGGGAAAAATCTGGAATTAGTTTTCATACTATGCCACATTCAGGAGCGGCTGCATACCACGCCACATTCCGGAGTAGCTACAGAAACAACTGCTGGGATCCACCTGCATACCACACCACATTCAGGAGCGGTTTCAGAAAAAACTGTTGTGATCCATCTTGCGTAGCCAGGAATTCTGAATGGCGGGCTCTAAATGGAATTATGAATGGTCGGTTTTGCATAAGAAGAAACTTTATATAACTGCATTGTAAACTAAATATTTGCAACTAATTTTTCTTTTTGATCTAAGGGCTGAATATCTTTTAATCGTCTAACACATAATCTAATGGTTTCAGGTTATGACACGGATGCATTCAGGGGAGTTGTTTTCAAATAATAATGCCTTACGACGTAATTATTGATCACTTCCTTTCTACCCCATGGTCAACCATGGTCAACAATGGTCATGTGGTCAAGCATGGTTAAATAGTGAGCATGTACAACCAAAGGGAAACCATTGTCTAACTAAGGTCAAATATGGTCAACCATAGGTAACCCTAGTCAAGAGGTCAAATGGTCATTGTACTTAATCATGCTCAACTATGTTCAACAATTGCAACTGTGTGCAACCATGGTCAACTATACTCAACCATAGTTAAGTGTGGTCAATCTTGGTCAACTATAGTCAATGTTGCTCTATCAAAGTGTACCATGGTCAATATTTCCAATCATATTCAAACATTATCAATCATAGACGATAATAATCTTTGATAAACAACCATAATCATACATTATGTATGTAATCAAGCATAATAAAAAAACATGGTAAACCGTAATCTATCATAATCACTATCATAACCACTATATTAAAAATAGATAATCATAATCACCCATATACCACAATTATCATCCATATAAATATCAATCATAAATTAACCATATTAAAGCATAATGAATCATAATTTACTAATCCTCACAACCACTTTAAACCATTAACAACAATTTAAAGTAAAAAATGTTTTCCACACATTTAAAGGATACAACATAGATTGATTTTGGATGCTTTCAAGTCCATACAATAGTGCTTTAAAATGCTTGGCCATACATTGGTGTAAAGTACCCATCAATATAAAAATGGACATGCTTCACAACTAAGGCTTCTGCACCACATACTCCCAAGATGTAAACGCAACAATTAATTTTCTTTGAGGATCAATAGGTCATCCTGGTACTGTTTGACCCAGTTTGTTATGATCTCTACATATTTTGACCGTTGCTCTCTGAGCCAATCTAGATATTCTTTAGATGAAAGCTCCAGGTTTTGGCAGTGGGTTCCTACAGTACATAAAATCCTCAAAATTATGAGACTAGAGTCTAGTCTAGTCCAATATAGTCCATCATTTACCTAACTATCTGTAAAGGTTTACCTTTGTTTGTTACCAGGGCTATAACGCTTTCGAATATACTCTCTGTCACACTGTATAATTCCACAACATGAAGATGCAACTCTTAATTTCTCCATAGACTCTAAATATATGTATACCACTATAAATAAGTCTTACCCTCCACTGCTGTATGGATCTTGCAGGCCGTTGGAGAAGATTATGTTTCTGGCAAAATGTTTCAGCACTCTTCTTATGTTCTGGGTACGAACAAAATATTCATATATTATTTCATTATTCTTTAAACAAAACTCAATGTTGAAAAAACATAAGTAAAATTTAAAGGAAACTGGATCCTCCATAAATCTCAGGATAAGATGGGTCCATGGATTATTAGGTGAATGTGATTGAGAAGTTACATGGCCACCAAAATCTGTTGTGATCCAATGGGGCCTCGGTATAATTCCATATTTTCTCTTGCAGTCCTCTAAGAAGGATTTGATTTCGAAGAGATCTAAGGGATACATTGTTGTGTTTGGGGTTGAGCTAAATGGCATCACCATTTCGGTGCACTTCTGCAGGCATACCATCACTATCATCAGTGACAAGATAGCTTCATGTTGTTTGATTAAAGATTGTTGCAGGATTGTTTGATTACTTTAGCTGTCCTTAATTTGAAAAAATAGAACTTGCCAACTCCACCCCTCATTTCTATCTTGTTGAATATCCAAACAAGTATTAGTGGAGATGTTGGATGTAAATGCAAGGCCATAATTGTAGGAAAAGGCTGCTCTAGCTGATATGCGGGTGAGAATGTATGTGGCTTCCGGAAAGCCATCGATAGCCTTGCACATCTTCCATACACAACAAAACAAATTAACTCTATGATCATATTTATTATTCTATTAATTCAAGAGGTTTGTTCAATTTTTTGTTTGTTTGTCAATATTTATCAACCATGGTCATAGAACGTGCCCATTACATTTTTTCTAAATTAGTAGTCTCATCACAATGGACAACATATATTATCCTTACATCTTGCACTGGTGGATAATTATACCGAGCGGACCAATCGTACGCATCTATTAACCATTGTATCAAAGTACTAATGTCGAAAGCCCTGAGATATACAAATGGCTTTCATTAGTTATAAGTGGCCATTGCAGGTTGTTAAAAAATGTGCATTCACATGATTTATTTTTGTGGAATTCTCACTTGCAAGTGTTGAATGTGTGCTGTAAGCTTTCCAAGCCACTGGGCTGTGAAACAACTATATTTATTTCTGCCCATGACTCTTTTACTGTATTGTACCAGCTCTCGCTCACATTCTATTCAGCAGAAAACAATAATATTATTAATTGAACAATTGATGGACATGATAGTGTTGGAATTTATGAAAATTCCAGAACAAACCACAGAGAGAGTAATACTCTCCTCTTTAACACAGAGAATAAAAAAATTCTTCACTGGAGATAGAGTTTTGCACTTGAAAAACTATTTCATTTCAAAACCAAAAACTATTACAAAAGTTCCTCTGTTGAGGATTTACAAATTCTGACTGTTGCATAACATAGTGCAGAAAAAAACAAGTTCATTGTCTCTCAAAAAGACACACTCTGTGTCACAGAAACAACGCACTGCTGTGCTAAAAACAAATACTCTGTCTGTGCAAAAATAACATTGTTGTGTTTTTCAAATATCCGCACTGTTGTGCTTTTCAAAACAATAACATTACATAGGCTCTCGAGCATTTTCAAATTTTATATATGCCGTGCATATAACATAATACAAAAACTATATGAAATAAAATCTATTTAAAAACTTAAAGCAAATATTAAATCCGCCCTATAGAAGGATCGGGTCCGGTTCATATCAAAAACAAATGGGCCATTCGAAAATTTCCGATGTCGATTGAGGAGCGGACCGGAGTTCAAATTTTAACTGTGGCCTATAGAACTCATCGGGTCCAGACTTATAACAACACAAATGGTCCATGCGAAAATCTCTGATGCCGATTATAAAACGGATGCGATGAACCAAGATTTAAATCCAGTTCATAAACCCATCGGGTCCGTGTCTTAACTTTGCAAATGGTTCAAACCAAAATTCCCGATTCCGATTAAAAGGCGGACCCGCGAAGAGTTTTAACTCTGTTGCATAATATGGATTGGGTCCGGTCTTCACGTTTGCAATCAGGCCATAAAAAAAATACTCCATCACCGATATAACAATCGGGCCCAAAAAAAAGGCTTTCCATCCAACCTTGTGATACACTATGATAGTGCCGCGTGGTCTGTGGACCCGCGGATCTTGGCTTAAGGCGGAGGGTGATTTAAAATAGATTTCTATTGCGATGAACTCATCGCATCGGGCCATAACAAAAGGTTGTGGTAACGTATTGTGTGAACGTTCCGATTGCGATGAATGCATCAGAACCTCCACCATCAATAAGACATTGTCCTTTGTGGGGACCACAAGGTTTAAAATAAAACGCCCGCTTTGTTAAAAAAATCAAAACACTTCTGTTTACTGTGTTTCTATTTAAAATGAAAAGTATTATGTTTTACCCAAAACAGAGACTGTCCCCAAACAAATAAAAAGACTCTGTTTTTCAAACGTAGAGGACTGCGCCGATTAAACAAAAAACTGAAAATGATTGTTCATCTCTTTTGGAAAGTCGCTGGAGGACAAAAAATTGGTAATTAAAATTGGAAAGCGGCTCTGCACAGGGACTGTTGAAAGTAACATTTCAACACTCCCCCTTACTTTCAACTGCTGGGTTATCAGTAATACCCAGGCATTTTCTCAAAAAATCAAAACTCTTCTGCCCCAATGGCTTGGTCAGAATGTCTGCAAACTGCTCCTGAGTTCTGCAGTGTTCCAAAACAATTTCTCCATTGTTTACCAATTCCTTGATGTAATGAAATTTTGTGTCAATGTGTTTTGTTCTCTTGTGAAACACATAATTCTTAGATAATGCAATAGCTGAGCTATTGTCACAAAAAATCATAATTCTTTTTGCTTGCTCTTGGCACAAACTTCTTAGCATCCTCCTCATCCAAATTTCTTGACACACTGCTACTATAGTTGGCACATATTCTGCCTCTGCTGTAGACAACGCTACAATAGGCTGTTTTTTAGAAGCCCAAGAAATGGGTCCTGAACCCATGTGAAAAACATAACCGGCAGTGATTTTTCGATCATCTACACTTCCAGCCCAATCACTGTCAGTGTATCCTATTAAATCTGAACTTTCTGAAGCAGTATATAAAATACCAAACCTTTTAGTACCTTTAACATACCTCAGAATTCTCTTCGCTACCTGCCAATTTGCTTCCTTTGGCCTCTCCACAAATCTGGAAATCAAACTATCAACATGCATTATATCAGGGCTAGTTGCAGTCAAATACATGAGGCTGCCAACTATGCTCTTGTACAAACTAGGATCAAAATCCTTGCTGTTGTCCTCTCTGCTGAGTTTTAATCCCATCACTTTGCGAGTGATTACTGCTTTGCTCTCCTGCATATTATATCTTTCTAGCACTTCATTAACGTATTTTTCCTGTGAGATAAAAATCTCATTTTCATCTTGTTCTACTTCTATTCCTAAGAAGTATCTCAACAAACCCATGTCAGTCATTTCAAATTCTTCTTTCATGACTGTTTTAAAATTTTCAATAAGGTAATCATCATTACCTGTGAAAATAACATCATCAACATATAAAACCACAATCAACATTTTACCATCCTTTTCTTTGATGTAAAGGGTGGGTTATCCATCACACTTTTCAAATCCATTTTCCAGTAGATAGGAATCTATCCTACTGTACCACGCTCTTGGTGCTTGCTTTAGCCCATAAAGAGCTTTCTTCAACTTGCACACTTTGTGCTCTTGGCCTTTCTTTTCGTAGCCTAGAGGTTGTTCAATGTAAACCTCTTCCATTAACACTCCATTTAGAAATGTGACTTCATGTCCATTTGGTAAAATTTCCACTTGTTTTGAACTGCTATAGACAGCACTGCTCTCACGGTTTCCATTCTAGCAACCGATGCGAAAGTTTCCTCATAGTCTATCCCATGATTCTGCTTATACCCTTTGACAACAAGTCTTGCCTTGTGTCTTTCTATTTTTCCTTCAGCATTACTCTTGGTCTTGTATACCCATTTAACTCCAATGACATATTTACCTTTTGGTAGTTCAACCAAATCCCATGTCTTGTTTTTTTCTATGGATTAATCTCCTCATCCATAGCTTCTATCCATTTGCTATATTTAATAGCTTCTTCAAAGTGGATAGGGTCATCAACATGACAATATAAAGAAAACAAAGAGTTCATACCTTCATTTGCTGCCTCTTGTTCATAAATGTCATTCAAATTTTTGAACTTCTTACCTCTTTCATTAGGTGTACAAATGCTTGAAGAAGCACTTGAATTTCCTCCTTGTGGTGTGCTTGGAGAAGCACTTTCATTTCTCCTCAAGGGTGTCTCTTGCTGCCCTTGTGTTGGTGCTGCTATTTGGGGATGTATTTCAGCCAACTCATCATCATTTTCATCATGAGATAAACAGTGTTTAACATTCATTGTTTTCTCTATGCTTCCATCCCAAGCTTCCTCCTCAATGAACTAAACATCTCTGCTCACAATAAACTTCTTGGTGGATGGGTTGTACAACCTATAAGCTTTGGATTCCTCACTGTATCCAATGAAAATACATTTCTCCCCCTTGCTATCCAACTTCTTTCTTAGCTGATCCGGAATGTGTGCATAGGCCACACATCCAAAAAATTTCATGTGTGTGACACCTTGCTTTGTGCCACTCCATGCCTCTTTCGGCACTTTGTTCATAACTGCTTTTGTAGGACACCTATTCAAAATGTACGCTGCACAATATATAGCTTCAGCCCAATAATCATTAGGCAAATGCTTTGCCTTTAACATACTCCTTACCATGTCCATTATTGTTCTATTCTTCCTTTCGGCAACTCCATTTTGCTGCGGAGTATATCTAGTTGTAAACTGCTTATGAATCCCATTTTCTCTACAAAAACGTAGAAAATCTTTAGAGATATACTCACCTCCTCTATCAGTCCTTAGGACTTTGATATGCAGCCCACTTTGGTTCTCAACAAGTGCTTTGAAATTGCAAAATCTTTCAAACACTTCACTTTTGTTTTTCAAAAAGTAAACCCAAGTTTTTCTAGTAAAATCATCAATAAATGTTAACATGTAATGGCTGCTAGCAAGTGATGGAGTTTGCATCGGTCCACATAAATCTGAGTGGACAATCTCTAAGGGTGCCTTTGCCCTTATGCTTTTCCCGGAAGGAAAAATTTCTCTGTGTTGTTTCGCCAAGATACAACCTTCACTAAGGCTGTCCGGTTTCTCTATCAATGGTAAACCTCTTACCATTTCTTTTCTGTTCAACAAGTTAAGACCTCCAAAGTTGAGATGTCCAAATCTCAAGTGCCACAACCAATTGTCATCTTTTGGTTTGCTTTGGAAAGCCTCTTGTGTCACTGCTGCTATCTCTTCACCATTGTTCAAATTTGCTCTCATTTTGAGAGGGAACATCATGTTCCTTGTCATCTTCACTTCAGAAATACATTGTTTGCTGGGTGGTTTATCCATGATGGTGCAAACATCATCCTCAAATAAAACATTGTACCCCTTTTGAACAAGCTATCCAATACTTAAGAGGTTACATTTCATTCCTGGAACATAGTAGACATCTGCTATGGATTTCTTTACACCTTTCCTTGTTAAAACATTTACTTCTCCTTTTCCCATAACAGAAACTTTACTATCAGTCCCTAGTGTGACTTGTGACTTCACACTCTCATCTAACATAGAAAACATGGCTATGTTTCCTGTCATATGGTTACTACAACCAGAGTCTAGAAACCATAAATCTTCACTCTTTTCCTCAGCCATATTACAAGCTAAAAACAATTTATCTTGGCTGATATTTTCTCTAGTGAAATTTGCATTTGTTCTATTACTCATATCATGTTGCTTCTTTCTACATTCATTTGCATAATGTCCATATTTTTTACAATAGTGACATTGGACATTGGATTTATCATACCTTTTTCCTTGAGCATGTTGCTGACCACTTTGCTGGCTGCTGCCTTGGCCTTGGTGCTGATTTGGATTGTTGCCCCTTCCTTGAGCATTTTCTGGACTGTTTCTTCCACCTCTGTTTTGGCTTCTGCCTCTTCCTCTCTTGTTTCCTCTGCCTTGCCCTCTTCCTCTTCCAAAGGACATCTGGGTCTTAAAGGCATGCTCTAGAGATGAGTTTTCATTTCTACCCAATCTCTGCTCATGTGTCATCAATGATGCATGTAGCTCATCAACTGAAAAGTTTGTGAGATCCTTGGTCTCTTCTATGGTGGTGACAATCACATCAAACCTTGAGGGTAGGCTCCTCAAGAGTTTCTCCACAATCCTCCTTTCTTCAAGAGTCTCTCCATGAGACCTTATCTGTGTGACCATTCCAATCACATGTGTGAAGAATGAGTCAATATTATCTGACTCCTTCATGCAGAGAGTCTCAAAGTCTCTCCTCAGCAATTGTAGTTTTTCTGTCTTCACTTTCTCCATGCCTTGATAGGTTGTCTTGAGAGTTTGCCACACTTCTTTGGATCTCTTGGCTACTGCTATCCTTGGAAACACACTCTCATGCACTGCTTGATACAAAAAGTAGAGGGCTCTAGAATCCTTCTTCTTATTTCTCTTCAACAGTTCCTTCTCTGCCTGAGTTAAATCATCAAACTCATTTTCATCTGTTGGCTCTTCAAAGCCATCCTCAACAAGTTCCCATAAGTCTTGGGAAGCAAACAAGGCTCTCATAGTTATTTCCCAGTAGTCATAGTTTTTCCCATTAAATTGTGGGAGCTGAGTATTACCAATACCCATGCTAGCGTTGGCTCCAGCCATTCTTGCACTCTTAACTATGCTTTAAAATACTTGACTATGTATTTAAAATAAATTGACTATTCTGCAAACAGTAACACAAATAAAATTGTCTTGAGAAATACCTTGGATTCTTTTAACTGAGTCTTCACTCTGCTAAAGAAGCTACTGCAACAAGAAATCCTTCCTTCAACTTCTTTGACACCTTCAAAGAGCTTGGACTAGCTCTGATACCATGTTGGAATTTCTGCGAATTCTAGAACAGAATAGAGAATAATGCTCTCCTCTAAACACAGAGAATAAAAAAATTCTTCAGACGAGTTTTGCGCTTCGAAAAAATATTTAATTTCAAAACCAAAAACTATTACAAAAGTTCCTTTGTTGAGGATTTACAAAGTCGACTATTGCATAACCTGAGTGTAGAAAAAAACAAGTTCTTGTCTCTCAAAAAAGAATTTTACTCGGTCTCCTACACAAACAACGCATTCTTGTGCTTTTCAAAACAATAACATTACATAGGCTCTCGGGCCTTTTCAACTTTTATATATGCCACGCATATAACATAATACAAAAACTATATGAAACAAAATCTATTTAAAAACTTAAAGCAAATCTTAAATCCGCCCTATAGAAGGATCGGGTCTAGTTCATATCAAAAACAAATGGGCCATTCGAAAATTTCCGATGCCGATTGAGGAGCGGACCCGAGTTCAACTTTTAACTGTGGCCTATAGAACTCATTGGGTCTGGACTTATAACAACACAAACGGTCCATGCGAAAATCTCCGATGCCGATTAGAAAATGGACGCGATGAACCAAGATTTAAATATGGTTCATAAACCCATCGGGTCCGTGTCTTAACTTTGCAAATGGTTCAAACCAAAATTCTTGATTCCGATTGAAAGGCGGACCCGCGAAGAGTTTTAACTCTGTTGCATAATATGGATCGGGTCTGGTCTTCACGTTTGCAATCGGGCCATAAACAAAATACTCCATCGCCGATATAACAATCAGGCCCAAAAAAAAAGACTCGCCATCCAACCTTGCGATACACTATGATAATGCCGCGTGGTCTGTGGACTCGCGGACCTTGGCTTAAGGCGGAGGGCGATTTAAAATACATTTCGATTGCGATGAACTCATCGCATCAGGCCATAACAAAAGGCTGTGGTAACGTATTATGTGAACGTTCCGATTGCGATGAATGCATCAGAACCTCAACCATCAACAAGACACTGTCCTTTGTGGGGACCACGGGGTTTAAAATAAAACACCCGCGTTGTTAAAAAAATCAAAACACTTTTGTTTACTGTGTTTCTATTTAAAATGAAAAGTACTCTGTTTTACCCAAAACAGAGACTGTCCTCGAACAAATAAAAAGACTTTGTTTTTCAAACGCAGAGGACTGCGCCGATTAAATAAAAAACTGAAACTGACTATTCATCTCTTTTGGAAAGCGGTTGGAGGACAAAATCCTGGTAATTAAAATTGGAAAGCGACTCTGCACAGGGACTTTTGAAAGTAACATTTCAACAAATAGTATCTAAATATTTGAACGTAAGAAATATACTCTGAAGTCTCTTGTCACAACGCTACGATAACCATCCTCAGGTGTGGTGTCATCGAAATACAATATAGGTGCGGAAGAAGCCAACGCCCTGATTGTAATGTGTGGATACTTCAAGCGAAACCAGACTGCTAATTACACTGCAGTAGATCCATTATGATAGATTAATATATATATGATAATTAAGCATAGAGGTTCATTAAGCTGAGAGGTTTTTTTTTTTTTTTTTTTTGTTTAAATATGTGAATTAAATATTTATATTTTATATTTAAAAAAATTAAATTAATTGATGATTTATATTAATTAATTTATGTTTATATAGATTTTATATATTTATATATAGAAAAAAGAAATTATGATTAACATTTTTATTTGATGATATATATTCTTTAGTATTTAATAATACAATTTAAACAATGTGTATATGAAGAAATATGATCTTACTCTGTTAAAGCCATATATTTAAAATAGATCTAAGCTAATTCAGTATTTTCACACCTAACTGAACAATCATGGGGCATATAGTAGCTAACTAATAAAATGCAGACTTTTTAAACTATAAAACTAGATTATAAGCATCTTACTTCCACCATAAGATCCACCGAAGACGATGACAGGGCAATTTTCTGCAGACAAGTTTTTCATCAAATCCAGAATTAGTGTTGCGTAATCAGCCAGTGCCTGTGTGGAAGTGAAATAACCAAGTGTAGAGCCATTGCTAAAGGATTCCTGTCGATTCTCAAAGGGCATCAATAATCCATAATATCGATGCTGAAAATTGGGTGAATCATCAAGAAAAAAGTAAATGAGCTGAAATTTACTTTTTCTGAAAATGTAAATTGCACACAAGTTGAAATTTGTAAATAAATGATACCTCCATGTTATAAAATAATCTGAAATTGGGTACAGTTTGTAAATAAATGATACCTCAATGTACACAAGAAGTGCATGGAAACCAGGAGCGTTTTCAATCATGAAGCCACAGAAATAGAAGGCATCTACAATAGAAGCCTCATCACCCATGTAAACAAAGATGGGAAAATCACTCTGGGGGCCTCCTCCCCAGTGCTTTCCATTCACAAGATATCTCTGCTGGAAGGTGCGATATCCTTCTGGTCTGTAAGTAAAATGGTCAAGAATTTGTGAATAATAGTGGGTTTCGTAATCAGCACTAGAGAGGTCCAGCCTATCCTTACTGATTAGTGACTTCCTAGTCTTAAGAAAGAACCTCCTGCGACCACGACCTAATAAGGAAGGAGGGGTCATGCAATGTGTAGAGGGTAAAAGGGTGCATGACATCACCATTAGTAGAAGAGGGAGAAGCACTTTCAGAGCATATCATTGCCCAACTCCATTATTTTATGGTGGCTGGGTTAAGTGATTCACCACAGAGTTTAACACTGCTGAGCTTTATGATGGAAGAGCCATAGCCTCTAGAGGAATATGGAATAATCTGTCAACACCTGAGCGTAAAATTCTCTCGAGAAAAAAATTAAACATTTACAGCCAAATGCCCTCCCCACAATTGAAAGTGAAAATATCACAATTTCAAAAAATTCTTATCAAATTTTATAAAAAATCAATAAAAAAAATATCTCACAATTAAATATATATACCAAATCTACCCCAAGTCCAGTGAATGATGACTAAGTTTAAAAAATTAGACAAAGGTGCTCCTGACTCAGTGAAAAAATTTCCAATGGAAAGTAGGTACATGCACCTTTGTATTGTAATCTTGGAGCTCTCAAATATGGCAATCCCATGTGAAAATGAAAATGTGTTTATATATATATTTTTATAGGTGCTCTTCACTCAGTGAAATTCTTAGAGAAGGTAGGTACATGCACTTTTGTATTGTAATTTTGGAGCTATAAAATATGAAAATGTGTTTTTATATTTTTTTATAGATTAAAATTAAAAAAATCCAAGTCCAGCTAATAATGACTAAGTCAAAAAAATATTTGGACAAAGGTGGTCTTGACTCACTGAAAAAGGTAGGTACATGCACCTTTGTATTGTAATTTTGGAGCTCTCAAATATGAAAATGTGTTTTTTTATATTTTTTTATAAATTAAAGTTAAAAAAAATACAATGTATTTAAAATGTGTTTATATATATATATATATATATATATATATATATATATATATATATATATATTTTATAGATTGAAGTTGAAAAAAAATACATATATTTAAAATGTGTAGCTATAGGCAAATGTTATTTTCTTGGTGGATGGATATTTTTTTGTACCGGCCTTTCTTTTCTAGTTTCATGATAGATACCTTTTTTTTGGTACTCACCTTTCTTTTCTAGTTTTATTGTGGCATTTACTTTTGTTTTTGTAGTTCTTTTCTGATGGATGTTATTTTGGTGATGGTCTTGTATATCTCTTAGTTTTTGTTGTGTTTTTCTATGTTATATATTGATTATTTAGATGTGTTTTTCTAGAGTGTAGATTTGTTGTTATCACTTAGCTTTATTTTCATATAGATGATAGATAGAGGATATAGTCACTGGATCTTTATATCTTCTTTTTATTTATAAAAGTGATAGTTTTTTTTTCAAATTTAAAAATTTACTAATTGTTAAAATATTTACAATTATAGATCCATCTTAAGTATGGATCTAACATGAGCCTAGAGCTATCAAATTTCTTCATGTGCAAACTTCTTTAGAGTGCAAAATAAAATGTGTAATTTTTCATTGTTTGAATTGTATTTGTGAATGCTTTTTAAAGTATATATAAGACCAAATAAACATTTTAAATGACATATAATAAATACATAATTGCGCCAAAAGACGTTCTCTCTACTGGCTTGGGGTGAGCAAACAATGTTCACCCCAGCCAATAGAAGCTTTCCAATTTCGTCATCCTTCAGCCAGTAAAAAATATACACATGGAAAGGATTTGCAGTCTTGGCTTGGGTCGCTGCGCTCTCAATTCTCTGGACTAGGAAACACCACTTGAGAAGTTTTCTCCAGGCTTGGTGCACATATATTACTGCGAACACAAGGCTAAGAAATAAATGGAACCCAAGGGTTGCAAGAGCATCTGTTCCAAAGTAACGGTTGTTTTGTTTCTCATCTTCTCCAATTTGGTAACCCTCCTCGCTTTCTCGGGCCCAAACAACTGGTCCGGACCCCAACCCCCTGCACCTTGCCGAATCGGATTCTTTGAGGCTGAGCTTCAATGAGCTTCTCTGGAAGCTCAACATCACACAACACAATCTCCTCTTGATCGAATCAAAACTCCATTCCTCTACAAAAACAAATCATCTACCAAATCATTTGTGTAGCACATTTTCTTAATGTATGCATTTGCACGACGAAAATGCAATTTGAACAGATCTTACATAATTTCAGATTGATTATCAAAGGTGTTTCCAAGTGAATTTACAAGGCGTGTGAACAAGTGAATAGTTGTGTCCATGTCTCCAATTTCAGAACCGCTTATTCCTTTCATTAACAAATGAGCAACAACATATGTTTCTACATTTTCCTACAATAAATAAACAACCCTACAATAAATAAAAGACCCTACATGACCAACAACAACGCAAATAAATTTCAATTTTTTCCTCCAAATAGATAATCATATTACACCTTTTCGTTTAACAAATCCATACAATTAGAGTGTAAGAGTAGTGAAAAAGACACATTGATTACATGACTCTCTAGTAGCAAAAGAAGAATCTTAATGAATTTTTGTTCATTTGCTAGATGTAAAGTTATAACATATCCAATTTGTAAAGTTATTGCATAAAAAACTTTAAAAAACTATTGTTTACCTTAAGGTGCGGAGCTTATGGAGTGGAAACCATTTCAATACTGGAATTCCCTATTATTGCTCATTCTCTTATGGAGTGGAAGTCATTTCCATGTTGGAGTTCCATTACTGTGTGCTCATTCTCTTACCCTTATGATTTCCATTTCAACATTGCAACACTTGCTTCCTTCGTTGTATAATCATATTTCTTTTATTTGCACCTTGCGAGAAAAATATGCCTAAGAGAGAGTAGGTATGAGCGTCCATTGAAAACGCTAGATAGACCTGATGCAAGGATTCAAATGCATGTTATTTTTTATTTATTGACATGTGTAATCTACCTGTCACTAATGAAAAACTGCATAGATTCTACGCCACCAACACAGATTTCCAAAAATCAGTAATAAAAAAAAAAAAAAACAAAAAGGTAAATTAATTAGGAAATTGTTAGAAATTTAAATATGAAATTTTCAAAGGAACAATTTAAAACATAGGTAACAATATTAACACTTATTTTATTAGTTGAGATTGAGATTCAAACTCTTTTAGAATCCATATTATTTGTTGTGATTGAGATTCATATATTTAAGATGGAGTAACCAAATGCACAAGCTAAACATATTTAGGCATATTTTCTCACTGTTCATGAACTCTCACAAGTTTCATTCATAATTGATATACATATTTTATTTCAAAATCTATTATGTAAATAATCTTCCGTTAAGGCTCCTCAAATTTCTATTTGGCATACCCAATATTTCTTTATGAAGTATCATCAATATAGAATACGTTTGTGTAATTATTTTATTTATTTTTGGCTAATAATATAGACTGTGAGGTGGGGTGAACAAATTTTTTGGTATATTTTTATGTAATTATATGTACCGGGAGGTAGATTCACATGTTTTTTTTTACTACCGCGAGGATCAGAATGTATTTGTGTTAGTTTAGTCTTTTGGTTTTTATTACTAATAGTATGGAAGATATCAAAATAAAAATTATATTACAATATTTTTTTATTACTTTTTCTTTAATTGAATTGGTCATTAGTTAAAAATATTAACTCATTAGTTTTATAGTGAAAAAATACTGTAATTATTATTTTTTGGGTTATAGGTTTAGCTTAAAAAACAAATCTTTATTAATCTTATAATTCAATTGATATAAAAAAAACTAAAATTAAAATATAAATAAATAAAATATCTCTACAAATTATTGCCTATATTAAGAATGAAAAAATGAATATACATATTTGTTTAATTTTAGTTAGAAACATTATAAAAATTCTCACTTTCACTTTGCTGGCTTGGTTTGTTGTTGAACATTTTACAACCTAATGTGAGGGATATGTTTAATTCCATTACTAGAGTTGACACATGTCTCTTTTCACTCACTAATATTACCACCCAATATGAAGGAAAGAGACATGTAAAAATATTTCACTCTCACCCTTAGTGGTAAATAAAATATTTTAATATTTATATTATCTAACATAATTGGTATTGTCCTTGTAGGGATGTTGTAATGTAATGTTCATTTAACATTTACACATGGTCAAATTATAAAATAATATAATTAAGAATTATAGCTATTAATAAATTAATAAAACATGTGGACATGGTCAAATTACATCTAGATTCATCTTAACTTGGTATCTACCAAGGGCCAAGATGGATCAAATCTCTTGAGATGCAAACCTCACTTGGTAGATTCAGAGTTAAAATGGATCTAAACTAGTTCATATTTAGTTATGCCTTGGTCCTTTTAAAACAAAGATATAAGTACACTAAAGTTAATATTTTATATTTAATAATATAGAATATTAATCAAATTTAAATAAAATATAATTTTTATAATTAACCCAAAAAATTAATAAACTAAAAAAACCTTTTTAAATTAAAATTTATAATTTATTATAATCCATTTATTTATTTATTATGATTAATATATGAAATAGATAAAATTTAAAATAATAAAAGTGTTTATAATTAATATACAAAATAAAATAAAATCTAAATTAATAATAATCGTTATAATTAGTAAAACTAACATTTTTTTTAAAATTATTATTGATATGCACCTACGTTTAATTGGACATCATTATATTATGAAGTGCAAAGTAATATTTTTATATACACACTTGAAGCTCAATTGGCAATTCCTGTATTATGAAGTGCAATCTTCTCCTAATACGAGTCCTCGTCTACTTTCAAATCCCACAAACCTCTTATTGCATTTTATTGCCAATATATTTTGTAGGTCATTGTCAATAGGGACGAGGTACCCTAGGTTATCAATCCAAATGCAAAGGCAACCATTCTTTATGCGCACTAGATGAGGATTTCTGATGGCCATCTTCAATCCACAAGGAAACTTGTATCGTTGTGATTGAGTAGAATAATTATAAGCAAAATTAGGTGACCTGGTTATATCTACAGATAAGACCACTCCCCACTCTCTCCATCATCAAGAACTGTAAAGACCTTATCCACTAATAAAAAGCAATCGACGCATAGGGTTCCATACAATTATTTTCCATCTAGATCTCACACTCTGTCAATCAATCCATCCATATTCACACATATTGTGCGGTCGAAGCTGATAAAGGCTCTTGCAGAAGGTGTTCTTGCGCGATACTATGATCAGTGCAGTCACAGAGGATTAATGTATGAAGAAAATATTCAATTCCTTTGATAAATTCCTATATTGCAGCTACCTTTTGCTGCAAGTCTTGCATGAGAAAGTTTTCAATAGTTTTTCTAAGTTATTTTTGCATCAACACCCCGAGCTTATCTTCCAAAATCTTCTTGTCAAATTCATCATTTCGAGGGAGATCATATTCTTCTGTATATTTAGGAGATTTCATTTGCACCAAGATTTTCTTGGTAGTATCCTCAATTTATGTTCGAATGGTTGATAAAGGATTATTCTACTGTTACAATATCTCGATGAGATTATGTGATATAGTATTTGCACTAGTGTGTGTTAGGGCAGTTTTTTGTCTCAACTTACCATCAACGACGACCTCGTTATGAATGACGATGAGCTCTTTCAAATCAAATTTCTCCGATGCCTCCGCAATCCTCCCGTAGCAGGTAACATTGTGCAAGTCCATAACTGAAATGGATTACTTGGAAAGTCAAATCAAGGTTGCAACTAATGGTGTCTACTTCAATCTTCTATTGTGATAGAGATTAAAAGTGAGATGCCCATGTCAAATAGATGGTCAAATCAATGTTGCAAATAATGATGTCTATTTCAATATTCTATTGTGATAGAGATTAAAAGTCAAAATGTTCCATGATACAAAATTAGTAGTTAAAATTACAATATACCAATGTTTTTCCCTCATGTGACTTGCGGTGGGTGTTGGGTTTTGTAGTACTGGTCATCCCGAATGTTGTGCAAATGTGTGAAAGGATGGAACAAAAATCATTCTCATTGCGATGACCATAACTTTCGGTGTTCCTTTTTCCCCCTTCGATGAAAATGCTGTTGTAAAATATTTTACATCACAGGTATATCAACATTAATTTGTATTAAAATATTTTAATGATATCACATTGAATATTTTTTTATATACAATATTAAAATATTTTATATTAAATATATATATATGAAATTGATATGGATAAAAATTAGTTAATATAAATATTCAAATAATTTATTTAAATATCTTATTAAAATATTTTTAAAAAATATAAAATTTAAATAGAGTAATCTACTGTTTTTTTTAAATATTTTTATTATTATAAAAAACATTATTATTTTTATTTAAAGTATACTTTATTTTTATTAAAAAAAGGCACATGAACAGACTTACAAATACATCCGATAATATTGAACTGTTGAATTAGCCTCTTGATTCAATAAAATTATATTT